>VDFB02270651.1:108676475-108744655 GCA_007258455.2 Sequoia sempervirens | reverse complement strand
AAATTCTCCTAGGTCAGCCCCCCAAGAAAAATTAACTTACAACTCTAAGTGAATGTTCAAACACAACATTCCCAAAGACACAAATGGCCTATGTGATTCTAATACAAAGTTTGATTCATTTTCCCTTAGAAAATAAGGTGTGCTCTAAATATTTTTTCCTCATAGTCCTATATGAATTAATTACACATTGAATTTCTTTGAATACCAAGACATAAGAATAATTCACAAAAAATATGTGTATCTTAGCTCACAATTGTTAGTAAGAAAGGGTTACATGACTAGAATCTAAATTTGAACATTTAAATGTTGTGTTCTATCTAGAGCCTTGTATAATCATTCCCAAGTCACATGAGATTGATCCACAACAAATAAGTGTTTGTATTCAATAAATGTGTGGACATGTGTGTGAATATACGCTAATAAATGATGCACATAAATGATAAATATGTGGGAATGTGCATGAGATAAGGTCAAATATGTGGAGGTGGGTGTGAATGAATATAAAATAAATAGAGAAAGGTATTAGGTTATGAGCCAAACTTAGAACAAGAGTATGTTACTTAATGAGATCAAGTTTCCACAATTCATATTTTTTATAGTTGAACTTGTTTTTGGATTCGATTGTGTAAGATATTTTTGCATCAATATTTCAGATCACACTCTGTGATCCACCATCAGGATGTAAAGGTGTAGGAGAAAAATGGTTGATTGCAAACCAAGAGGGGCTAAAAATATAGGGGGAGGGGGGAGGTTGCATGAGAATCAAAATAGAAATTAGGAAAAATAAGGAAATTAGAAGTTAGGAAATTCAAAGAAGGAAATTAAATAACAAAATAATTGATTGAAGAAAATAAAGAGAAAAAGCTTAGAAATTGAATAATATTAAATAAAGATATGTAGATCTATAAATAAACATAAAGATAAATTATTATAAAAATTATGGATAACCCTAAGAATCTGAAATAAAACTTTGAAATAAAATAATGATAATACAAAAATTAAATAAATAAAGGATAATTTTATATAAACAAGATATAAATATATCATCAAAATAATATTTAGATGTCAATATATGTCTTACTAAGAGACTATTTAATGGATAAAAAGATATCTAATTCATAGAATATTAAAGATATATTATTATTTTAAAATTTATCTTAATTATATAAAGATTTAAAAGCAATATCTTTATAATTTAATTAAAGATGTCTAATATCTTTATATCTTTTATAAATAAAGATGTCTTTATTTATAAAGGATATTAAGATATCATTATATTTAGAACACAATAATCTCCATAAAAGAAATATTAAAGAGAAATAAGAAGATATATAACTACCTCATAATATAATGAGATATAAGAGAGAAAGAAAAGAAGTTGATTATAGGGAAAAAAATATCTATATGAGAAATTTAATAGAAATGGCTTATAATTTATCTAGATTTATGAAAAAAGATAAAGCTATGGAATAAGAAACCTTTATAAGAAACAAACTAGAGAATAAGAAGATAATTTTTTATCTAATAAATATGAAGATATTTATAATTTTTGCTTAATATTATAAAATATTTATGAAGACAAAAAATTAAAATCTTGTCTTATGTAACATTAAATAAGATATCTTAATATTATAAAGCAATAAGAACTTTACAATAACATATCTTTATCTCTTTTAGTAAAGTTCTTATTGTTTTATAATATTAAGGTATCTTATTTAATGTTATATAAGACAAGATTCTAATTTTTTGTCTTCATAAGTATTTTTATAATATTAAGCCAAAATTATAAATATCTTCATATTTATTGGATATAACATAACCCGATAAGTAGCTATTTTATTTCTTATAATGGTTTATTATTCTATAATTTTATCTTGTTTTATAAATATAGATAAACTATAATGCATTTCTATTAAATTTCTCATATAGATAAAAAAAATTCCTATAATCAACTTTTTTCTTTCTCTTATATCTCATTGTATTATAAGGTTATATATCTTCTTGTTTTAAGATTTCTTTTATGAAAATATTATTGTGTTCTAAATATAATTAAATCCTAATATCCTTTATAAACAAAGATATCTTTATTTATAAAAGATATAAAGATATTAGATACTTAAATAATTAAATTATAAAGATATTGCTTTTAAATCTTTATATAATTATTGATTTTTTTTTATAATAATATATTTCTAATAAGCTTATGAATTAGATATATTTTTATCTATTAGATAGTATATTATTAATAAATATTTATATCTAAATATTATTTTGATGATATACTTATATCTTGTTTATATAATGTTATCCTTTATTTTTTCTTATTAGTACTTGCCTTAGCATAGTACTATTGTAATGAGTTTGGATTTTTTTTTGGTTAACTGGTTATTAATAATTTTAGTTTTTGACAATCCAAAAACAATATTTAAATAAAATTAAAATAAAATTCAATTTTGTAAAGTCAACTTATAAAATAGTTAACTTTACAAATTATAAAAATTATTTTTTGTGCATATGATTGGTTAAAAAAAAATTGTGTGCTATTTTCAGATAAAACAAATTAAACTTTTTTTAAGGAATGATTTTTCATTTTTTGCTTTATAAAATCATTTCATTAAATCTTTCTAAAATAAATAAATGTTACTTATTTTGACATTTTTTTAAGAATGATTTTTTATGCATGTAATTGTTATTTTTTTATTAAAAAAAACTCACAAAAATCAATTAACTATTTTATAGAGATTTGATTCACTATGTTAATTATAATAATTATAACAATATTTTTAGAATATATTAATATTATAATTTATTACCTATTTACTTAGTTTATATATTATAATTTATAAATTATTAATATTAAATTAGAATATAATATATTTGTGTGTAGAGATTTCACTATCAAATTCAAAATCAACTAAAATCAATCTAAGAATTATTTTTAATAATAAATCATTTGATTATTTAACGTGTAACAAATATGTATTCTTAAGAACAAACTCAACTTCAACTTTATTAGTCATAATTATGTCTAGTACAAATAATTCATAGACTACTTTCTTCTGTCAATGAATGGGTTCATTATATAAATATTCAAATGTATTCAACTTTAATTTTTTTGAAAAAAAATAATACCAAACAATAAACATTTATTCCAATTTATTTTATTTTCAAACAAAACACAAAATACAAAATTCAAAACTAAAATACAACAATTAAAAAAAAAAAAACATTTAATTTTATTCACATTAACTAAACTTACATTTGTTTTTATTTCAACTCTACAAATCTCTAATTAGAATACTACAAAAAGACAAGTATGGCCACTAGTGGCACTTGTTAGTACTTGCCATTGACATAGTACTATTGCAATGAATTCAACTAGTTATTAATAATTTACTTTTCAACCAATCAAAAATAATATTTAAAAAAAAAAAAAAATCAATTTTGTAAAGTCAACTTGTAAAATATTTAACTTTACAAATTATAAAAATTATTTCTTGTGCATATAATTGGTTAAAAAGTTATGTCATGTTACAGCTCACCTTGGTGAAAACAAGGTAGAAATCCAAAGTAAACATTTTTTTTAAAGAATAATTTTATTTTATTTTTTTCTTCTAAAGTCATTTCATTAAATCTTTATGTTACTTATTTTGAATTTTTTTTAAGAATGTTTTTTTTATGTATGCAATTATTTGTTTTATTAAAAAAAATCTTACAAAAATCAATTAACTATTTTATAGAGATTCAGATTCACACTATTAAAATAATAAAATATATATTTTTTATATTATTCTTTCCATTAGACTAATATCTTTGTTATCTATGTTTTTAATATTTTATGGTATAATTTAATTATTATTTGCTCTCCTTTTTCTTTTCATTAATAATTTATTTTTCATAATGTATATTTTTATATTAATTTATATATATAGGTTCTCCAAAAAAAATTATAACTATAATATATAGGTATATAAGATAACCTATATTACTTTAGGTCTTTATTATATATAATATACAACCTATTTTAATATAGATAATATTAATTTGTATATAACCTATATTAATGTAAAATGTATATATATTGTTTCTATTTATATCTTATGCTATTGAAGGTAATATTTTGTAGGTAAATAAGTTAATCTACATTGTGTAGGTAATATATTAATTTATATTATACATTTATATTAATATATATGATAGGTTATTTTATTTTGTAGGTTCTCCTTTAATCTATATTTATATATATTAATATATATTATATAAATTATTATGATTTTGTCTATTTGTATTAATATATATTATAGGTTATATATTATAATATATTGTATTGTAACCATCTATTTTTTAATTTTAATTGAATCATTTATTTAATTTTTGAATTTATATTTTATTTATAATCTCATATTTTTTCTTTTTTCTTTGGTTAAATTATTATTGTTTTAAGTTTTAGTATATTTTCCTTTATATCTTCCTTCATTTCTTTTAATAATTTTGGTAATTGTTCCTCAATCATTTTGTTATATAATTCATCTTTATAATTCTCTTAGAGTTATTTATTCACTGTTTGAGACATTTAACCTTTAACCTTTTTTGATCCATTTATTGTTATATCATATTATTATATTATTCATTCTTTTGTTATGTCTTCATCATTTTTTGCCTATTTTTACTTTTACTTCATTTTTCAATCTCCTTCCTACCCTCTACCGCCACTTAACTCTTCTTAAGGTCATTTCTATAATTGTGTTCTTCATTATCCTCTTCCTATCATGAATCATTGAGTTAGGGTTAGGGTAAGGTCATTAGAGTTATTTATTCATTGTTTGAGACATTTAACTTTAACCTTTTTTGATCTATTTATTTGTGTTATATCATATTACTATATTAACCATTCTTCTATTATGTCTTCATTGTTTATTCACCTATTTTTACTTTTACTTCATTTTCCAATCTCCTCCCTCCCTACCCTCTCCCAACACTTAACTCTTCTTAAGGTCATTTCTACAATCATATTCTTCATTATCCTCTTCCTATGATGAATCATTTAGTGTGGTTCGAAACATCAATTCAAAATAGCATACATAGTTTAATCTAGAAGTGTTTACTCTATCATTCATGGACTTTGAAAAAATCATACCATCTATAATCATCTATTCGTTAATATTTAACAATAATTGATTTGAATGAAGAGATATAATTGCACTTGTGTCTACTATGAATCAAATTTGGTAATTTAATTTAATATATTTTATTTTTTGGGGGTTGGGGCCTAAGCTCGGTTGGCTAAATATTTCACATTGGGGAGGTTGATCATAGGGTCGATCTCTCCCCCACCCCAGGTAATGCCGAGGTGTTATTACCATTGTATGATCCGCGTTAAAAGTTTACGGTGTAGCTACCAATTTATATGAAGTCGTGCTACCGATTCTATGATCTAAAAATATACTTTATTTTTTAATATATATATATGTATATGTTGCAGAACAAAATAAACAACATGAAAATAAATAATCACAACATATAACAATTTTATAGTGTCATTATGAAAGAAACATATCCAACATGTAATATCTAACTTGTAATGATTTTTAGTATATATTATATTTATTTTATTTATAAAATTTATTTAATATATAATAATTTGTAATATAAAATTTATTAAATATGTTTTGATATAAAGCCAACAAAACAAAGGGTATTGTCCCATCAAAACAAGGCACCAAAGATATGCATCAAAGTAAACACATTAACAACTTCTGTTTGTTACATGGAAACCATCACACTTTAGTGTATAATTCCAAAATAGCAATGACATAGGATCATGAGAATCCATGATACAAGCATGAAGCGGGCGAGACAAGTCCAGACCCAAAGAGTTAGGCGGTTAATGGCATTGCAAAATATAAAAGTCATAAGATAAAGAATGAAAAAACAAAAAGAAGACCCAAGAGGCCTAATTCTTTCCTCGTGAGGACATCCTAAATAAGCGGAGTCACTTAATCCGTTGTGAGGGAACTTGACTCCTTGAAACCGACAACATCTTCTTCGCCATCATCCGTGGACTTGTCCTTCGACAACAAGCATAGACTGGTAGCCGACTTGTGCATGACCTTCAGGGCAAAGTGCGACACCTCCTGAACCTTTTTTTCCAACCTCTCCATTCTCCCTTTCAGCTTGCCAACTTCTTCCCAAGCCTGCTCTTTTTCATTGTGATCATCCTACAAGGGGGATTTTCCCTTATCCGTATTAGAGGCCTGGGGATTAATTTTCATCACATTGGCACTGGTAGGGCCCTTCTTCAAGCTTTCAGACACATGGGACGCGCTACTCACCGAGACAGACTGGTCTTCCCCTCCCACCACCTTTTTCTCCTGGTTTTCACTGTCACTCCCATTTTCATTATCCGAATCCGAGGCCTCCTTAAGACTTCCCACCTTGTCATGCTTAAGGACCAGTCAATGAGATCTACAGGGGGTGTTAGCTTCATCAGTGATCTCAATGTCAGAATCAATTTGATGGAGGAATTTAGTTTTCTTAGAGGCTTTAGCCTTAGGACGCGGGGTAGGGGCAAGACGCTTTTTTTCCTTACCCGTATCCCCCAGGCCCTTGGCAAGGGATGTGCCATGGGGAAGGGATTTCAAGGTAGGATTTTTGAGGCATTTTTTCTTACTCGAGCCCGGCGTATCCAGAATGCTAGTAGAGGGGGGAGTAGAGGAAATCGGGGTTTCATCAAGAGCAAGGAGAGACATGACTTCTTGCATAGTGATAGGTCGAGCAGGGAAAAGGACCATATGAAAATGATAAAGCCTAGACATAAGGCCTTGGTGTAGGATAGTATAATTCTTTCCAGAAATTGAGGCTTCATTAAACTCCGCCACAGTGCTATCAAGAGCATGAAACAAGAAAAAAGGAATGGAGATATGTTGGTGATTCCTAAGGTGGTTGAGGAAATGAAAGTGGTAATAGTAGTAGACCCCATACCTTCCTTCTAGCGTAAAGTACTTCATGATCACCATACAAACTCTATCCCACGGCTCCGGTAGCGCCTTGCGGTCAAAGTCACCCTGCAACTTGACAGGTTTCTCCACGCCGCGAAAGAACTGGTTCAGACTAATCTGGTCTGGCACCTTCGTAGTTTTCTTCCAAGTTTGACCACTATTCAGAAGCCCCGTGACTCTGGAAATAACCTCCTCAGAGACTTCAAAGGAAATGCCACCGATGGTAACCCTACCATCCTTCCAAGAGGTGACAAACTTAATAGAAAATCCCTCATCGTGACCAGTCATGGCCTCCATATACTAGGTAATTCTGCCCTCTTTGCAAATGTGCAAAACAGTGGCATTCACTTTACAATCGTCACACCTGTCCGGCTCCACACACACTCTATCCCCACCCATAGAGCCCACACCAAAGTTGCCAACCACCAGAATAGGAAAACCAGGGCACAAGAGTTGGTAATCAATTCTAGAAGCATCAAAAGGGAAAAGGTCAGCGAAAAGTGACCAAAAAAGTCAAAAATGAAGGCAATAAATGCCACATCTCACAACCCACGCAAAGGCAGCAGCTCCCTCATGCGAATCACCCACGGAACGTAAGGGCATGATATCGGCGTAATACTTAGCCGTCTCAAAAGATCTCATAAAATCCGCTAACTTAAAAAGTTCAACACAAAAATTTAGGGGGTTCAAAAAATGATGACTCC
Organism: Sequoia sempervirens; assembly: GCA_007258455.2. NCBI lineage: Eukaryota > Viridiplantae > Streptophyta > Pinopsida > Cupressales > Cupressaceae > Sequoia > Sequoia sempervirens. Next base: position 108,736,953 of record VDFB02270651.1, on the reverse strand, counting down.
ATCAGTCAGTAGGGGTAGAAAGATTCGCCATACCATTGGCCCACAAGAGGCTGTACATACCGTTGGATAAACACATGATATCCATCACTTCGATAACAACCAATTATTCAAAATCATGCTCCCGTAAAGTACTAACCAAAGTTGGTAGAGACCCAACTAAAATAAGTAAGCACCTTCTGGGACTCAGCATTTAGAGATGTTTCTGAGGTTGAACATCTCTTGGGTTTTTGATAGAGATATTCACCAATTCATCTTAAATTGGAAATGCCCCTCCAACCATCCGTAAATCAAATTACTCTGGCAACTTATTCCACCTCACATTTGCTGGTGCTTGTGGAAAGAAAGGAATAACATGATTTTCAGAGAAATGGTGAACAATGTGGAAGGTTTGTTGATAATCCTTAATAAGCTTCTCTTGGATAACATTTCGACATGCAAATGGAAGACGCCTAGTAATCCCCCGACTGCTTGGGATAGAAGCATAGCTACCATTTGGAATTTTCCTAGTGAGTTCCAGAGATTTGATAATTCCAAAATGATCATTAGGAAGCATACTAGATGGAGAACCCCTAAGCCGATCTGGGTTAAGCTTAATTTTGATGAGGCGGCTAGGGGAGGGATGACAGTCGGAGGAGGTATTATCAGGGATCATACTGGCTGCCTGGTGGCTACCTATGTTGGGAGATTGAAAGATCTTACCAGCAACCAGGCTGAAGGCATGGCTCTTCCGTTGGGGTCTTAAGATTGCGATGTCACTCGATGTCAAGACCATGGAAATTGAAGGTGACTCAATGCTAATTGTGGAAGCCACTTAAGGCAAGATGAAGGTGGGGTGGTCTCTAAAAGGTATTATGGAGGACATTTTCTCACTCCTAAATGGTCTTCAAGACTTTTATATTCAACATGTTTTTAGAGAGGGGAATGCGACTGCTAACAGCATGGCGGCGGCAGGTCTTGATATTGAAGGGCTTTGGTGTTGGCGAAAATATGTTATTTATTTAAAAGTTAGTGATAAAAATTAGGTTTATAGTTATGGATAGTGTTACGATCATAGTTAGGGTTAGAGTGAGGGATAGGGTTAGGGTTAGGGTTAGGGTTAGGGATAGAATTAGAGTTAGGGCAAGGGTTAGGTCATTAAAATAACTAATTAACAATACTAAAACACTATAATTAAAACAACTTACATTTATTTTTATTCACATTAATAAAACTTACATTTAATTTTCATCAAATCTAAAAAACAATAATTACAATACTATTAAGGAAAGTACTAGTCACTACGTGGCACTTGTTTACTTTTTGTATTATCATTATTTTATTTCAAAGTTTTGATTTAGCTTCTTAGGGTTATCCCTAGTTTTTATAATAATTTACCTTTATGTTTATTTATAGCTCTACATATATTTATTTAATATTATTCAATCTCTTTCTTTTATTTTTTTCAAAGAGCTTTTTCTTTTTATTTTCCTCAAGTTATTTAATTTCCTTCTTTAAATTCCTAGTATCCGAGATTTCTTTATTTTCCTAATTCTTATTTTTTAATTCTCGTACAACCTCCCCCTTTCCCCATCTTTTTAACCCCTCTTGGTTTGCAATCAACCATTTTTTTCTCATGCAACTCTTTTTACATCCTGATGATGGATCATGTAGTGATCTGAAACGTTGATGCAAAAATATCTAATGCAATCAAATCTAGAAATAATGTGTTACTTGTCAATATGTAATTATATTGTCATTCTATCAAAATAGGCCCCAAACTAAAATGGGAATTGAGTGGTATGCAAAGTTCACCATTACATATTGCCCCATTTTGAAATTAAATTGGAGTCTAACATGAGCATAAATTAAAATTATATGATAATTCTCAATAACATAGAAGAGTAAGAAATATTTATAAATTTCAAAGAAGGATATTTGATTCATGTAAAAAATGGAACCATATTATTAGATTATTCTTGTGTTCCTTTCCTTGATATGAGTGTTAAATGGGGACCTGAAAATAGACAAAAATGCGTATTAGTAGCTTACTTGCATGAGTGCGGGGATAACTTTAAGAACCCTCCCCTTCAAGAAGGTGTATAAACTAGAAAATCTTGTACTTCCCCAAAATATCAATTTTAGATTTGATTTTTTCCATTCGAGGGAAACAAATAATAATCTCAATTAGTGAATCTTTTTATGTCGCTAAAATTCTTTAGAAAATCCTGACGAATTATATATTTTTAAAAACCAATAAAATATTTTCATTGGTGATTCAAAACTTGTTTTCAAATCAATAAAATATTTATATTGGCGAATTAAACATATTTTGAAACCAAAAAATATATTTGTGTGGGGATTTAAATTTTTTCAAACCAAAAAAGAAAATTATTGGCAAAATTAAAAATGGTTTTCAAACCAAAAAGTATTTTTTCATTGGTGAATTAAACCTATTTTCAAACCAATAAAAAAATCATTGTGAATTAAACTAGTATGCCAATAAAAAATCATAATGTGGGTGGCAAAAATATCAAATGTTATATATTGTTTTATTCCGAGACAAACTTTCACACACCCAAATTCCTTCATAAAGTGTCTAGAATGGGGAAAAGTGTCAACATATTTATTATAAGTTCTTATCAGAAGTGTCAAGTGAGCCACTGAGTGAAGTACTATGTCTGAAGCCAAATGTCAATGCAAATTAATGACCAGTAACTATGATTTATATTATTTAATAAATTAATATAACAATTTAATATACTTAGAAAATTTGTATAACCAATGGACGACTATAGTTGCATTCTAGAAGCAAATGTCAGAAGCACTAGACTTGTGAATTTAAACCTCCAAAATAACCCTAGAACTGTTAGATTTGCAAGTATCAATGGTTGGAATTTTATTACTTATTAATTCACTTAAAGTCATGGCTCAATTTTTGTAAAATAATATTGTCACATCAACATGTGTGTCATGTGGTGAATTAGAAAATTAATATAACCATTCAATGAATGTTTGATGGACGGTTATAGTTGCATTCTAAAAGTAAATGTCTAAAGCACTACATTTGTGAATTCATACCTTCAAAATAACCTTAGAACCATTAGATAATTTGCAAATATCAATTGTTGAGGTTTTATTACTAGAGATAAAAAAAAATGGAGAGAAGTAGAGAAATACAAATAGAGAGAAGTAGAGAAAGACAAATAGAGATGGAGAGGGAGATAGAAAAGGGGGAGATAGAGAGAGAGGGAGAGATAGATAAATGGGAAGACAAAGAAATATATATAGAGATCTATATGGGAAGATAAGGGAGAGAGGTTGAGATATAAATATAGATAGGGGATAGGGAGGGAGAAATAGATGGAGATATGGGGAGAGAGGGAGATATATGTAGAGAGGGAGAGAGAAGAAGAGGGGAAGAGAGGGAGAGGGAGAGATAAGGAGATAGAGATGGATGGGGTAAGAGTGAGAGAGGAAGAAGGTGATAAAGATAAGCAATATCTAGAGAGGTATAGATAGGTGAAAAGAGAAAGAGGAGTGTGTGCATATGAGTGAGAGAGAGATATGGAGAGATATAAAGAGGTAGATATATATATTTATAAATAGAAAGAAAGGGAGGGAGAGGTGGGAAAGAAATGGAGAGAGGAGAGAGATTTGCAGAGAGAAATAGAAAGAGGGAGTGATAAGGAGAGAGGGAGAGATAGGGATAGAGATAGATTTAACTTTGGAAATATAGAATCGGTGTGAGAAAAATAGATAAACATATAGAGAGGGAGGAATGGAAGGAGAGAGAAAGAGGGAGACGATGAGAGAAGGGGAGATGGAGAGATAGAAATATAAATATATAAGACCTGATATAGAGAGAGGGGTAGAGAGAGGAATATATAGAGGGGGAAAGAGTGAGAGATACTGGAGGTGGTAGAGAAAAGTAGTAGAGAGGGGGTAGAGGAAGAGAGATAGAGATAGGGTGGGAGGAAAAGGGAGTATGTACATATAATATTTATATTTAATAATATGCATCATATTTTATATAATATGTAATAATAAATATAAATTGAATATATGTTTCAATAAATATAATATAATATTTTAAAATAAATATAGATAAATATTAAACTTATAATATATTTAATATTTTAATTATTTTTAATAATTATAATATATATGGCCCATGTGCCCATGGGTTCTATTGTCTAAGCCAAGATGTCTAGATTTGGCACATGGGCACCTGAATCTAATCAAGCAAATTGATAGTGGGAGGTACAATTGAGGTGTCATCAATGTGAATAATGGTTCGCAACCTCATCTGGTTTGAAGCGTGCGAATTTTTCAATCACCATGGTGAATGTGTTGGGGGCAATGTGTGAAGTACTATGGGGGAAGTTATTTGGATGACGATCATTTGTCCATGGTGTACACATTATCAAGAGTAAGATACACACTGATAAAACCGTGCTATACTTGGTAAGTTTTGAGCACATTGTGACAGGGATTGTGTGGGGGAAAATGTGTGAATTAATTGCACATCCTTCTTTAAAATGTGAGATGGAGGTTGGCTTCTCACACCACCATGACAATGGATACCCCCATCAGGTTGAGGTGCTCAAAAAAGCAGTCAACATTTTTAGGATTCATAACAAATAGCAAGTTGAAGAAGATCTGCTTAGGGAAAGACTTGTTCATGTTGGAGGTTGTGCGAATGGTGCTCGGCAAAGAATTTTCTTATTCATCCAATAGGCACTAGGAAAACATAGATATTTCATCTCGGTTTCTTGCCTCGATGTTGGACTGGGGGCTACCTAAGGTTAGATGTTTGTTTCTCCTTAGGCTAGTGTTCAATCTGTCAATACTTATGGACGACCTTGACATTGTCTTAGTGGCGAAGTTGGGAGTTAGGATTCCTTGGCCTAATGACATAGATAGAATGTTCTGCCAGGGCATTGAAGTGGAGTCACACCATTCATTCTCAACATGGATGGTCCTGGTCTAAATCGACACTGGCAATAGGAAAGGATGGGATATGAATTTTTGTGTCGTTGTCTCGAGGTGATTGATGTCAAATATTTGGTGTGGTTCAGAGCTTTTGTTGTGTTTGTGGAGGAAGGGAAGTTTTATGAAGATGATAATTAGTGAATGGTGGTTGGTCCTACTTTTTGTCTTCGGCATGCTATCTATGGTGTACATTTCTTGGGTCTCTATGGTTTGTATCTATGTATCAGGACTGTAGATAAAAATCTAATCAATATGCCCCTGAATTTTAGTTTGAACACAATGTAAAAAAATTTGATATCAATATAATACATGCAACTTCGGTTGCATCAAGTACAAATCAATGTATATATATAGATAATTATTAAATTTATAATATATTTACTCAGTAATATATTTATATTTAGTAGTGTATAGTGTATATAAATATTAAATATATAATATCTAAATATTACAATATTATGCTAAAAATAGTTAAATATATAAAATATAATTTTATTTCATAATATTAAATTAAGAATATTCTAGAAATTATATTTTATAATCTAAAATAAATAAAAATACCATAAAAAAATAAATAATAAAAAATATTGTGAAAAATAATAGGAATTATTAATTAAAAAATAAATATAGATAAATATTAAACTTCTAATATATTTCATATTTTAATTAATAATATATGTAAAATTTTATATGATATTTATATTTAATAACTTATAGTGTATATAAATATTAAATATATAATATCTAAATATTATAATATTGTACAAAAATATTTAAATATATAAAATGCACTTTTTTTCATAATATTAAATTAAGAATATTTTAAAAAATTATATTCTATAATCTAAAATTGAAAAAAAAAATTACCATATATGTGTGTGTAGAAAAACAATAAAAAAATATAAATTATAACAACTTATATTATATATAATAATAATAATATATCTTGCTTAAAAAAAATTGGATTGAAACTGTGTAGATTTATATTTAGATTGAAATTTCATGGAGATTGATCTTTCATGGAGGTTAATCTGAAACGTTGATTTAAAAAATTTACACAATTTCAATCCAAAAATGTTTAGCAAGATATTATCATGGATTGTGGAAACTTGATGTTGTTAATAATAATATAATTTATACACTTTGAATATTAGTGAAAAATTAAAAACAATGTCTAATTTTCTAGTGGAAATGTAGAAAAAATATTAATTCTTTGCTTTCTTTCTTTATGTAATTTTTTTTTTTATATTGTTTTTATTTATTTTATATAATTAGGTTCATTGAACGGTTAGATCTTGTTCAACGGTCAACCATCATTCTATCACATTTTCAACCATCAATCACTAAAGTCAGTCGATAATATTTATATAGAAAACACCTTCGACCTAAAAATGTACATATCTATATTTTTCTAAGTGGATTGCTTGTTTTTTTTTTCAATTTTTTGATAACTCGGAGGTATCCCCAACCCTCGCATCTAGCGCTTGGATTTGCGACTCCGACCAGCGAGCTCCACCACCCTTGCCCTGGTCTTACTTTTTCCCAGGTTTTGGGGATAGAGGACGCAAGCGGAGGCGAGACTAGTCCTCTTAGGACACGGACCGCCCCCGACATGACCCGTACCATTTTACCTATATGAAATGAATCCAAAACCCTTAACCAACCATACTGCCCGTTTAGATCATTGTTTATTATTTTTACATTACAATAAAATACAAAATCATGATTTTCCTTCAACTAACACTATTCCAACAAACTAGTGTCAATATCCAGCACCTACATTGAAATATATGTGTTCCGTGTGTCGCCAGCTCTGCCCTTCCTCACTCAAACCTGGTCAAGGTAAACACTTGGAATTTCTCCAAACCGACTGCTACAAAATATCTATCACACCAACCATTCTCCAGAGCTTCCTTTTCCCTCTAAATTTCTTACGTACGACAAACGAATTAGTTGACAATAAAGAACCCAGACAATGCAGAGCGATAACGATTTACCTAGTTGCGATAACGTTCAGTGTCTTAATCAGATATTTTTCCCATTGTTATTTGGACACCATTTCTTTTTCTCGGTGCTTATTATTACTGATTGAATATTACAAACACGGACCAGATCTTTTCACATTTAAAAGTCTGCCCAACGACCAGACAAAAAGTTGGAAGAAGAGCTGGAGGTGGCCCACATTTAAGTGGATGACGACTGTACTGAAATATCTCCAGTAATTTCGAGAACTTATTTTTCTCGTTTTTTGGCGGCAACAACCCTCAAATCTATCTACCCAAGTAGCCCGTCACATGCCCCTAGCCGTTTGTCTCTTCTGTGCTGAATAGTAGCTAAAACATCTGTGACCGTCTGGTCGTACTTCTACTGTTCAACGTAAAACGTTTGGTGAAATGAGATCACTAAATTATTTTAGTCAACATTCTATATTTAATCTTTGCATATTTTTATTATTAATGTTTTGGATTAAATTTTATGGTTCGTCATCAGAGTATGAAAATGATAGATCATGAAATTTGATCCAAAAAACGTTGATAATAAAAATCTACACAATCAAATCCAAAAATATTGATTAAAAAATCTAATAAATGACTAAACAGATAAAGCAAAAATTAATCCTCCATGTCATAATATGAAAATGATAGATCATGAAATTTGATCCAAGAAAATGTCGATAAAAAGAATCTACATGATCAAATAAAAAAAAAGAGAAAACACAAGAGTTAATCCTCCACCATTTTGTTGCCACGTTTCTGGCACTGCTGGTACTTAGATCCCCAGCCAGTAAGCTTCCCTTCCTGTGCTTTAAACCCATTTAATATTCAAATTAAAAATTTAAAAGACAAACCTTACCGTTAAGATGTGCAGGTGTACTACCACACATCGATTGACAGAGGAAAAGCGACATTATTAGACTTGGAAGTGTTCAGATGGAAATTCTCTCTTATCTCTAACGTCATACATGATCAATTGTAATAGTAATTTATACTAATATTCACATCTCTTGTCTTTAATATCATAATCATTTATTTTTTTGAATGTTTCTAGATTTGACTGCATAAGTTTTTTTTCTGTCAATTAAATTTGTAGGTCCCTCTTTTGGAAATGAAGTACACGTTGCTAGTTGGACAATTGTACTAGTAATTTACAATCTTCACATCTCTTGTCATTGATGTCATAAATGATCTAAAATTGTTATTAAAGAATAGATATAAGAAGCTGTATTTTTTATTTTTTTTATTTTTTATTTTTTTTTAATTAATTATTTAGGGGTCAATGTTTGAGATCACATTTCATGATTCATCATCAGGAAATAAGGAATAGCTCGAAGAGAGTTGTGAAGCAGTGTTAAACGATTATTCTTAAACATGATTCAGTTTAATAATCAAAAGTTCATTTTGGTTAGTTAAAATCAAGATAAATATTACTATTTTTTTGGTATGGATGAGAAGTAAAATTATTATTGACTTTTTGAACATTGAACCCAATGATATTTAAGTAGGGTGGTGTTAAAAAGAGATAGAACATGTAATAGGAATTGATCTTGTGGGCTCTATTTGTTGTAATACTTTTATTTCAAAATTGTAGACCCCTCTTTCATAAAGCAAGTACACTGCTAGTTGGACAATTGTAATAGTAATTTATACTAGAATCTTTATATCTCTTATCTTTAACGTCATAAATGATCAATTGTAATAGTAATTTATACTAATCTTCACATCCCTTATCTTTAATGTCATAAATGATTAATTTAAGATATAAAAAGTTGTATTTTTTGAATGCTTCTAGATTTGACTGCATGAAATTTTTTCGGTCAAATAACTTGTAGACCCATCTTTGAGAAATGAAGTACACATTGCTAGTTGGACAATTGTAATAGTAATTTACAATCTTCAGATCTCTTATCTTTGATGCCATAAATGATCTAAAATTGTTGTTAAAGAATAGATATAAGAAGTTGTATTTTTTTGAATGTTTTTGGATTTGACTATATGAATTTTTTTGTCAATGTTTGAGATCACATTTCATGATTCATCGCCAAGAAATAAAGAATCGGAGAAAAGAGTTGTGAAGTAGTGTTAAATGATTATTCTTAAACATGATTTAGTTTAATAATCAAAAGTTCATTTTGGTAAATTAAAATCAGGATAAATATTACTATTTTTTGGTATGGATGAGAAGTAAAATTATTATTGACTGTTTGAACATTGAACCTGATGATATTTATGTAGATTGATGTTATAAGGAGATAGATAGAACATGCAATCGGAATTGATCTTGTGGGTCCTATTTGTTGTAATTGTTTATAATAGAATTTTTTTTTTTAGTTTATTTCTTGTAACTTTTAATATAAGATAACTAATAGTTGTCGAAGGATCCAATCAATGTTTGGTAGTAAAATGTCTATTAAAAAGAGTACACTTGACTGAAATTAACAAAGATAGTTCAAATACACATTCATTTTTGTCAAAATAGTGATTACATGCATTGTATTGTTTCATATGTGCATGTTTGAAATGACATTTGTCTAGTATAGATTAATATTAATTATGACTAATACATCACATCCCATTAATAGTCACATACATTTTACATAACAAGATATAACCCTTCCAAAATTAATATTATATGTCAACCATCCCATCAAAAGAGTATGTACTGTTCTCAACCTTGTTGTAATAACTTATAGTACCACTATTTGCAAGTTCTAATCCACTTAATACATATAATGCCTACAACAATACAAAATAGATTTTAAATCTCACTAGTAACAAAAAAAAATAAGAATAAAATCAATGATTAATAGTATATTTCAACTTCATCCATTGCATACTATAAAAGTAAATTCAAATTCATCCACTAATTCTTCAATCTTAAATGGATTGATCTCAACTTCCTCATATTAGCCAATGAAATGCAATTACATTTAATATCATTCAATCAAATAAAACCACATAGATGAAGACAAATATATGTGATGACTAAGATGTCTATAAAAATAAGATGTTTTTTATCTATTTTTTCTACATTTTCATATATTTGTGCTTCTTTCATTTGTCACAACCTCTTTTTCAACTATAAGTTAAAATGATTTAATTTTTTTAATTCTATTTGTGAGTTCAAATCATTTCATTTTTTACATTTTAACTATAAGTTCAAATCTTTCATTTTTTGCATTTTCAATTGTAAGTTCAAATCATTTTATTTTTACAATTTCAACTCTAAGTTCACATCCTTTAATTTTTTGTAATATGTAGTATTGAAGTACCTTAGCTAACATTGTGTTAAGAACATTGCTTTCAATATTTTATATTGTTAAAATAAATTAGTCTTAATATAACTAAGATTCTAGTTTATTCATGCAAACATCGTTCTATTGTATCTGATTATTGATGTCTTCTAACCCCATGATGAATTATGTTTCCTTCCATTCCACACACATTGTTCAATATTATAATATGAACACATGGAACATGTAATCTACCTACATTTACTTATATATACTCTAGATTTGGAATGAACAATAGGAAACTAATGCAAACCTAAGTTCATTATTCCCAAACCAAGAATTCCTCAAATAAAACAAGAAGGAATGTATTTAATACAAGACAAAATAAAAATTATTAACAAATCCAAACCTTAGATGTGTTGGATATGCTCTTGAATATTTGATGTCAAAATATAGGTTATTCTTCAAATCAACAATATGTGCCTATAAACTAAATTCATTCATGTATAATTTGATGAAGGGTGAGGGTTGATTTATAGATTTTTGAATAAGGATGTGAATGATGAGGATTTGATCTTGAATGGATGGTTGAGATTGATTATGATGAGTGGAGAGTCTTAACTAATTAAGAATAGTAAAGAAGAGTTATAAAGGCTCATTAGTGGGTTCTAAAATGATGGGAATAATTAGTCTTTTTTATTAATTTATTTTAGCTAATTAGTTATGCATGGGTTAAAAATAGAAGAGAAAATTGGAGGAGTTATGATGGAATATTAGTGAATAATTAATTTCATAATTATTTTGTGGAGAATAAATGCAAATGGATTTATTTATTTAATTTGGACTAGATGAAAAATATTTGACCTCATTAACTTTAAATGATATGAATTTATTTAATTAAATGGAACGTCAATATACTTCCATTAAAAAATGTTTCAGTGACTTACATAGGACTCGTATAGTCCCAATGAATTTAAGTCTTCAACTAGAGTAATATATATCTATCCTATACATGGATAGATGCCTATCCTAGGTGGATAGAGGAATATTTATCACGTATGGACAAATTCCTATCTCGAATAGATATTTGTGTCTCCCATATGGATAGATACCTATCCCATATAGATATAAGTGTGTCTAAGTATATAAATAAACAAACACATAATAACTTTGGTTAAAATTTATAACAAAGGAAAGAAAATGTGGAAATTTTGGGAACGATTTGAGGGTTGTTACATGTCTAATAATTATGTAATAAATTTCTAATTTAGAATTCGATCATGTGGGTCTTATGAGGATCCTACACAAGGATACAAATATAAATATGTGAATGAAAGGAAGTTGGGTACACAAAAAAGCTTCCTACACCAATCTATTAGAGGAGAGAATGTGCAAATTTATAATGTTTCAAACCCTTATTTAGTTATAGTAATAAAGATGCACATAAAACAGTAAAGTTTAACAACACATGTACAATGAAAAAATCATAACACTAGATACACATGGGAAAATATTTTCATGAAAAAACCCACACTCCAAACATACAACCCAAATTATATTATTCAACAATAGTAATAGTTACAATACAATATCAACAACAATTATCATGAGTCTTCACACTATGACAAAATTTTGTAGCAATTATGGTAGCATAACGTCATCTCTACAATTCTTATACATATCACTCAAAATACACTAAGTCTGCTAGTATTTATAGCCTTACAACTCAAGAGAAGGTGCCAAAACTTGCTAAAAGCAAAACTCACACTCAAGTGTGAACATGAGTTCATTATGACATGTTGTCATAATGAAAACTTATAACTAAGGAAATCTTCTATTTCTAAAACCAATCTCCTCAAAATTAGCCACGACTGCACATGTAATGAGCTTGCATGTGTAGGCACCCTCATCACATGGGTCCCACCTATCATAGTTAACTGAAAATCTATCATACATGAATCTTCCACCATCATAATCAATCATAAACTGATATAGCAAGTTGTCATGGCTCATTACATAGAAATTTATGACAAAAGCCACTAAATTAGCTTTATAGTGGGGTCCATAAAGTGGGACAACTATTTCCACCAAGTTACAATGCATGTCATCCTAGTCACTTGCTATGTAAGTTGCCACCTCATCGAAGTAGACCCCACAAAGTGACATTACAAGAATGACATAAAATAATACATACGCTAAACTAAATAAATAATTAACATCATTAATGCTAGGAATTGCAAAGGTTGAGACACCTTAATGCCAAAATTATCCCACTTATTGAAGACCTTTCAAAGTCATCTATAATCAGAAGCTTAGGGCTAAGAGGCCCATAGAACCAGAACACCATCTGAACTTTTCTATGCTCACTAACTTTGTCAATGCATCTGCAAAATTTGTTAAGGTGTCAACCTTCTCCAATTTAACCTTCCCATCTTCCACCATATCATGAATAAAATGAAACTACACATCAATATGCTTTGTTTTGGCATGGAAAGTAGGATTCTTTGCCAAATAAATGGAACTCTGACTATCACAACATATAGTGATTTATCCTACATCAAGTCCAACATCTGAACAAAAATGCTTTAAAATCCAAATGGCTTCCTTACAAGCATGAGTATCTACCATGTACTTTGCTTCTATCATGGACAAAGTGACTACAATCTATCACTTACTCATCCAATTAATGACACCACCAAACATCGTGAACACATATCCACTGGTGGATCCACAAACCCATGAATACAAATTGAATGTCGAGGTCTAGTAGGATACCCATGAAAACATAGGGAATACTTGAAATTACCCAAGTATCTAAACACTCTCTTAATTGCATCCTAATGTATCTGTCTAGGATTAGCCATAAAATGACTTAGGGCTCCCACTGCTTGAGCAATATCTAGCCTTGTACAAACCATATCATATATCAAAATACCTACAACACTAGCATAACATACTTTGGTCATGTCCTCCATCTCAGAAGGAGACTTTGGAAAATCCTCTATAGAAAGCTTCATCCCTTGCAACATAGGAACAACTAACTATCTGCAAGTTGTCATGCTAAATCTCTCCAATAAGTTGTATTCACATACTTACTCTAACTTAACCAAAGCTTTATGTTAGCTCTGTATTTATTGATATCCATTCCCAAAATATACCCAGTTGCACCTAAATATTTCATTTCAAACTATGATGACAACTGAGACTTCAGATAAAAAATCAAACTTTTATCTTTCCCAAAAAATAACATATCATCAACATACAATGCAATGATGAGAATACGATCATTTACAATTTTATAATAAACACAATGATCAGATTTAGATCTTAGAAATCCTAAACTCAACAAAGGTGTCAAAATTTTGGTACCACATCCTAGGAGATCGCTTAAGACCATACAAAGGCTTTTTTAACTTGCATACCAAATGTTCTTTACCTTTAACCATGTATTGCTCAAGCTGTGACATATAGATTTCTTCCTCCAAGTCACCATGAAGAAAAGTTATTTTCACATCCATCTGCTCCACTTCTAAATCATATGCTACTGCTAGTGATAATAGGAATCAAATAGATGTTAACTTTGCAATAGGAGAGAATATCTCACCATAATCTATTCCCTCCACTTGTGAGTAAACCTTCATGACCAACCTTGATTTATGCTTCTCAACACTACCATTAGGACCAACTTTCTTCTTGAACACCCATTTTCATCAAACATGTTTATGTTCTTCAGGGAAAGGTACTAGTTCCCATGTGTTATTTTTCTTCAATGCAACTATCTCCTCATCCATGGCTTTCATCCAGGAATCTGCATCACTCATACCCATTGCCTCTTGCATAGTCCTCGACTCATCGACATTAGCAATCAAAGCAAAAATAAAATTGGAATCTAACAATGAATAACCAAACCTTTCAAGTTGTCACTTGATACGAGTGAACCTCCTCAGTGGCTAAGGTTGAGGTTCTTTCTTCTTCTGAGCTTTCTAAGCTGCTAGAAATCTCCTCATCATCAGGTCCATTTTGAGCTTTTGGTTCAACTTTCTTAGGATCAAGAGGAAGATGAATCACATCTTCTTTGTTTTATTCTTCTATAGGTTGTAAAATAGTGGAAGAAGATTTCATCTCTCTAAAGATAACACTTTGACTATAGAGAATCTTTTCAACCACTGGTTCCCAAAGCTTGTATCATTTCACACCAATACCATATCTTATGAAGATACACTTAACAACCTTGTTTTCCAAATTTGACCTTTTCTCCTTTCACACATGAGCATATGCCTTGCAACTAAACACATAAATATATCTCAATGAGGGCTTCTTGCTTGACCACACCTCCATAGGTGTCTTCTCAACAAGAGCCGATGTATGAGATCTATCAACTAGATAGCACACAATGGCAACAACTTTAGCCCATAAATTTTGTTCAAGGCTAGCTCCACTTATATACTCCTAGCCCTCTCCATCAACGCCCAGTTCATCCTCTCTACAACTTTATTCTGTTGAGGGGTATATGGAGTTGTCTTATGCCTTTCAATCCCATGTTCTTTATAAAACTTATAAAAATATATGGAACAAAACTCACCATCATTGTCAGTCCTTAGGCACTTAATCTTCCTACCAATATGATTTTCTATTAAGGCCTTAAACTCCTTAAACTGACTAAAGACTCCATATTTACTTTTGAGAAAATAAACAAATGTCACTCTACTATAATCATCTATGTTCAAAAGAAACAAAATATACAGATTTTGACAACGAAGGAACATTTACAAGACCGACCACATCAAAATGAATATTGTCCAAAACCCTAGAAGATTTGTGAGAACTATGATAAAACTAAACACGGTTTTGTTTTCCATAGACACATTGTTCACAAAAATCAAACTCAAGGTTACAATCATTAAGCCCCTCAACAAGGCATTTATTTTTCAAGGTTCTTAAACCCTTTTCACCAATGTGATCAAGTCTTTGGTACCAAAATATTGTCTTCTCAGTAGGTAACTTCATCTCCAAAGCATGCACACCCTTAAGTACCCAAAAAGCATGACCATCAAAAGTAGATGGAACTTTCTTCTTTGTTGTTGGTTCCAATGGTGAGGATAGTAACTCAAAAGTTATTTTCTTCTTTTCCATAGAAGAAATATTATAATAAAATGTGCATGCATCTAGCTGAAATAGAGTGCCTATCCAAACACCCTTAGCAAGCACCATTATAGCTTCTCTTGTCATCTTGCATCCTCCATTTTAGAAGACAACCTGCACACCTGCATCATTCAACTTACTTACAAAAATAAGGTTTTGTACCAAACCAAGGAATGTAGGACACCATTGATCCCCTTCACTCTACCATCTAGGAATCTTATCTTGACTCTTCCATGATCAACAATCTTTAGGTGAGGATCATCACCCATGTACACCTTCCCACCATCATAAATTTCATACTTAGAGAACCAATCTCGATGTGAATTCATGTGGAAAGAAGCACCTGAGTCTATAAACCACACATCTTGTGATGTATGCATTGCCAAGATAGTGACAAAGGCATCTGAATCATCCTAAGACAATTTATCAGATTCAAAAATAGAGAATGACATATTTTTCTTCTTTTGCTCCTCCTTACAATATTTACAGAAGTGCTTAGATTTTTTGCAATTCCAACATTTCACCTTGGTCTTACTAGGAGACTTAGATCTCCCATGAGATTTAGATTATGACTTCTCTTGCTTTGTGTTCTTCTTTTTGCCTTTTTCTTTCATTTTTCCTTGAACCACCAAAACCTTCTTAATCGTTTTAGAATATTTTCTCCCCATCTCTTAAAATAGCAATGACACAACCACATCATCCATCTTAAAGGTGGTAGTGGTACTTCCAATGGCCATGACAAGGTGGTCCCAAGAATTCGACAGTGAGAACAAAAAAGTCATGCAACGATCCTCTTCCTCCATTTTCACACCAATAGATTTCAACTAGGCAACAAGCATGTTGAATATATTTAGGTGATCTGTGACAGATCCTCCTTCCTCCATCCGAAGAGAATACATCTTATTTTGTAGGAACAATTTATTTACCAAGGATTTAGCCTCATAAATCTGAGCAATTTTCTTCTAAATAAGTACAACAATCTTCTCTTCACGGACATTTAGGAGTACTGAATTAGCTAAACAAAGTCTTATCGAACCTTTAGCTTTTTGATCCATTAGATCCCAATCTTCTTATTTCATTCTCATTGGCATAGTTCCAAAAACAACTATCCACAAATCACGATCTACAAGCATCTCTTCCATCTTGAGCTTCCACAACTCAAAGTTTCCTCCTTTAAATTTCTCTTTCTCAACTCTACTGGATGTGCTTCCCATCTCCTTCCTGCAACAAGGTTAATTTTTTTTGCAACATGCTCCCACTCAAAATAAGATCAGTACAAAAAACCCTTTAACCCATAATAGGAAACAAAGGTGATCAAGATTTGATACCAATTGAAAGAAATATAGACCTGTACATGAAAAAGCTTCCTACACCAATCTATTAGAGGAGAGAATGTGCAAATTTCTAATGTTTCAAACCCTTATTTAGTTACAGTAATAAAGATGCACATAATGAAGTAAAGTTTAACAACATAGGTCAAGAAAAAACACATAACACTAGATATACGTGGGAAACCCCTTTCAAGAAAAAACCCACACTCCAAACACACAACCCAAATTGTATATTATTCAACAAAAGTAACAGTTACAATACAATCTCAAGAGCAATGCTCAAGAGTCTTCACACTACTACAAAATTTTGTAGCAACTCCAACAACATAATGACGTCTCTGCAATTCTTCAACACACCACTCAAAATACACCAAGTTTGCAAGTATTTATAGCCTTACAACTCAAGGAGAGGATGCCAAAACTTTCCAAAAGAAAAACTCACACCCAAGTGTGAACATGAGTTCATTATGACATGCTGGAAACATAATTAGAACTCATAACTAAGGAAATATTCTATTTCTAAAACCTGTCTCCTCAAAATTAGCCACCATTGCACATGCAATGAGCCTGCATGCATGCAAATACCTTGCATTTGTAGGTGCCCTCATCACATGGGTCCCACCTAGATCATAGTTAATTGATGATATGTCATGTGTGACTCTTCCACCATCATAACCAATCATAAAATAACATAGCAAGTTTTCATAGCTCGTTACATAGAAAATTATGACAAAAGCCACTAAATTAGCTTATAGTGGGGTCCACAAAGTGGGACATCTATTTCCACCAAAGTAGGATGCATGTCATCCTAGTCACTTGCCATGTAAGTTGCCACCTCACCGAAGTAGACCCCATAAAGTGACATTACAAGAATGACATAAAATAATACATAGGCTAAAATAAATAAATAATGAACATCATTAATGCTAAGACTTGCAAAGTTTGAGACACCTTAATCCCAATAGCAAGCTCTACCATACAAGCGATCCATGTCATCAAAGTGTAATGTGGCACCTCCCAACTTGCCTTTATATGAGCACTTGACATGTCAACAATATGGATAAATTATAGCTTTCCATGTTATTTAGGTACCACACCATATTACACAATCAACATGCTTTGGGGGAAGCTTACCTCTCACTAATTACATGTTTTATTTTTGAATACCAACTTTAAGAGGCCATAGCTTGGCCTTACAAACTTTGATTGAAGCCATTTTTTTAATACTAACTATAATTTTGTCAACTATGCATTTGTAACCTTCTTTATTTACATTTATTACCCCAACTTGTTAGAAATTATAATTTTAAATTCTGTTATTCAATGGATATTTTGAGAACTTTGAGAGCTCCCATAACTTTCATATACATACTTCATTTTGAATGCATTTTCTGAAGTGCAAGATTTTCCATTCAAACTTCACAACAATGTTGACTATTTGTTCTCATTTTGTACTAGGACTATACTTTCAATATTTTAGTATAATTTTATAAATTATAAATAGGTATTATAAAAGACAATAATTATAAAGTGTCACTCTTGAACTTCATTGTTTTATTGTAACATTGAATCAAGAGAATCATCCATCTTGAAAAGAAGGGATCAAGAATCATTACCTCAAGAGAAAGATCTATTACCCTATTTCTATGGATTTTTCTTGAGCTAAGTGAACCTAAACATAAAAAATGTAACAATCAAACTCTAATGACACGAACTATATAATAATGTCTTTATGTCTTTGAGGATATTTTATATCTCATAAAGCAATGGAGTGCTCTTTTATTGCTTGGATCATAATCAAGCAACTATATGGAGATCTTGAATCTCCATCTAACTATAATATTTTCTTAGAGAACCTTATACATGTAAACGATATCAAGACACTTACCAAACCTCTTTCTCCTCTTGATGCCTCATTTATAGATTTTCACACTCACACAACTCATGTGACTGAATCTTGGGATGAGTAACATAGTCATCTAAACTATTAAGCTATAAAGACATGTATTGAGATTCCATCATCTCCTTCTATTCCGAGTATAGAATGCAAAGTTGCCTCTTTGAAGGCATACAATCATTTTTCTTAGCAAGATCATTCATGTTTTATTATATACACCACATAGGGATGCTTACTCCATAGGATATTTCATGTTTGTTCGTAGAATTCCACATTTTAGATATAAATAATACTATTGAGGGCCTAGGTTTCCTCTTTGATGGAAGTACTCTAACAACTAAATCTTTTTTGACACCTCTATTGTTTCATCCTCCATGTGCCTTTAAGATGTCACTTTCTACAATTGTATCTATGACTT
This sequence comes from Sequoia sempervirens, assembly GCA_007258455.2. Classification (NCBI taxonomy): domain Eukaryota; kingdom Viridiplantae; phylum Streptophyta; class Pinopsida; order Cupressales; family Cupressaceae; genus Sequoia; species Sequoia sempervirens. The sequence goes on along the minus strand of VDFB02270651.1, from coordinate 108,717,964 downwards.
TTGATTAGATATTGATGGTGCCACTTAACACCAACATAGATATTGATAACTATTTTTTTGAGTTTATAATCACATTTTTCTACTCTCATATTCTTTTATGGACTAGGAAGACCATCTACATACACCTATGGGCCTATTTCTTCTAAAGGAAGTAAGTGTTTTGCAAAGAGGACCATCTTCAACATTTAAAATTGTTCATCTATTTTTGGTGCCAGAGGCAACACATTTTTTTGTGAGAGTAGGAGGCATTTGCTAGTCTATCTCTTTTGGGGGTTTCACTCTTCTATTCTTTGGGGGGATGGGGTATCTTTGTACATGAGTATCTCTCATGTCCTCATTGTTGAAACCCATTTTTTTTCCTGCTTTAATTACACTTAAGAGGGTGTATTGGTGTAATATTACACTTTACCATGATAGTCTATATGTCATAAGTATAATATTGTGCCTATTTTTTAAGTTCACTTAGAGTAATAAGATATTTTATTTCTTCACTTTTAAGTAGCCAACAATGACATATATCACCTTTGATTTGAGGTCATCAAATGCCATCAATATCTCATCAATTTATAATTGATAGTAAGGATAATCTCTTTCTAATCAAGGGTCACTTCTATCTTACTTGACTTGGTTAACTTTGTTAGTGTAATATTTTTATTACTTTAGATATGTTTATTCTAAGCATGACATTGCATATATATTTATTTAAGTTTACTTAGATACTTTATTTTAATTACTTAGGTTACAGGATAGGATAACGAGTTGCACATCCATGGGATTCTACTTTTTTCCTTGTCCTCGTAGATTTGGGAACTTGGATAAGCAATCCCTTAATTTTTGGTTTTATGCCTTGGTGTAACTCAACAATTGAGAATCCACAAGATTGTCAATTGTTGCAGCCTATTAAACTTTAAAGCTTGTTGGATGACACAAATAACAACCACTTAATGATAAATTTGAAATTTCATTTAAATTCAGGTTGTCCGCAACAAACATAAAGGTACAAAGATTTCAAATATTACAAAACAGTGTCAAAACTGCAACAACTATCTATAGGAAAGCATGTGCAAACTTCACACATTCAGAAAACCATCTACATGCATATAAAATCTGATCACAACTCTTCACACTAGTAAAAAGCACCTGCAACACACACCAAATCCCATGAAATTCATCCTCCTTTCCATACATTCTTCCTTTTTTAACATTTTCTTCATTCTTTTTCTTGTCAAAATCCCTCCTAGCAATTTGGGTGTGGCTTTTTCCTCTTAGCCTCCAATCTAACTTCATTTACCACTTTCTCTTTGTTGGGCGTGAATTTTCCCTTTTCTCGAAAAAGACCATCAATTCCTTTTCAAATTTTGCCTTCTCACTTCTCAATCCACTCTCTCCACTCCTTCAATGCATGCCTTTCAATTTTCCTCAACAAGGCATTTCAAATTCTTGAAAATGGAGTTACAAAATGTATTAAATGCCCATTCACATGCTTGGGTGTGGGACTTTGCCTTTTTGACAAATCAAAATATACACACAAACTAAAACAATTATTAAGAAGCAACACTAACCATTTGATTTTTCTCACACCAAACATTAAACCATATTGTGCCACATGTGTTGAAGAGATAAATAAAATGTGCCTACAAGCAAAACCAAAACAAAACACAAGAAATTAAAATAAACATGTTTTTGGGTGTGCAGGATTGTTTGTGCACTCGAATGCTCCTACATCATGGCTTATCCTCATTTTCATCAAATTTAAAAATTGTAAAGCTATATATATGTATGTCTCCTTCTTTTATGTGAGTAATCAAATCAAGTCATTGTGAATTCTTGCATTTCTTTTGGAGACTCTTTGTTTTATCATTTTAATTTCAATATCATTTTCATCTACAGTTTTAATAATTCCATTCATTGTTCTAAGATTCAAAGTTTTACATCCATTTACAAATTCTAACAACTTATCTCTTGATTCAGAGTGCACTCAGACTTGTGTCATTTGACTCACTTGTCGTATTACCTAATTCCTCAAATAATATACAATAAACATTAATTCTTAAATTCATTTTGTTCTATCACAAATTTAATACTTCATAAAAATAATCCTCTATCTTCTAACTTCCTTTCCAAGCATTTGGAGCCTTAAAAGTCCTCTTATCTCTCCTTTGTCCACTTGCTTCAAGTGAGGCCCCTCTTTCATGCTCTTCCTTCTTCCACCACATAAGGTTAAGGGTCACTCCTAACTCTCCCTCCCTCATGGGGTCTCCTCTCCTTGTCTCGTCAAGAGAAATGGAAATGGATCTTTTTATAATCCATGATACGGGGCTATCTATTTCTTGGTTTACAAATTCTTTATAGTATATGGGACTACCTCGTACTCCATGTAGAAAGCACCTAACTATGCTACGAACGAAGAATACATAACCTACACCTTACCGGATTTAAACTTGTGACCTCTCTTTAAGAATACAAATTCGCCAACTCAAAAGTACTCACATCAACTCATAAGCACATGACACTTGGGTCGACCATCATATTGTGCATGAATTATTTAAGCGTTTTTAGTTCTCCCTTGTCTTTCACCGACGCTAAGCGACGTTAATTTGTCACGGTGTTTACGTACCATCGAGAGGGCCCACGTCAGAAGTTGAGGAATGTGAAAATTACCTTTGACCACACGCCAACGGCGTGACATGATGACAAGCCCGCGTTTCTGTTCCACGTGTCTTATATCAATGGTCCAATATATTCTACGGATTTGTCGAAGGAAACCCTACGGCACGTCGTGAACGACTGAACGTACAGTAAAAGAATACCTACACCGACGTTATGCGTATTTTGTTCTAACGCGTTAAATAGCGTTTTCTTTTCTTGGAAGAATTGTGTTGATTTAGAATTTACCGGTATAAAAGCCTTTCATCTGACGGTCCAATTGCACCTGGAAAATGAATTCTTCAAGTTTGTTGATGACGCGTATGGTGCCAAGATTCTCAACGTTCAACACACTTTAACACCGCAGGAATTCCAATACCACATGGGTTTGCTGGGTCCCTTCAAATTGTAGAATTTTTTTGTATATTATTTTGGTTTCCACTGGAGTTTGGAGATCTTCTGGATTTGTTTATAAAATTGGGGAGAGATTAAAAACCTTGGTTGAGAGGTGGGTTTGTCTGTGCCCGTCATCCAACCGTACATTTCGATTTTTGTGTTTATACGCATGTTTCTCGCCTCAGAATCTTGACGCAAGTGTTGTCCCACCATTTTCTTTTCTTCCCGTTTCGGAATGATTAGCCTCATAGTAGCTGATGCATCTGCAGCGAAAGAATCCATAGACGATGAAACTCTTTCCTCGTCTTTTATATAGCCCAGGTTTTCTTATAATTGGTCTACAGCAGCATTTGCCTTCTGTGTTGTTCTCCATGGTCGAGTTCGTTTACACAAAGAAAGAGGGCTACAATTGATTTTCTGTCGGCCTTGCAATATCAGAGTATAATTGGTCTGCACAGGCATTTGCCCTCTGTGTATCTTCCGTGTTATTCTCCGTGGCCTAGTTCGTTTACGCAAAAAGTTAGGGTTATATTTGATTATCTGTCGGCCTTAACTTACAGAGAACAATCATTCATTCATTTCATTCAATCGTTGCATGTTTGTGAAATCAGAAGGCAGCGAGTTTACAGAAAATGTGACCAATAAAGTTTTAAGGAAGATTAGGTGGGCGCCGGTTTAGGAATTAAAAAAAAATAAAGGAAGTTTTCTTCTAGTCCGTGACACCGTATGTGCGTCATTGCTATTTCTGGATCGGTTTTGCGCTATATTAAGCGCAAGTAACGCTGAGTCTCTTTGTTTGTTTTCGTCGCCTTGTGAACAGTTACTTTACAGAAGAATTTTGCCCAGAGAGTGGAACAGAATTTTCTATTTTGCTGTTCGTGCGTGAGATTTAAGACGGCGCCCATTGAAAAGTCTGTTGTGTTTAAAAGTCGGGGGGACTCTTTCTTGGCGGAATTTTGAAGAACATTTGTTAAAGGAAGGCCGGCGAGAGGGTTCGTGTAGTTTTCGCGTAAATATTAATATTTATACTCTTTGCTTGCATTTAAAGTAAGTTGAGGAGCAGTAGCAGAGTTGACTTTAATGGCGATGGAGGAGCAAAGTGAATCGGTATTTGCGATGTTGCAATTTTCTACTCTGCCGATTGCGAAGGTTTTTGTTATGTGCTTGCTTGGATATATTTTGGCTTCCAAGTATGTCAACATTCTTACGCCGAGCGGAAGAAAGCTTCTCAACGGGGTATTTATTTGTTTATCTTTTCTACTGGACATTCTGCGATTTTATTTTTCTGTTGATTTCCTCCATCAAAACATGATGGCACTGAGTTCTAATGAACTGGTTATGTCAAATAAACTGTGTCGTCCTGTTGTTATTCTCCACTTATTGCGTGACACATTGTACCTTGAAGCTTTTGTTTATCGTAGCTTAAAAATGCTTTTAACACTAATTGTTGTTTTTATACGTAATTATAGCATTTTACTTTATTAGGTGAAACGTATCTTCGCTTTTGACTCTCACGCTCCCCCCTTTTTCTAAAATTACCAGAGGCTCCTTTAGTTTAACAGCTGTTGAAAACTTTTTGATATTCGTGCTTTTATTTTTATTTTTATGAAGAAACGGAAAAAAGTTATTCTATCAAATTGGGCATAAAATTCTTTTATCGTACATTATAAATGCTGAAGATTTTGTAATTTCTGGATTTTTGATTGTGTATGAGTTTTTTTCATCAACGGATCACACTCAGTGATCCATCATCAGGATGATAGAGAGCAAAGGAGATCTATCATCAGGGTGATAGAGAGCAAAGGAGATATCACTGAGTGTGATCGAAACGTTGATGAAAAAAACTCAAACACAATCAAAAATCCAGAAATTACAGAATCTTCAGCATTAATTATAAATGATACTTGTGGCTCCACTATGATATGATTTCTCACTTCTTTCCATTCTGGCAAAGGTGTTTAATCCTCATAAACCTGAGGATTTTTACCATAACTGTCGTAGTTTAGAATCACCCTTTAAAGATAAAACTCTTCAGTGGACCCCTGTAAATTGTTTGTGCGGCTTTCTTACAGAAATTCGCTGCGCACAGGGTTTTCCTTGGAATTATCTCTACTTGCTGATAGTACACCCTTGCAGCTGTGGGGTCCATCCTAACCATAGTATTGGCACGACTATGTAGCATGAACACATACATTTGTACGAAATCTTGAGTAAATAAAAAGCAACTTTTATGGCTGTGATATTATGGGGTCCCACCTTTGTTTTATTGTGCGTGATCAAATGCATGATCGATTAATCTGGAATCTCTGTGGCCTTTGTGGGAAGTTTGAATGGCTTGAGCTTGAGGCTATTTTCCAGTTTAGGTTCTTCTATAATTGTTGATATTTGTGAACAGCACTCCGAGATTAGGAAATAGGCCTTAATTTGTATAATTTGCTAGGTTGCAAATCTATACTGTCCTCTATGGGAAATTTAGTTTTTTCTTTGGCCCTCTATAAGCGACATTTCCTCTTTAGACAATGGTCCCCAATTAAGGGGTTTTAAGTTTTTTTTCCTAGTGTTGCTGCTGAAAATTTATAGAATTCAGTTGCAGTAAGAATGGTCTGAGGGGAGATCAGAACTAAGATCTCCTTATCTGCTGGAATTTTTCAGAAACTGTAAATATAACTGACTCTTGTCAATTTGCACACAAATTTCTAAAAATTTACATCAGATAAAAACCTGCCTTTTGACAATATTCTTTCCAAAAGTATCTTTAGTGGGTGCAGGAAACTTCTACCATTATATGCGCCATCTCCAGCTTCTTCCCAAAGTATTCTGGGAAAATGGCCTCTCAAAAAGTTTGTATGGCAAGATTGCAACTTTCCACTTTCCTTAATTTTATATGTAACTATGGGACCACATTGAAAATACAAATGTCAGCCCCTCCGTTTCTCATCAACAAAATGGATCTCAATCAATACTCCATGCTAATAGTACCTAGCATAGCTGGTAAAGTTTGTGAATTGGCACAATGAAATTTTGATTTGGACTCAAACATAATTACACAAAAGAACAGAAATTAATGCATTCAGAAAACATGTAAGTTTATTCTGATTATCAATTTGTCATAATTAAAAGCTTACATATGTCATATGACCCTCAAACACTCAAAATTTGAAAATTCAAATGAAAATTATTGAGTTGAATAGTTTTTTAATTGTTAGTAACTTAGCATGGTAATAAAACAATAGTTTTACAGTGATGGGAAAGTTTTCTCCTAGGGATTTTTACATTGAAGGAGTTTATTAAGCAAAAAGAAAAGACTTCTGAAGGAGGTTTGCATAGTTTCTATCTTCACTTCGGCTCAATGATCAGTCAGCATTATAACTGAGTTCGTCTGTCCTAAAATTTAACTAATGAAAACCAAACACCATAGCAAAAGAATATGAATACCATGACCTTTTCAATCATGGACTGGCGTAGCTGAACATATCTATCTACAGTGAAATCATCTACCTTAAACAATTTCATTTTGTTGGAGAGAGCATGTCTGCACTCACAGTGCCATTAGCAGTCACAGCCCCTAATGGAGACAAGGCCCTGGAATGCATAGAGTGCTTCAATGAACTTACTTTTATCCAATTTGAATGATTCCTTATTATAGCAAACAAGTCCTAGTCTCACTCAAAAAACCTGTAACCCCGAATAACCAACCATTGATGTGGAGTGCAGTTTGTTGATTGCAAATCCTACTTATTAGAAAGGTACCTTTTTATCATGTTTTCTGCAAATTAAAGTCTTTACCTCACATCTGTTGCTTTCTAGCGTGCTCTAGTTTAGGGTTGACCATGAACGTGAAGTTAAATTTCTAAGTGGCCAATAATAATTTCTTAGTTACAACAAAATTTGCATTTTCTAGAACACATGTATCCACAAGTTTTGTTACCATTCATTCCCCACTCCTTCTCCCAGACTTTTATCTTTCAATTTTTTGCAGAAAATGCATTTAATTCTTAGTTCAATATCGGAACTAGGTTTATCTAGTATTAATTTGATACATCTTTTTTGTTCTGATTTGTTTTTAATGTCCTTTGTTCTTTGCAGCTAGTGTTCACAATCTTTTTGCCATGCCTAATCTTCACACAGTTGGGGAGGGCTGTGACACTACAAAAAATGTTGGAATGGTAAAGTAATTTTAGTAGCCTTTTATGTTTTTACTCTTGTAATGTAGGTTGTTTTCTGAGTGAGTCATTTCATTAAATTTTGTGCCTTGTTTGTTACCAACAATAAAGTAGAATGCTGTTATCATATGTTCCAATTTCAGATTACAGCTTAAAGAGAATTAACATCTAAATCTGGGTCTGATTTTTTGACTTGGAGCTTGGGTCATTTTGGCTTCAGAGTTTTTAATCCCTTTTTTGAAACATGCAGTGAGTTATTGTCATGTTTCCTTAATGAATGAATGTTTTAAGGACTCGAATTTTTTATATATTGTAGGATGGTTAGCTGATTAATATTTTAAAATCTGATATAGAAATAGTTGAAACCTCAAGGTACCAAAGACGTTCTCTTAAAAATTTAAATGAACTAATATAGGAATTTTGATATCAATCCTCAAGGAATACTGAATATGCACAAAAATTATGAAGCGATAGAACAATCTTATAGAATGTTAATGACTGCTCGTGCTTTTTAAGCTCTCAATTTGTCTTAATTTAGGTTCTGTGCCATTTTCCATTAATCTTATTTATGTATTTATGATATGATGGGACACCATAGGTAATTTTGTTAAACTTATTTTTAAGGGCCTTATACAACATGATTAATCTAGTTAATGTTTGTTATATGTGATTTGTGTCTATATTCTTAATGTTGGTTTTGGCTGTACTTTTCTAACTGTTCCTTTTGGCATTCAGGTGGTTCATTCCTATGAATATTGTGTGTGGCACAATTTCTGGATCGCTTATAGGATTAGTTGTGGCATTATTTGTTCAACCACCAAAGGATTACTTCAAATTTACAATTGTGCAAATTGGAATTGGTACAGATCATTATCCATGTTTAATTTAATTTTATCTTTTTTTGATTGGTATCACCGAGAGCATGAGAATTTTGGAGATCAAATATTAGTTCAAAGATCCATTAATGAGATTTATTCTATCCATTAAAAGTTGGGAACCATTATAACAAATTGTTTATGACTTGGGATTCTTTCACGAAAAACCTTACTATTACTTAGATCTGCATTATCTTTGTCATGCATATGCATTTTGGACCTTTATAGAAAGTTTGAATTGTTTTTGTCAGAATTACAAGACATCAACTTGTCTTGAATTTGGCTCTTATCATGGTTAGCTAGTAGTCTCATTGCCACTTGCCTCAGCCCTCTTTGCCTATTTTTGTGCCTCTTGCTCTTCCACGGTTGCTGCCTCTGCCTCCATATCCATTTGATCCAACCAAGAAAAGTCCATCATAAATGTAGTCTCCATTATCTTGGTGTCCAAATCCAATTATGGATCATTTTGACCAATTTCTTTTTGGATTCTAGGGAGGACAGTTGTTTATTTACCTTAAGCTAAGTCTATGGCACAAATTTGGTAAACCTGCCTGAGTTTGAATGAGTAGGGCCGCAAAAATTATGATTCACAGCCGAGTCTCAAGTTTTTAAACAATCTCAGATCTTGGTTTATTTTTATTTTTATTTTTATTTTGTATTTTTAATGTTGCAAGATTCCATAATATTCTACACAGAAAACAAATCTTTGAAGGATATGAGCACAATTTGTTGTTTTTACATTACACATGAAATTCGTTGTGAGTGGTTATTATTATAACTTTTTATATGTCATTACTAGATATATATTTGCAATTCATTCTTGTATGTTGTGATCATTAAGAGCATAAAGTAGTGGCCGACTCGATGGGTTTTCCTAAACATGGATATTTTTTTCACGAAGAGATCAATATTGCAATGTTGATGACTCAAGTTATAAAACTGTCACGTGCACCTGTGGATGTGGATGTGGATGTTGTACTTAATGAATATTCAAATTTAAAATGCTTATTTGACTTTCCACTTTTGAGATACAAGAATCTGATATATTTCTTTATTCAGGGAATATTGGGAACGTGCCCCTTGTGTTGATTGGTGCAATGTGCAGTGATGAAAATAATCCATTTGGTGATTCTACAATATGCAATGAAACTGGGAGTGCTTACATATCATTTGGTCAATGGGTATGTTGATATTATTTTTGAATTTCCCAACATTAGATGATATCATTGACAATGTACATTGTTGCTTTTGTTTTAGATATACACATTAATATTGAAATTCAAAGCTATTTGTTATTTCTGCTGATAAAGAAAAAGAAATGAGCTTTTAAGGATTCCTTGTAGATGAAATGTCACAAGAATAAGATCACACTTATAAGTTACCTATGTGCTTTAAGCTGTCTTTCTGGATAGCTTGAAAGATGAAATTTGTCACTTTAGAGTATATAAGGAGAAATCTAGTATATTCTTATAAAAAATCATCTTAAGGACTTTATATAGGCTTTATGCAGTGTCAGTGATTTCAACAAATAAAAAAAATTAAGTTTTAAATGTAGCTCTCTGGACATTTGACTGAGGCTACAAATACAAATCTTTCAGGTTGGTGCAGTGATTCTATACACCTATGTATTCTATATGCTTTCACCCCCAGCAACAACAGATTCTGTGGCTATTAAACCAAACACAGAAATGGCCGATTCAACAATGATCCCGTTGCTTGTGGCTGAAGAAGGGATTGTTGAACATGCATCAAAACCATTGGATTGGCGCTCAAGGGTAAAGGAGGTAAGTTGACATGTTAAGATTTTTTATATATTTGAGATCTATTTACAGCAATAGTCATGAAAGTAAAAAATTTCTTGCAATGTTTGTAAAGATCCACTGCAAAAATGTTAACATCTTAGGAAATTTTGAATTCTGTGTATGTTATTGTTTACTTGATTATTTACTGAAAATCTGTGTTGTGAGAACTAGTGTTATCATATATTATATTTGTCTGTTGTGACAATTGAAAGATTCTCATCACTGGAATTTACAATCATGCATTAGAATTTTTGCCTGTAGATCACTCCTAATATATAGTACAATGTGGCATTACTGAGCTGCATGCATCCTTATCTGTGACATTTGTAGATAGCATTTTGCTATGTATAGACTATCAATTGGTTCAAAGTATATCTGAAACAATCATTTTGCCATATATAGGCTGCTGTTTCATTTTGGGGTTTCCCTTCTCTTTGAAGGACGTAAGACAGCTAACAGCGAAGATAGATTTATACTCTAGTTGGGAACCCAAAAATGTTCCACCTCTATGCTAGTAATGCACAAGTCAAGGCACATCAGTAGCAGACATGTCAGCACCAGGTAAACTTGTCAGCAATGGGGTGGAATGGTAACATTCATAATGGATGACATAATTTTGCTAGTTTTTACAAGATGTGGCCAAGAAGATTTCTGTAACTGTTAACCTTCTACAAATGCTAACTGTCTTAGAACCTGAAACATATTGGTACTACATTTAAGTGTAACTATGTCTAGAAAAATGAATAGAACCCGTAGTCAGAGACCTTTTGGGGGCTGGAAATCGTGGTACTTAATTATTGAATTGAAATATTTATTCTTAGCACACTTTCACCCATACATGCACACACACCATTTTCTGTGGCATTTCGTGTCTTGTGTTTTTAACATTTTAATTCCATACCCAACACATCGCTTATAAGTAATTGGAGCTTCCAGACTCTAGTTCTAACATCATGTAGAGGTGCTCGAGTGCTTTGTGGTACACTTGCCTTGTAATTATTACCAGATTAAGAAAGTGGAGGGTCATAGAAGAAACGACTACTCATGTGCAATTTATTAAAATAATCCATGTAGTGGAAGAATCCTACAAAATTGAAATTTCTAAACATTTTAATTTTTGTCACTTACTAAGAGCTATCTATTAACAGTATATGACTTCTGTAATATCATTGTGTCCTCAGATTTTCATTAGAGATAGACCAGAAAAGTTTCATTTGAAATAGTGAGTAACATCGAGATGAAGGTTCTAATGATCAGTCGTTATTTTCCTATTTCCATGCCGGTTTCTTTTTTAGAAGCAAAAGTTATAAACATGGATGCTCTGAAGCAAAGGGAGCTACATATTTGATTTAAAAACTTTAGAAGATTATTTTTTTAGTGTATGCATCAAAGTTAATAACTAACAAATGGTTATTAGAAATGATTTTCCCACAGTCCATGAAGATAATTTTAGAGTGCTTTTGGATCACACTCTCTTGATCTACCATCAGGATGCGGATGAATTGTTAGAATTCAGAGTCGGTACACTCAAATTTCAATTTATTTTCTTTGTGTTTACTAAGATAGCTCATAAGAATTCTACTTGGGGTAAACCAATATTTTCTTTGTGTTTACTATAACTTGATTTGTTTGATAAATTTATTTGACTATTAATTTTATTATTTTGTTCGTGTATTTTTTACTGAATTTTGAAGTACAGAATCTTTTGTTTTCCAGTTTCCTAGCATTGTATATCTGATTTATACAGTGAAGCATAGATATTTTAGAATTTGCTTAATAAAAATTTATTGAAATTGTATCTAATTTATATACTCAAGCATAGATGTTGTAGAATTCGCTCCTCAGAATTTACTGAAGTCTAGCTAACTTTTATGGTCCATTCAATATGGCAAGAAGAAATGTAAAGGTGAAGTTGATTGTTGCATATTCAAACACTGACAGCAGGATATGTTTATAGACTTCCTCATCTGTAAAGTTTTTCCTGTAAAATCTATCTTATCGACGTGTGATGTGAGAAGCCCAACACTTGGACTGCTCATTTTTCTGAGGCTACTGAACATTATGTTTCTCATGTATCCTTTTTTAAATTTTTGAAATATATTTTAACATGGATGAATGTGACTATGCAGGTGATGGCTGAAGTATCTTCATTTTTAGAGCGTTCAAAAATAAAGCAAATACTTCAACCACCCATAATAGCCTCGGTGAGTTCTTTTTTCTTTCAAATAAACCATGAATATGAAAACGGAAGTGGCAAAATTTATAATTTATCTATGAAACTTTGCTTCCTCACTACTAAGTGCTCCTTACCACTGGTTCTCTATTATTTAATGTTTTCAATTCTCAGGATCATTTTTTGCTAATTGGGAAAGAATTAACATTTTTACTTATTATTAAGTGCGAGTTTAGTCTTATCCTTACACTGTAAGAAATTGGAATAGACAGAATATTTTTTTAATTTACAATTACTAACTTAAGTTATGATTCTTTTTTCTAAATGGGGAGATTTATACAATATGAGTGGGAACACCTTTTTACTTGTGCTTTCTTAAATTTATTATCTCTCTGGAGATGAATAGAGTGACTGTGTGTATGGGGATTTTCATATTATATCTTTTTTCTCCAAGATGGGAGAGGCAAACTAGACAATAATATTGACTTAGCTTTTCATTTTGCAGATCCTCGCTTTGGTCGTTGGTATCACTCCTTTTCTGAAGCATTTGATTTTGACAGATGATGCACCTCTTTTCTTTATTACTGATTCCTGTGTCATCCTTGGGTATGTTGCATTTTTTCTTCCACTAAGTTCATATTTTTTTTTCTTCCACTAAGTTCATATTTGAATTGCTTATTTACACCACAAGTAAAGATAATTCAACAGTGTTTTTTAGGTTGCCAACAGTTGAAACTAACATAGAAGACACAGAGAAAATAAAAACTAAATAATATTACTTTCAAATTGATTGGATCCCAGGTGGTTTGTAGATTATGTAAATGGAAAATAAAAGACATAGTAAACCAAATACATAATTGAAGTGAAAGACTTTAGCAAATGTGTGCTACTTCTATTCACAATAAACAATGGATAGGTCACATTGAATGTTTACAAGAACTATGCCTAGGAAAGAAGATTCTTGTGGTCAGAATGGGGTAACACTGCAGATTGGTTTACCTATGATTATACAATATTCACCATTGTCTTCAATGTGAGGGAACACACGAATATTTTGAATACATTATAGTTACAAAACATGAATTAGAAGTTGTAGCAAAACATCTTGAACTGTTGATCTTCTGGCTGTCTATCAGTTTCACTTCCTAATGGTTGATGTTCTATTACATGGTTCAAGTTGTCCATGTATAGATTTGGTGAAGTTGCTAGGTGTTTGCACAAAATTATGTGCAATAGTGTGTGATGAACAATGCGTAGAGTCATGTGCATTGGCATGTGATGACACCGAGAGTTGTGTGCTAGGTGTAAGTGTTGTGGAGGAGAGCATGGAAGTCATGGCACACACAATGTTCCCAAAGGCCTACATGGTTGTGCTTTGATCATTTGCCTTTTCTTGAGAAGCAATGACCCTCATCGTGTCTTTTGTGAGCAATGGAAATTGAATGTAGAGTTGTTGAAGATTGCACCTCTTTGCGTGATATTGTTAATTTTTATGTGATCAGATTAATTGCACAGAAAATAATTCAAAATCAGAGATAATAACACAGCATATACCCTGGGAAAACCCTCCTCTTGAGGGAGAAAAACCCAGCAACAAAGATCTCTCTTATATTTGATGTAACAGTGGCAAGTTTACAAATCACAATGAGGTCTAACACAAGACCGATATACAACACCTGGCAAAATAGAATGACAGATGACAATCTGCTAAATCACACCTGGCAATGACAGAATACAGATCTGGCAATATTCGCATTAACCAATGGTTCACAACCTGCTGTAAGGAGTTCACACTGTCATGAAGCTTTGCACTGGAGTGTCTTCAAACTAAATGATCACCACGCTTTATAAAGTTCGCACTGAGTAGAGTCAAAGCACTGTATATGATCACCCTGTTTCTTGAATTCGCACTTAAAATATTCGCACTTGATGATATGTACGCACTTGAAGATATATTCGCCCTTGATGATACAGAACAGATATAAATAACCGAACTCAGCTAGTGTGTTTACAATGGACGAATCAAGGAGTATATGTACAAGAGAATGAGAGAGACGCCTCTCTTAAAATCCTTCATGTCGGCCTCTAATGATAGTCGGCCTCAAATAAATATTAAATATCTTCTAATGAATTTCGAATTCTTTTATGTCGGCCAAATAACAATAAACATGAATTAAGTGTCTTCTTGATAACGGATCAAGATGAATTCGTATCTTCATATGTCGGCCCATACAAAGTGAAGATAAACGATAACAATAAATATAAATTGAATAGCCAACGGCTATCATTCAATTTATGTTTCCACGAAGGAGCTGAGCTAGAAGGAGCTACCGAAGCTGCTATATCATTAACACTCCCTCTCAGCTAGGGAGAGAACTTCCAGCTGCATAAAATGAATCATCTCCATATGAGGTCCATCTGCCATCATTGCCTGCAATCAGATATAAAGAGAGAAATATCACCTCAATGTGATATTAGATATCGTCTCGATATCAATCATCAAATGGTAAGTACTAGTGTTCATCACTTGCGTGATGTTGTCACCTCAATGTGACTTTCACCATGGCTCTCCCAGAGGATGAAACACAAGTACAAGAGGATCATCGCAGACTCTCTCGCGTGATGTTGTCATGGAGTCACACACATGACATCCACCATGACTTAGCTCAGAGGGTGGAAACGAGGGCTTTCACCTCAAATTCTTCCGTCACAGAAGAAAGTGCAATAGTAAGTACAAGTGTTCATCACTTGCGTGATGTTGTCACCTCTAGTGACTTTCACCATGACTCTCTTAGAGGGTGAAACAAAAGTACAACATATGTCATGGAGTCGCACACATGACATCCACCATGACTCAGCTCAAAGGGTGGAAACGAGGGCTTTCACCTCAAATTCTTCCGTCACAGGAGAAAATGCATTAACAAGGGATTTCACCTCGAACTTCTCTCACAGAGAAGAACTCATTAAACAAAGACTCCGATGCGAGACTCATACTTGAGTCAGTGGATTCTCCACCATACCAAAGCTTGTCTTGGGAGGCGCTCTAAACTTTATCTGGCGAGAGCAGGAGCGAGAATATCTGGATTTGCTCATCGGTCTTAATGTACCTCAGCTGTACAACCAGCGGTACCATATCACGATATAGTGGTACTTGATCTCAACATGTTTGGATTGTCATGAAACAGGTTAATGACTTCACCTAACTCGAGTCATCTGCAGTGAATAATGGTAGGCTCCATTGATTGTCCAAACAATCACCGCAAGAACTCTGAGAACCCTTGCTTCCCCGAGTTGCCATACGAAGCTGCAATATTACTTTCGACCTCTGTACTCAATCTCTGACTTCTGTACGAGAGATAACGAGAACTGGCCGGAAGCAACAATCGAGGTGCTCTTCACGATCGAGACACAACACCTTGATCAGTCGGTGAAACAAGTAACTCCAAGTCATCGGAAGTATACTTCAACCCATATCCAACTGTGCCACGCAAGTGTCTCAGGATATGTTTAGCTGCAACAAGATGTATCTGTCTTGGATCACACATAGACTAGCTAAGTGCACTCACTGCATAGCAAATATCAGGTCTAGTGTTAACTAGATACATCAAGGATCCAATCAGCTGTCTATACAATGTAGGATCCACCAAATCTGCACTAGTTGCGGCCTCCATAGATGTAGACATGGATTTGCAATTCATCATGCCAAATCTCTTCAACAATGGTGTATTTCCCTTGACTTAGAATCATACCATCTGGTTTCTGCCAGACTTCTAAGCCAAGGAAGTAATGCATGAGCCCAAGGTCCTTCATCTCAAATTCAGAAGTCAATTCCTTGAAGTAGAGATTTGGATCAGCATCATTCTTCAAGAATCCAAACTTGATAGGTACTGATCAATCATTTCGTACCATGCACGAGGAGCCTACTTAAGACCATACAAGGCCTTCTTCAGCTTGAAAACATGTGACTCCTCCCATGTACCTCGAAATAGTGAGCAACAGGAGCAATGTAATCAACTCCCTCTTTCTGAGAAAACCCACGAGCCACAAATCTTGCCTTGTACTTCTCAATGCTTCCATCTGCATTTCTAAGTATTTGCATCAATCTTCTGACTTCATCATCTAAGATTGCCTGCAACGCTTGCCTTAGAGAAATGGATTCCAACATACACCTCTGTAGAGATATAGGGTTGTCCTCTTCGACCTCATCCCAGAACACTCTATTTTATTCTCAGCAAGTCATAGAACTCCCTCTGAAGGTTAAATCTTCCTTTTCGAAGAGATGTCTTCAGCCATCCACTCGGTCCCATGGCTGCATGATGTGTCTCCATACTTCAACCTACAGAATGCAGAAAGCAATCTCTTACACTTCTTGGTATGTCATGAAAGCATTAAGAAGAGATTACTAATAGTTCATGGAACTCAACTATCTCGAAGAGAAGTACCATTGCTAGAAGCATACATAATTGGCTATCTCAGTGTTATAGCATGAATTAATAATTACATAACAAATTCATGAACATTATTCAACCATGCAATACTTATCTCATTGAAATCAGGATCTCCTTAAGTAATCCCAAATAATAAATTCATCATTCATCTTCGTTGATTCTGACATGTCTTTCTTCCATCTTTACTGTTCTCGGGAGAGCTAATCTCAGCATAACAGATTTCATTAGGCAGTCAGCATATAGAACCAGACTTCTCAAATAATCGAGGTTCTATCACAGTTCATGCATATAGAAAATCAATCATAATTGTAATTTTAGTTTTCCTTTTATTTCAGAGTCACACTCAGAAATTAGCATGAAACAACTTGCAATGAATAATTGTTAATTCTAAAGAATCTTATCCCAGTGATCACTATTTACTGGTCACACGCAATCCAAGCAAATGATGTCAGATTTGCACAATTCAACAAACTGAAATTCATCCCAGATTTAAAAATATAAACAAAGATACTTATCTCTTTATTAATCTTCCTTGCATTCACCAAGGATTCAGATCTGCTCAAGCTTCTTCCAAGTAGATAGGTTCAGATAGAACTTCAACAACATACTTATTAGAGCCCGCACAGAAATCACAGTGGCTGCATATAAATGAAGATCACAACCTCCTCACTGTCAATGCCCAACACATGACACATTTTCATTTTATTTCAGAGATGTCACAGATAACTGCCCAGCCATAAGGATTCACCAAAAAGGTTATACGTTGAACTCCAGGAAACTTCTGATAGGATCTGAAAAATGCCTCTTTACTTTCTTCACAATGTACGCAATTACATCGACTAAACATGAACAGGGGAAGCCGATGAAGACTCTCAGTCTATTGTCCCGAAATGTGCATAACTTCAATCTAAGTTTCCAATGTTGACAAACTTATTGCAATCAATTTCTGATCAGATCTTTTTCATCGACCCGCTCTGATACCATGTTGAATTTTATGATCAGATGTAAATGCACAGAAATAATTCAAAAAATCAGATAGAGTAACACAGCATATACCTTGGGAAAACCCTCCTCTTGAGGGAGAAAAAAACCCAGCAACAAAGATCTCTCTTATATTTGATGTAACAATGGCAACTTTACATATTACAATGAGGTCTAGCATAAGACCAATATGCAGCGCTTGGCAAAATGGAATAACTGGTAACAGTCTGCCAATTCACACCTGGCAATATACAGAAATGAATGAATACAGATCTGACAATCTTCAGAATAAGTGGTGATTCACAACCTGCAATAAGACTTCGGTCTGTTAGATCATCATATTGTCTTAAGTCTGCATTGTATATAGTATTAGTGCTGCATATATCGCCCTGTATCTTGTATTCGCATTAGCACTTGATACTATATTCGCACTTGACAGAACTGATGTGAAATAGTCGAACTCCACCAGATAATGTATTCGCACTTGAACAGATTCACACTTAATCAGATTCGCACTTGATCAGATTGAAATGAAGTGAATGACCGAACTCAGCTAGATTGATTTCAATGGACAAATGGTCTTGTGTATATATACATCTTGAAGAGGTTGCACCTCATCTTATCATAAGGTCGGCCAAAGTAATCAATTACAATTCAATAATGTCGGCCTCAATATAGTCATAAACAATATAAGATAGGTCGGCCTCAATAACATATGTCGGCCTTGATAAATATTAGATATCTTCTAATAAAAGGATCAATTCAATTTTATGTCGGCCATAATATGAAGAGAGAATAAAACAAAACAATGAATATAAATTGAATAGCCAACGGCTATCATTCAATTTATGATACCACATGAGCAGAGTTGAGCTAACGGCTGCTATATCATTAAACACAATATCCCATACTAGTCCATCCATCATCTCGCATGCAAATTTATTCTTGGAGTATTCGACTAACAAGAGAGACTTCCAATCAGCTGAAATCTCTGAAAGTGAACAAGCGACAAGCTTCCTGAAGAGGGCATCAACAACAACATTCTTCTTCCCTTTCACATATTCTATAGAAGTCATAGGCCTGTATCTTACTGACCCATTTTTGCTGCCTCTCGTTCAAATCTTTCTTCTCCAAGAAATACCTGAGACTATTGTGGTTAGTCCTCACCACAAACTTCCCTCCAACCAAGTATTGCTTGAACTTCGCCAATGCATGCATGATGGTGAGCATCTCCTTATCATATATGGAGTAAAGTCTCTCAAGTCCCCTCAACTTGCGGCTCTGAAAAGTGATGGGGTGTCGATTTTGCATCAAGATTGCTCCTATGCCTTCACCCGAGGCATGACACTCAAGAACAAAAGGTTGGGTAAATTTTGGAAGTGCGAGGATTGGGCAACTACTCATTACCTCCTTGAGCTTGTCAAAAGCTCGTTGTGCTTCATCTGACCAACTGAATGCACCCTTCTTAGTGACATCTGTCAAAGGTGCTCCCAACTGTGAAAACCCTCTTACAAAGCGCCTATAGTAGCTGCATAGCCCAAAGAATCCATGCAGCTCGGTAAGTGTCCTGGGTGTTGGCCAATCGAGTATTGCCTGAATCTTCTCTTGATGAACTTGTACCCCTTGTGCATTGATCACATGCCCCAAGTACAAAATCTCCCTAAGGCCAAACTCACACTTTGAGGCCATAGCATATAGTGACTGCTCCTCCATGATAATTAAGATCTCATCAAGTTGTCTCAAGTGATCCTCTCAAGTCTTGTTGTATATGAGCAAGTCATTAAAGAATACCAAAAGGAACTTATGCAACTGCTTATTGAAGATGTGATTCATGCAGGACTGAAATGTAGTAGGTGCGTTCGTCAACCCAAACAACATGACCAGGAACTCATAGTGCCCATAGTGACATCAAAATGTTGTCTTATGTATATCCCGCTCTCTAACTCTGATCTGATGGTACCTTGAGTGGAGATCAATCTTGGAAAAGTATACTGCAGCATGTAGCTCATCCAACAACTCATCGATCCTAGGTATTGGGTACCTGTTCTTGATAGTCTTCTTGTTGAGAGCTCTATAATCGATGCACATCCTCATTGTCCCATACTTCTTCTTCACCAGGACCACCGAAGAAGCAAAGGGACTAGAGCTCAGTCGTATATGTCCCATCTCAAGCAATTCCTTGATTGCTTTCTCAATCTCATCCTTAAATTTCTTAGGATGACGATATGGGGTGGTGATGACTAGCTTGGTCCCCTCCTCCAACTCAATGGTGTGTTCGAATCTCCGATCAGGTGGCCTCCCTGGAGGTATCTCTCCAAATACCTTGTCATGCTTACCCACTATCTCCTGAATGTCCATGTGATATGGATGTCCTGAATCTAGAGTCTCCTTAGTTGTGATCAAACATTTTGCTGCCCATGCTATGTCACCATGACGAAAGATGCTCTCCATGCGTTTGGCTAACACAACCTTAGGTGCTCTAGTAGCCATGCCTCTAAGCACCACTCTCCTGCCATCTGCTGCCCTAAACTTGAGCTCCATGGTTTGAAAGTTCTGTGAATATTTCTCCAATGAATGTAGCCACTAAATACCAAGGATAGCATTCGTGTCACCTAAGTCCACCACATAGAAATCATCTGTGATTGTGTGATTGCCAATGTGATAGGCAACTGCGGGACCCTCCTGGTGCATGACATGTTATATCCATCTACCACCATCACATTAAAACCCTCAAAATATTCTGCTGGCAACCCCTGCTTCGCCACTAGAGCTGCATCAATAAAGTTGTGGGTGGCCCCACTATCAATCAACACTATGATACGCTGTCCCTGCAAGGCTCCTCTGACTTTGAAGGAATTGAATCTAGGAGTACCTGATAAAGTAGCAATGGTGCTACTCTTGCCCTTCTCTTGGGGCTGCTCTTCATTTGAGCTGTTGTCCTCACTATTCGGTGACTGTCCCTCGTCGTCACTATCTTCACTTTCGGATCTGACCTCAATGAAGTGTACCTTGCCTTTACCTAGGCAACGGTGTCTTGTCTCCCAGTGCTCTCTGCAATGGTAGGATATCTGCTTTCTTCTGAATCCCTCACGATCCTTTTCCTCTTGTTTGCCCCTCTTGGGCTGTTCCTTATGAGTGGGCTTCTTTCCCTTGTCCTTTTGTGAGGAAGAACTGTGAGGTGGGTATTTGTTCTTCTGATTGCCTGAGAACTTGCTCTTTTGATTGCTAGACTTCATGTCTCTAGCTTTCTTGATTGCCTCTGGTAATGAAGTAGGATTGAGAGCTTTAACCCAACCTCTCAAGGGATCCATCAAACCATCCATGAATAGAACCAACAACCTTCTCTCTGAGATATTGGTTATTAGGATAGCTAACCTCTGAAAATCAACAATATAAGTATCCAATGACCCCCACTGCTTGAGCTGAGCTAACTCTTTGAAATGTAGTTCAGGATCCTTAACATCGAATCTCTCAATCAACCTTTCAGTGAATTCTGCATAGGAGGTGATTTGGCCATGGCCCATTGTGACCAATCCATGATGCCACCATTCATGAGCAACTCCATCTAAGTGTATGGTAGCATATTTAATTGCTTCATCTTTGGGCATAGGGTTTAACTGAAAATAAGTATCAACTTTCTGTGCCCAAGCTCGTGCTGATGTCTTCCCTAATCCATCAAAGTAAGGAAAACTCAATTTTCCTACCTTCCTTCTAAGTTCATTGCGTTGCTCTCAGTTACCCCTGCCGGGTTTGTGTCTCATTCTTAAATCCATGTAATTCTTGAGAGAAATATCATGTTGGAAACCTGGATTAGCATCAAGCCAATCTTGTCTAAGTTGCTCTTGCAGCTCGATCAATGTGAGTTCATTATCTTCTTGTGACTCCTCTCTGTTTGGAAAGAACGACATCATGGGTCCTGATCCTATTTGTATAGCTCGATGATTAGGAGTCTTGTTGTTGACTGAGTTGTCACCATGTCCATTGTTGCCTCCATTGTTGTTATCGTTGTGCCTATTTCTTGTCATGTAATCCATCATCTCTACTAATCTCTGATTTGTTATCCTTTTCTCATTTAGAAATGCATTCATGAGTGCTTCCCCACTAGGTTCTTCTCTTCTTTTTTCTTCCCGATTTGGACTGCCACTTTTTGTCACCCATTGTGCTAGATGAATCCACCTCAATGTTTTGTTGCCTTGTTGCTATTGCAGCTGATAAAGTATCCTGCTCTGGATAGGGTTGGGGCCACTGAAAGTGCTTATGTTTTTCTTCTCTTTCCACGTACCTCTGATACCTATCACTCATGAACCCCTACAGGCTAGCAGGAAAAATAGCTCTGATACCACTGTAAGAAGCCTTGCCAAATCTGATCTAAATTGTCTGATTTTGATGCACAAGAATTTTGACAAACACTTGTCTTGCAACCTCTTCAACTGCTGCTTGTGGTTTCTTTTTGTATTTTTAATGCAGAAGATGATATCACAAATATAAGGACTCTAATTGCAATGTTCTAAAGACTGAAATGAAAGAGAGATGCAGTGCAATATCTTGATTTTCCAATGCAATAATATGACTGAAACTTATGCAAATATGCAGCTACAACAAATTGACAATTTTACAAACACTTTGTATGCAAACCCAAACTCCTTAGTAATGCAAATGTAGACTCAAAGCTGATTACAATCCTTATGACTGATCGCCCACCAGAAAGTGGCTATTACAATGCAAATTCAAATGAGTATGACAACGACCCAATCTATCCTTAAATATTTATCATATGAAATAGACATTACAAATGCTGTATAAGCAACGACTTCATTGACTGAAAACCAGCAACTGACTGAGGAATGCAAATGCTATTATAATGACACTAAATTCAATGAATGATGGAACTTGGATGGACGCTTTGAACTGAAATGATATTGTTGTGTAAACCCAGTCGATTCTCTTCAAAATCGTCCCTTCTAGGTGCTAGCAGGCCGCCTTATGAAGTCTGATATGGTGTGAATTCTTTCCCAGCATGAATCAACCAACAAACTCCAAATTTCCTTCCTTGAAGCTATACTTTCCAAGGATAAAATCGAATTTCTTCTTGTGACTGACAGTGATCCCCAAGATGCAAAAATCGAATTCCTCCAAACTGAAAATGACTCCAAAAAAACTGCAAATGTTTTCTACCAAAATTGATTTCTCTCTCCAAATTTGGTCATAGACCATTAAATTTTGCTCAAATTGGAAGACTAAAGTATCTCCCACTCAATTCCAGCTAGGGTTGATGTTGCACAACCAAAACCGGTATCCTAGAGTATTCAAACCCTTGGATATGAATGCATGCAAGCTTTCACCACACAGGTATGAAACTAGAATAACTCAAGACCTGATCAAATGGCTTACATTGAGCTCCTTATAAAGAATTCTCATCCACCTTCAAGAAGCTTCTAGAAAATAATATTATTTTATTCCAAGTGACTTTATGATATAATGTTTATTTTAGTCACTTTATTAAATTAATTAAATATAAAACTATCTTATGATATTAATTTATTGAGATAACTTTACAAATAATTAATTTAATATTTATTCCCTTATTTCTCCTATTTAGCCTTCAGGAATAAATAAAGGCTAAACGATCTTCGGTTGGCTATTGTGAAGGGGACATTACAACTTGAAGAGGCAAGTTTACAAAAGTACTTGGCGACTACTGACTTCTAGTTGCAGATCAGAGCTTTCATCATATGCCAAGAGTGCAAACAAGGGCTTCTACCAAAGGTAGAAAGTTTCAATTTGTTGAGTTATCAGCTAGTTCTTCTAGAAGTAGAAAATCAAGCTTTTGGCTAGATCTCCTATAAGAAAAACTAAAACTGAAGAAACTCCAAGAGCCCAATCTACTCCTCCTTTTGGTAGATTTCCTCAAGCTCAAGTAAAATTTCAGACTCCTAGAATGGCTAGGCAACATAATTTTGCTACTTTTGATGGAGGAAACCCTCTTATTTTGACCCAGCATGATGCTATACTAGTTTCAACTTTGAAAGCTTTACCATATTTCACTTGTGATAAGGCAACTATGCCTTCAGAGCATATTCAAGATATTGCTAATGTTTGTTCTTTTCATCATGTTACTCAAGACAATGTTGCTGTGAGGCTTTTAGGGTCTTCTTTTAGGGGCAAAGCAAATGAATGGTACAGAGGGTTACTGCATGCTTCAATCCACAATTGGGATGAACTGGAAGAAGCATTTTGCAAAGAGTTTCATAACAAGAGCGATCATTTCTCTCTCATGGAGCAGTTGTCTACAATCAAGAGAGATCCTCATGAGTTCTTAATAAATTCTAATTGAAGGTTTCAAAAGACATGGGATAGGATCCCAACCTTGGTACAACTTACTCCCAATACTTTTTTTCTATATTATTTATGCTCTTTGAACAGTGATATTGCTTTGTGGATAAAATCTATGGGTGGGAGAGTATTACCCGATGCTTATGATTTGGCTATACAAGTTGAAAATAGTCTAATCCAAGCTGGAAAAATAGATCCTAGGCCTCCCATGCCATTATTCCTTGAAATTTCAATATCTCAACCAAGCATAACTCCTATTCCTACAACTATTGTTCCGACAATTGCTCTTGCTATACCTTCTAGTGAACTCAAAGAAGTAAAATATTTGCTTCAGAGCTTTAGCAATGAGTTAGTGACCCTAAAAAGACTGCAAATGCAAAAGAACAAACCATATCAGCAGCAAAATCCTTCATATCAGCCACAAAATAGGCCATATCAGTCCTCATATCAGCAAAATAGGCCACCATTTCTAACAAATGCACAAGGTCAAGGAAAGTTAAGCTATGCTAGGCCTTTGAATACAGTAAATGCCAATGTTGTTAGTATCTCCAAAGCTATTGTTCCCACACAAAACAATCTAGTACAAGAGAAAGAATGGTAGGAGGGAAACTATGGTCCAACTCTCACAGTGTAGGATGTACCTGCTAGTTCAGGACAACAATGTACCTACCAGTTTAGGAAAGCAATATGAAGGAGTTGAGTATGCTGAAACTCAAGATTTGTATGTGCAAGGTGAACCAACTTTGGCTAATTAAGAGAAAGTTGAGTTTTGTGGTATGAACAGGGTTGGAACAACAACAAAAGACTCAGATTCCATAACATAGTATAGTAGGGCAGCAAAGAAGAGGGCAATAGGAGATGGACTAGCTACCATTGTTGATCAACCATCAATCCCACAAGCATCCTAAGGTGTCACAAGTGCTGCTATAGCAGTAAATACTATTGCTGTTCCAGTTGTAGCAACTACTCCAAAGGGCAATTTGGTGCCAAATTAGGTTCCAACAAAGATAGATACTGTTGTCCCAAAGGTTTCTCCAAAGGCTAGTATAGTTCCATTTAATATTGTACAGCAAATGAAGAAATATAACTTGAATGTACCAATGTGGGAAGCATTATCTATTCCTATGCAGAGAGACTTGCTGCAGGAACCTTGAAAGGGTTTGATCAACCAGCTAGGGCACCAAAGGAAAGTGTTACAGCAACAACCAGTTCGATTCAACCCAAAGAGGAGACAAATACCAACAAAAGAATTAAGTCTCCTCCATTCTACATGTCTTTGATCATTGGTGATTTCATTGTTCATAATTGTATGATCGATTCAGGGGCTAGTACTTCTGTTATGCCTAAAAAAGTAGCCAATCAACTAGGTATAAAATATGAAACCACCACCAATGGTGTTGTGCAATTAGATGGCACTGCTGTTAGGAGTAGGACCATAGGAGTCATTAAAAATCTGAAGTTAACCTTACATGCATGCCCAAATTGCATTGTTGTGCAAAATGTATCGATTATAGATCTTCCTCCCTACTTTGCCATTTGTTTGTCTCGGGAATTTATAGCCAAAACAGGAGGATATCTATCATCTGATTGGTCTCATATGCTCTTTAGAACTAGGTATGGAACTAAGGTTACTATCAAAGCTGAATCTATCTCCAAAGACCACATTGAGCCATATACTCCTCCAATTAATATGAATTGCACTATTCTAGACTAGGAGGAAGCAATTGATGATAATGAGGTTACCACTCCCATAGAGGAAATACCAGATTTGTTGCTTGATGTGTAACACTCTACTTGTTCTACAATTTAAAAAATGTAACCCAACTATTTGTTTAAGCCGAAGTTCAACTAACTTGTTTTCATGCTAGGTTTCCTTTGCAATTTGAATGGAAAAGAAAATCAATTTTTAAAAATTACATCATATTCAATTTCACAACTAACTCCTAAACTTTCAGTTTCAGCTGAAAGGAAACAACTAACTGCTTTCAAATAACTGAAATCATAGAAGATCATTAACTAACTTTCAGATTTTCCATTTCAGTTGAAAGAACAAACAATTGTCTAAATAATCAACTGCAGTGTTGTACATATAAAAAAATAACTAAAAGGAGATAACCTTTATTGCAGCATTGATAGTAAACTTAAATAAGCAAAGGCATGTACCTGGAATTACGAGAGAGAGAAAAGAATACAATATGAGATCATCATTATGTTGAATTGCTTGAACAACTTTGTCTTTGAGAGAAAGAGAAATATCATCAAGGGCTTTTCCGCCCATCCAAGACCTGCTGGTCTCCCGAGTTTCTTCAACTGAAGAACCCGACCCTTCACGAGGGTAATCAACAAGGATCAAATTATCATCATGCTATTCTGAGCCTAGTGTCATGAACCTATACCGCTGGTCGATCCCTCCTCTGTAGGTACCTCCTAACCAGAAGGATCATTTTGACCAGAAGTATATCTGGTTCATGATAGCTGACCAATGCCTATTTGGCATCATACCTTGGCCAAGAATTTTAAAATATTTTTGGCACTCCTGTGCCGTCAGCGCTCTCACCCTTGCTCGACATGATAATACTTATCTCAAGGTCTACTTTTACAATATCAAGTTTGGTTATCATTTTTCTCTTAGATCAAGGTTAAATCTTAACCATAGGGTTTTATATTTCCAAGACTCAATTTATAACACTTGTTTACATTCAGTTTAAGATACAATTTCAGGTTTATTGAGAAGAGATAAAGATCATAGGGCGCTTCAAATTTTATTGTCTTACAAAACATAATTATTAAACTTGATTCCATATTTCAAAAGAAGTGAAGGATGGTATCTCCCACTGTAGAGGAAAGTTTATAGATTGAAGAGCTCAATAAATCCAACAGAAAAGAGTATAAAATCTGCTCAGGTTCAGTAAAAAGAAAAGATTATGACGAACCCATTAGAATACTTGATAATAGAATAGATTCTCAGGCAAATCAAGAACATAAGAAAGAAGCAACCCTGCCCGTCAGTTAATGGTATTACAGTAATTCACCAAATTTTAGCTCCCTAGATTGAGGATATACATGGATAAGATTCGGATAAAATGGAGACAGAGTAATTCGAACTCTAGTTAAACAAATTAAACAGG
Organism: Sequoia sempervirens; assembly: GCA_007258455.2. Classification (NCBI taxonomy): domain Eukaryota; kingdom Viridiplantae; phylum Streptophyta; class Pinopsida; order Cupressales; family Cupressaceae; genus Sequoia; species Sequoia sempervirens. Next base: position 108,691,019 of record VDFB02270651.1, on the reverse strand, counting down.
TTAAAACAAGATGAGTCTTTTATCGGATAAGTTCTAGAGTTTTAGCACATAACTGTTCCCATTATACTTTTAGCAAGACGGAGAAGCTCAAAGGAAATACTTTCCTATACAAGATCTTTTTCCAGAATGAATATAGATCTTTAGATGCAAAGTTTTAACAAATTTTAAGACTCATTTACACGCCACTTCAATTAAAAATATAATGCATTCTTTAAGCATATATAAAGAGAGAGAGAGAGAGAGATAAGTTGTCACTAATGGGATACTCTTCTGAATTTGAGGTTTAAAAATCTTTTAATAAACTCGAAGAATAAAGAGGATTATGCACGATTTCCAATTCAAGAGTTAAGAGAACTGTGTAAGGGAATTACTACAGCTTAGGCATTGATAGATTGGTTCACAGAGCATACTGGTATAAGAGGAATTAACATTCCGATTCAAAAATTAATAAGATAGATTATCTCGAATACAAGAGCGACTAAACAACACTAGTTCCAGACTATTAAGAAAGATACTTCATCAGACGCAGTTAAGAGATATAGCAAGGAACTGATATCAATTTTCTTCGACATAACTTCATTTCTAATAATTATACCATCATAGACATCGAAACTAGAATGAATGAACAAATTAACTTGATGCACACTTCATCTTCTAGAGGACATCAATGAACATAATTGTAAAATCCGATTAAGCTCGACATGATTCTTGCCGGCCCTCCACCAGCAATGTCGATAGCCGCTACAGGGTATTTGGTTTTCAACCCCGTCATGAAGGATATAGAGGTGGCATCTACTTGTGAGAACAGAAAGCTTGTTATCGAACTTAAGAGCAGAGTGCGGAATTCACCAAGACATAGCTCGGCCTTGGAATCCAAAAGGAAACCAGAGATAGAATTATGATTGCCATTGCAGTGAGAAGGAGGATGCATGACAATGTAAATCGATACCACTTCAAAGATGAGCAAGAGTGAAGTCTACGGAAGTGAGGAATACTGATTGATTTCGATAGACGTGAATCCAGTGAATGCGAGAGAGATGAATTTTCCCTCCGCCAAAGTGGATGAAGAAGAAACAGTTGGAAAACGAGAGAGATGCCCCCCCCCTCGCCCCACCCCTGGACATAACTCTTGGCCAAGCAAGGCTCCACGTTGAGCATTTGTTGGTCTCTTGTCTTGGGCGTTACCAACCAGCATGGTGGCAGGGAGTTACCGCCTTCCATCTCCACAGACGGCTTCCAAATCCAATTCCATTAATTTTTGATTTTAAGCCTTTTATATGCTTTCATACTTAGATCGATGGTAATAAAATTATAACCATTTGTAATCTCCTTAAAAAGGTGATTATTGATATATATTTTAAATTGACTTGTTTAACAACAATTATATTAAATTACTTTTGGCCAAGTTATGACTTTGATACACTGTCTTACACTAACTCAAGGTTTGATGATAAAATTAATCCTTTGTTAACCACGTCCTCTCCCTGATGATATTTCCCTTTCCCCTCGAGTGTTGACGATCCTACAACCACTTGACAAAAAGACTAGGGTTAGACCATTCATGACGTATATAAATACATGTTTAAATATAATCTCATCATCATCATATACATTTTCGCATATAAAAGAAAATCATTCACATTTACATTTACAACATATAAAACAATTATTTTATCCTCAATTTCATATTCTCATGAAAAGAAGCTACTTGCAACTAACATAACGACCATAATTTCATTGCCATAAATATGTTAAGTTAGAGGGGATGTAACATGATGAGTGGGTAGCCTACTCCACAACTAATTTGTATGTTGACATGGAAGATACAGGTTTGGGCACATATTGTATCTGTGAGGGAAAGGCAGAAATTCCAAATCTGTTGAAGGCACAAGAGGCTAAAGACGGCATATGGTAGTTGTATTTTGATGGATCTAGGTCCAAGAATGGTGCAGGGGCTGGTATTACTCTTATTTCTCCCCAAGAAGAGAAATACTTCTTTGCTTTCATATTTCATTTCAGTTGTACTAATAATGTGGTTGAGTATGAATCATTGATACAAGGTCTTCAACTTGTAAACAAAAGAGGAATCAAATCATTGTAGGTATTTGGAGACAGTGAACTGGTTGTACATTAGGTTAGAGGAAAAAGTGCCTCCAAGAATAGCTTGTTGAAATCGTACAAGCATATAGTTTGGGATCTTATTGAAAGTTTTGATGCTTTCAACATCCAAGCTATCCCGAGAGCACAAAATCAAAGATGTTCATTTCCTTGCAGCAGTTGGGGCACAATTTGACATACCCAAGAATATCACTAAAGACAATGAACAATGTGTTAAAGTGCTAGTAAGGCCTGCTGTCCTAGATAATGTAATTAGCTGGCAAGTTTTCAAGGATGATCAACAAATTACCAATATTTTGGTAGAAGCAGCAGAATTTGCTGCTCAAAATCAGTCAAGCTTGAATTAGCAATATGGTGATCAGATTATCTAGTTGAAGACAAACAAGTTGCTCGACGATCAACTTAGGAAGGAGAAAATGACCATGTCTATCAAGGAAAATGACTATGAGGAAGTCCAAATTGCTGAAGACAAAGTTCTCAAAGTGGGCAAGGTATGTTCCAAAGCTGGAAAGCAATCTTTTCTTAGTCTTTGTAAAAAATTTGATGATATATTTTCATGGACGTACAAAGATTTGAAAGGATTTAATCCTAGTTTAACCCAACATACTATTGAGTTGGATCCTGTTGGATCCTGCTACTAAATGAGTTAGATAAAGACAAAGGCCTATAAATCCTAAGATCTCTATCATGCATAAAGAGTTGTCCAAACTCTTAGATGCCAATATTATCTACCCAATCAAACACTCATCTTGGGTAGCCAATCTAGTTCCCATTAGGAAAAAGAATGGTGAAATCAGACTTTGTGTAGATTTCAGAGACTTGAATAGAGCATCTCTTAAATATCATTACCCTCTTTCCTCTATGGAACAAATTTTGCAAATAGTTGTTGGGGTTGAGAGATTTTCTTTGTTAGATGGTTATTCTAATTATAATCAGATACTTGTGCAAGAATCAGATTAGTTCAAAACAACATTTATTATGAAATGGGGTACCATGGCTTACAAAAAGATGCCTTTTGGCTTAACAACTATAGGTGCAACCTTTCAGAGAGCGATCGATATGGCTTTCAAAGGGCTGATTAGTGATTTTGTTCTTGTTTATCTAAATGACAACTGTTTTTTCTAAACATGAGGCTGATCATCTAGGTCATTGGAGGAGAGTATTTGACAGATGTAGGGTATTTGCCATTTCTTTGAATCCAAAGAAATGTGTTTTTGTTGTTCCTAAAGGTAAACTGCTTGGGCATGTTGTTTCCAAGAAAGGTTTTTCCATTGATCCAAAGCGAGTAAGTGCTATTATTACTCTTTCTCTTCCAAGTCATAAGAAAGGACTACAAAGTTTTCTTGGTAAGATTAATTTTGTGAGATAGTTCATTTCTAATATTGCATTATTGGCTAAATCTCCCACTTCTATGTTGAAAAAGAATGTTCCTTTCAACTAGACAAAAGAAGGAAAAGACAACTTTGAAGAGATAAAGAAGGCAATTTCTGAAGCTCCTACCTTGGTCAATCCTAACTATGAGAAGGATTTCATTCTATATGCTTATGGAGGAGAGGAAATTATATCAGGTATTTTGACACAGAAAAATGAAGATTCTTTGGAGCAGCCAATTGTATTTTTCAGCCAGCCATTGAAGGACTATGAGGTCAACTATAGCTTTGTTGAAAAGTAAATGTTTTCTATTGTTAAAGCCTTCAAAAAATTCAGACATATGCCTTCTAACAAAATGATTCAATTAGTGGTCAATCATGCTAGTGTAAAAGAGTTTCTTTTGAGCAATTGTGAGTGAAAAGAGAGTTGGTTGGATCATGAGAGTCATGGAATATGATGTGGACATCAAAATAGCAAGGTTGGTAATAGGACAAGGGTTGTGCAAACAGCTAGTAGCAGATATAATGACTGCTTCAGACATGGTTTATGCTAATGAAGAGCCACAGTTAGCTAAAGACATGCCTCCTACTAGTTGGTATGAAGATATGATCCATTTTCTTCAAAGGGGCCAATATTCTCAAGAGTTAAGTCCATCCAAACAAAGGTATTTCAGACTTCAGTCCATTCTTTATGTCCTTATTGATGGTGATTTATTTAGAAAGGACATTAATGGAGTACTTTTGAGGTGCATTAAGCAAGATTAGACTAACAAAATTCTCCAGGAATTCAATAATGGCCTTTAGGGGGTCATTACTCACCAAGGACAATTGTTGTTGAAACAAAGAAAAATAGGTGTGAACCACAATGATTTAACAAAGTGATGCACCTAATTTTACAATGTTGTTTCATTCAATTATGAAGGCTATAATGCATAAATGAATATCAGAAATCAAACCTAACCAATATAGCAATCAAAAGGCAGGTTTTAAGAGGGTTAAATGCTGTGTACCTATTGGAAAAAGTGCTTCTTTGGGCCTCACTGAGGGCGAATCCCGGCTAGGGTTCTGGAAAATCAATTTCTGGGTTTTGTTCTTCAATGTCTGCACTTCCATATTCTAGCGGGAGATTGTTGGAAACTCAAAAATAATTAATGTAGCTTAGTTTCCGTGATCTTGCAAGAAAAATGACAACTTTCACAACTTTTCAACTTTCTCCAATTTTGCAACTCTTGCTCTCCACTTGATCTTCAACCTAAAACCTGCAATCACACATCAAAGAGGAGAAAATGTTGATTGTTAGGGATAGGGTTTGCCTTGGTCAAACCCCGTTTTGGTAATTAAACCTTGTGATGAAAAAATGCATAAAGGAATGATGAATGAACAACAATATGTAACAACTCACCAATCCTCAATTGGAACCTTGGAGTACAAATCAACAATCTTGCATGAAGTGGCCTCACTGAGTGTAGATCTTGATCATGAACTTGACTTAAGATAATGACTTTGAACACTTGAACTTGATCACCAATGCTACATCATAACATTAGCTCAACAACATGCATAACTTTGACATGATGAAATAAATCTTTGATTGCTGCAATAAACTTCAATAATCTGCCCTTGAATGCTCTTGAATGCTCTATAATGCTCTTGTGAAAGTACTCTTATGATCACTAGAATTTGCTAGGTGAAACTAAGTGAAATAGCCTTGTATTTATTATTATCTTATTGTTAATTCCCGAAATTCAAATAACACAAGCCGACATCAGATCTAGGATTTGAAATCACTAAAATACCGCCAAAAACATATCCCAAGGGGGGGGGTCCTAGGGTTAAGTGTGGCGAATGGGTCCTAACATACTTAGCTAGAACACACTTCGGGGATTGTGAAATGTTATGTGGAAAGGGAATCCTAGGACCTAGTGAGGACCCATTTGCCGCCTGGTGAATGGGTCCTAGGTCACTAACCTAGGACACATACCTTGTAAAATTAAGTGTTGTGTAATATTATTTATGAATATTTGGCTTTATCCCTCAAAATCTGCAATTAATTAGGCTTGGATTTGAATTAAAGGGGCCAGAATTAACCTCAATGTGAATGTGTAAAACACATTACAACATTAAATCAAGGCAACATTAGGTTCATTTTAATATTAATTATTCCCAAATTAAGTGTGAAAAAGGGATACTTTTTTCGACACTACAATTGTAAAAATTATGAGGGTTGGGTATTAGTGGCCTAATTTTTTATTCAAAGATGCCCACAAGTGGGTGAGAAGTTGTAAAGAGTGTGCTATTTTTACATGAAAGCAAAGACTTGCTGATCTACCACTCCATCCTATTCAGATGGACCAGCCATTTGTACAATGGAGATTAGATTTTATTGGAGTGATTAATCCACCTTCCAGTGCAGGTCACAAATGAAGGGCACACAATCTGAGGGGGGGGGGGTTAATCAGTAGATCAAATCTATTTAAAACTCTTAACTTCAACACATATATTTGAACATGAAACTTGAATCTTCACTACTACTAATCAAGCACTTATCATGAACATACACATCCACACAAGAGAACACCAGATATACTTGGAAACCCAAGATGGGAAAAACCACAGTGAGAATAGTTGTTTGGATCTATTGTCCAAATCTAGTCTCACAAAGCAGAAATATAATAAGGGAATTTACAATATGAAGTAGGCACCAACCTACTGGAGACACCAATCCCCAATTGTACTTGTAGGCACCAACCTATAGGAGACACCAATCCCCAATACAATGATCTGAGCACCAGCTCTATGAGTAGAACACTAGTCCTACAAAATTACAAAGATAAAGCTTGCGGACCTTCAATGCTGATTATATAGCTTACACAAAGTCTGAACTTGCTTTAGACACTCTTCCTCGCTTCTTATGATTTGATGATGGCACACAATTGAGATGCAACTCACCTTGAATAACACTAGCTTGCACAATTGTCTCCTTGTATATTCACTCACCACTTTTTCTTCAATTTTATTTCAGTATTTCACATTATGCATTTGTACAAATGTATGATTATATACTAGACATTACTTTAACAAACATACTCCATGTCGGCTAGGGGTCTGCAATTAACCAGGATGACATGAGGTGGACCTAAATTCAATTTCATGAAACGTGCAACATGTCAGTCCTAGATGAAATTTGTTGCCGCCAAAAGAACATGATGTCATGCACTTCCACAGGAACCTTAACCAAGCCCCATTTTAACACCACATGCTGACTTTGAATATCGCAGGCTACTAGCAGTTACCACAATTCTTGAACATCAACTGGTTGACAGACAAGCATAGAGAGCCTTCTGTCACTTCAATCTTTTTGCATGCTAAACATATCTTCTGGAAACATTGGAATATGATAGAAAACGTGTAGATTAGTCTCCTCTCAAACCGCAGAGAAAAACTCGCACCTAACAGAGAATATAGAGCATAACTGTATTGATAGAGTAAACACTCTACATTAGAAATTGAACTGAAACATTTCGGTGCAGATTTCTAGATACTTCTATGATAGTGAATAGATGCATGCATGATATTGCAATCATACTACAGTAAGTACAATTCACACATATCTCCTAATATCCAAGAGTGATACAATTGATTCTGCATAGCATACTTCTGGAACACAAACACTCCTCAACTTCTTTTATCAATATAGCTAGCAATGTATACTTCTGCAACTCAAAGTGATATGATAGTACAATTACCAACATAGATAGGTATGATAGTACAACTTCATTTAATTCTCATTGATCTCCTGAAAAGATTCCTTTGACAACAATGAACACTTTTGACATCAATGACAACCTTAGTTTAATAACAAATGGGTGCTAACAACTGCAAACTATTTCACCAGGTGGACCGAAGCTATTGCATTGAAAGATGCTATTGAAACTTCCATTTTAGAGTTTCTTGATGGGCTGGTTACAAGGTTTGGTGTTCCTTTCACTATTATATCGAATAATGCCAAAGCTTTTGTAGATGTCAAAATCAGCGAATGGGCTGTCCAAAATGGAGAATATTTGAAGACATCTTCCAATTATTACCCTCAAGATAATGGACTGGGTGAGTCTACAAACAAAAATTTGATCAGGATCATCAAGAGGATTGTTGTGGATAATCAGAGGACATGGCACACCAAGCTTCGAGCAGCCCTTTGGGCTGATAGGATCACGCGAAAGAGGGTTGTAGGTAGCTCTCATTTCTTGCTGGTTTATGGTAAAGAGGCAAAACTTTCATTATCTTTTGAATTACCTTCTCTTGAAATTGCTCAATAGTTGGAATTGTTGGAAAGTGATGCTATGACAGTAAGGTTGACAAAATTGATGAAGTTGGAAGAAGTTATAGATCAAGATAAGAAAGCTGTTGAAAGAGTTTTTCAAGAAGGTGACTTGGTTTTGATGTGGGATGCTGACAAAGCAAAGGCAGGTAGACATTCTAAATTTGACGCCTTATGGAGTGGTCCCTACATCATCACTAGCTGCAAGCAAACCAATGTATTCCAAATCTCAAGGCTTGATGGTGAAGTTCTACATATCCTAGTCAATGATATACACCTCAATCATTGTTACTAATGTTTGAGGGACCTTTTATTAGTTAATTGATTTTTTAGTTTCAATTCCTCTAAGCGCATCTTGCACATTGCAATTGTTTTTCAATTCCATAAGTGCTTTCAACACATTGTTGCAGCTGTAGATTAGATGTTTTTTTCGATTTCCCTAAGTGCTTTATGCACAAGTTGTTGTTTGTAGAAAACTCTTTTCATTTGGAGCAGGTTGGGAGTAATGTTTTTGATGAGGCAAAGAGTTTTTTTTTTTATCCATATGAAGACTCCATGCCCAATGGGAGGATGTAAGAGGCTGGTCAATTATTTAGTAGGCAAATAACCCCCTTGAGATTGCCAAAATGTTACCTGATTTTTTTGAAAAATCAGAACAAAAAAAAAAAGAGAATGTTTTCTGGGAAATTAGCAAAGCATGCAAAAATAATAAAGAAGGGGTTCACTAACTTCAAGGAAGTCTAAAGGCAGAGGATAAGGATTACAAATATCTTATCCATAGAGGATAAGGATGACAACACAGAGGATAAGGATGAGAACTCATAGGAAAAATATTTAAAGTCGACATGAATTTCTGAGTTTGGGCTCTCAAAATCTATAAATAAGAGGCCTATGCTTTGTTGCAAAATGGAAAAAAATGTTTATTGTGACAAAGTGACATTCAATCCTTGAATTTTTTTAGTCAAAATCAGAAAACAGTTATTGTAGCAGCCTTTAGTGAATCAAAGATCAGTATTTTTGCCTCTACTTGTTTCATTTTTTTCTGTGTATGAAAGAAAATCAGGTATTATTGTGAGTTATATGACTCCTTGATTACTGTTGTTCTAAGTTTACCTCTAAATTATTGTGTGAAGCTTTAGATTGAGATTCATAAGTTGTGTTGCTGAAAGGAAGTAGAAATCTGCTATATTTGGTGTATCACCTTCATTTTCTGTTTTAGATTCAGATAATCAGTTCTTTCTTATCTCTTTTCCTAGCAAAGATCTTTAGTTAGAGTTAGTTTTTAGGTGATTTACCAAGGGGAAGCCGCCCTTTAATTGGAGATTGGCCTCATGTTTCGCGAAACCCACAACTCGAGAGGTCATCCCATATTTCATAGGATAGCTGGATTCAAGATTCAGCAGGGTGCATATTCCAGGAGATAACAGGTTCATTGGTCTTGCGGCTTGCCACACAATTTCAATTTTATGATTGATGTAGAACTTTACCTCATGTTCAAATTCATTTTTATTTGTGCTACATATGTATTAAATAAAAAGTGACCTACACTTGGGATCTCACAAATATTTTCTTGGTTTCTAACAATCAAAATATTTATACCAGATGACTTTAAATTTCAGATTCTCTTAGCTACAAGAATTACAACTAGAAGTGAAAAAATCCCAATCATGCATACGCATCAACAACTGAGAATCCAAACCATCAGTGTCACTGATGACCACAAGATACCGTGCAGCTTCTTTGATATATATTCTAACAAATGGATTTATTCCTTACAGGTGTTTGCTGATCACAGAACAAGCTTGCATCCAATAGAAGTTCCTAGAAATTGGATTTGGAATTTGCGACGATGCATAGTATACTTCAGTACATCAATTCCCAGTATATTTAGAGGTAAATTTACTTTCATTTAACACCTGGAAAACCTCCTCAAAGTTATACTTTTTTTTATGTAATTTCTAATGGATTTTTGTACAACATGCTATCAGGTCTTCACGCAGAAGCAATCCAAGAGTGCTTCTTGAAAGGTACACATATTTTCACAGCTTCTAATACATATAGCATTGGTACTTTTGTTATAATAGAAAGAAAACTGAATTTGCACTAATCCTCTAGGAACCTTGAACTCCTGATGTCATTAATTTTATGGTGAATAGCAGATTCACCTGCATAATGCAGTATGTGTTCCTGACATCACAGAAATAATACTTATTTCTACATAGAAATCTTGAGTAGATCCATGCTGATGATGGTTTCTAGTTGTAAATATAGATTTCCCTTTTTGCTTCCATTCTTGTAAAAGAAGCTGGAAAGGGCTTGCAGTATTTTAAAAATTTAAACCAATAAGATGGGCAAGAGGTGGTGACATCTTCTTATGTTCCTTAAGTTTTCAAAGTTATAGCATCTTAGGACTCTAACTCAGTAATCCTGATTTTGTGATCAGGTAGGTTGTTTGTTTTTTCCGAATGCTCAGAACCTACAAAGTTTCATTACAAGTAACAGATAACATCCATGGACACTGCAAGAAATAAGGCCTGCTTTGTTATGATAATTGTTGAATAGGAAAATAGCATGGGGACAGCGATAGGGGACCAATGGATGGGTAGCCATCACCAAATAACATAGCTTATTATTCTAATGGACAGGGGAATATATTGCTGTTGCAAGAGACTTTTCAGCAAGTTAACCTCAATGCGCATGGAATCCTATACATTTTATTGATTCATGTAGCAAGTCTGTCATGTTCAGTATTAATGTCCATGTTCATAGGTCTTCATTATTGGCTTCTGTATTTTTTTGTTCTTTTCTGGGTCTTAAATATTTTTTTCCTCAAACATCCGACTCCAAAACAGGGCAGAGGCACAAGCATCTTCTTGTATTCGTCAATCTTTCAAGTTGATAGTGCCTCAGGACTTATCTTCAGCATTCTTTGTTTCTGATTCAGCCCTTTGCATTTTCTGAACTTTCATAAACTAAATTGTTCCATTACAAGAAACAGAATAACACCCATGGAGAGTGCACAAAAAAGGTCTGCTTTGTTGATTTATGGTCCTGTATCCCCCAAAAATGTTCAAGGACTGGTATTAATCAGAAACTACCATCTCCATTGGAGACCATGCTCATGTCTAGGGGTTTCTTGACAATCATATTTTCCTACAAAATAGACTATGACTTTGTCTTTATCAGATAGTCATGCTTTATGTGTAGAGCTGGTCTATTTCTGAATCACATGGTCTATTTCTGAATCACATGCCCCCTCCTTTGATCCCGACATAGTAGTTACCCTCCATGCTCCAACGTTTAATCTGTCTATAGTTGCATTTGGGGAATTTTGAGGTGAGCTCTTGCCGAAGGAATAGGAAAACACTATTGGACAATAAACCGACATTTCTAGAAAGAAAGAGTGGGTAGGACCTTCAAGATGTTTGAACTGCTAGAATGTTGGAGAATACAATCAACAATCTTCTCCTCCAAATATCAACCGTATTTCATATGCTCAAAAGCAACAAAAGACTATCTAACAAAAAAAGGTAACGCCTCTAGTACCTCTAAAATTCTACCCCAGAAATTCTGAATGGGAAATAATTATGAGGACAAAGGATAAAACCAAGGGGTGAGGAAGTGTTACACAGAATTGGCCTTATTGTTTTCAATGGATTAGAGAATATATTGTTATGATTTTCAAGTGCTTCCACTAATTTACTGAAGTAGTTTGGTAGTTTTCAACCACTCACTTTGAATGCATGAGGTAATCATAAAGTGCTGGATAAATAATGATATGTTACAGGATATGTTTGTGTAAGAGGGGGGTTTGAGTAATGAATCAATGATATGTTCGTGTAAGAGGGTTTGAGCAATAATACGTTTGCAGGATACGTGTGTGTAAGAGGGGGGTTTTGAGTAATGATATGTTTGTGTAAGAGGGTTTGAGAAATGATATGTTTGCAGGATATGTTTGTGTAAGAGGGTTTGAGCGCAAGACACGAGCTCCACGACCACTTGTCGTAAGGTTACACTTCCCTGCAAGTAGGAAAGATAAAGATGAAGACAATGATGTAAAGTACAAGAAAGAAGGCTGACTGTAACAAAGCTTAAAGAAGGCTGAGTGTAATAAAGCTTAAAGAAGGCTGAGTGTAATAAAGCTTACAATATAGTGAAACCAAAAAATGGTGAGAATGCAACTTGTGTTATAGTATACTGATGCGGTACAAGGAAAGGTTTAAGGTTCAAATGTAACCAAATTTTTTTTAAAGTATCCATAGAGAGTTCATCATTAAGGTTTTATGGATGACGAAGCTTGTGCCACTTTGCCATTTTATCCATTTTCAAAACTTACAATTTTAGTAACTTGTTAAGAAAGGAATATGGTTCACAACTGAAAATATTACTATTCAATAATCCAGCAGCTCATGGATTGAGTTCTAAGTTTATGACCAAACTAAGCATAAGCACATTTCCACATTTCTCAGTGATATTAATTCCGATTTTGATATACAATTGCACAAATAAGAATAATCATGTGGCTAACATAATGTAGGATAAACTCCAATTTCCATACACAACTGCACAAATAATAAAGACCATGACTTGAAATTTCCATATACAGTTGCACAAATAAAAAAATACCGTGTGGCTGAAACTTTGAGATGCAACAAATCCAATTTACTGTTGGAGCACAATAACCCCTCAAAATATAAATTTCTATTAGACTACAATAAATTTGTAGCAATTGCATAAATAACAAATATAATATTGTTTGAAATTTCTTACATACAATTGGGAAAAGAGCACACTTGGCTTAAAATTCTTATATGCAACTACAATCTAAAAATTACCATATAATTTACGTCCCCTGCATGTGCATATTTTGTTCAGCATACCATGCCACTGGTTATATGTATGCCAAGATATCTTTTCATTTGTAGTTACAAAGCTATCTCTTCCATCTCAGGCACTCAACCAACAACTCTCCCTTGGCGACTGGGTCTAGTATTGAGTTTATTGGTTGACATGATAAATTTGTGAGATGTCCTTTTGCCATAACCAAAATCAAAACAAAAGACCCTTGATGCAGTCCATAATGTTGGACAGCTATTAAGATAAAATAAATTTATACAATATTTTTCAGCATAAATTATACTTAGAAAACAATTGACAAACTATGACTGGATCAGAATTTATGTACTACGACTTTCTCACAATTTATGTATTATGATTGGAACCCAGTTGACATATGTAATTTTGTTAGAAAATAAAAAAGCATCTCTCATACAGTTGACATGATACTTTTGCTAGAAAATAAAATAAGCATATCTCATTCTAATAATTTTGTTTTTAATAATAATTTTTATTAAGTATGAAGCTGAAAACAAAGCAAATTCATTAATTATTTCAATTACACAATTACACGACTATTTCTGTCAAATTTTAATATATTAACAATTAAATAATATTTCTAGTAATTAATAAATATAATTCATAGTTAACTTTTCCTTTGCAGTAATTAAGAATATTATACTATTTTGTTCAACTAAAATTTTATTAAGAATTATTACTTTAATGAAAGAACCTCATTACCTCAATTGAGTATCATTGCAACGTTCATAAAATCTCTACTGCCTCCATAAATAATGCACTACGGAGATTTTGCTTCAAAATATTTTGTAAAGGTGGTGGATTTTTGTTTTTGTGTGTTTTTCTTTTTAACAAAGCAATAAATTTTTACGAGAATGGAAGTAAAAATCAATAGCTATAAGACCAGTCTCAAGGGCAGCAAAAAGACCAATATTCCAAACAGCAATAAGAGACAAAATTACATAAGTTTTACAACATTTTTATTATAGTTGAGCTTACTTGTTAATTTTTTATAACTCAACTACAGATTAATTGCACAATAAATTCACATAATAGAATAAAAAAAAATTATCTATCTGATTTAAAACAATTAATACACTAGGTTATTTAACAGCTAATGACAGCGGAAACAAAAATAACAAGAAGCCAACCACAAATAGACAATAACACAGATATACCCAGGAAACCCCAGTGTGGAGAAAAACCTGCAAAATGTTGGATCTTCTATTCAGCCTAACAACAAACTTTTCTTTCAAAATACAATACAAGTTTGCTATAGCAATCTTACATATACAGCCTTAGCCAATTTACATCGTGCAAGAAAAGAAATTTTCTTTATAGTACTTGGCTAACTCACACATAAAATCACTCTCGGTCTTATCTCAACTTCACAAATTCAGAAACATTCTAAGAATAAATAAAAAATCTACTATTGTTGAAAATCCAACTTGAGTTGCTTTAAAGCAACTCCACATTCCACCTTTCGAGCTACAAAAATCAACACTCCCTCTTAGCGAGGAAGGTGTTCTGCACAACACCCAACTTATTCCTGAAGAATTCAAACTTACTATTCATCAAGGCCTTGGTTAGGATATCTGCTATCCGTTTGTCTGTAGGAATGTATTGGAGCTTCATTGTCCCCTTCTCCACACAATCTCTGAGGAAGTGGTACTTGATCTCAATGTGCTTTGACTTGTCATGAAACACTGGATTCTTAGAGTTTGATACAACTCTGATTATCATAGTAAATAACTTTAGGATCTAGCTCTGATCAAAGAGCCCAGCTAGAAGTTTTTGAAGCCAAATAGCCTCACTTGTAGCCATACTGGCTGCCATATACTTGGCCTCTACAGAACTCAGTGCAACTGACTTTTGTTTCCTGTT
>VDFB02270651.1:108588164-108676375 GCA_007258455.2 Sequoia sempervirens | reverse complement strand
TTTTAGATTATATTTTATAATTTTTTAAAATATTCTTAATTTAATATTTTGAAATATAATTACATTTTATAAATTTAAATATTTTTATTATAATACTATAATATTTAGATATTATATATCTAATATTTATATACACTATAAGTTATTAAATATAAATATCACATAATTTTTTACATATATTATTAATTAAAATATGAAATATATTATAAGTTTAATATTTATCTATATTTATTTTTTAATTAATAATTCCTATTATTTTTCACAATATTTTTTATTATTTATTTTTTTATGGTATTTTTATTTATTTTAGATTATAAAATATAATTTCTAGAATATTCTTAATTTAATATTATGAAGTAAAATTATATTTTATATATTTAACTATTTTTAGCATAATATTGTAATATTTAGATATTATATATTTAATATTTATATACACTATACATTACTAAATATAAATATAATTTAACTTTTTACATATATTACTGATTAAATATATTATAAATTTAATAATTATCTATATATATATTTTGATTTGTACTTGATGCAACCAAAGTTGCATGTATTATATTGATATCAAATTTTTTTGCATCGTGTTCAAACCAAAATTAGGGGCATATTGACTAGACTTTTATACAGTCTTGATACATAGATACAGACCATAGAGACCCAAGAAATGTACACCATAAATAGCATGCCTAAGAATAAAAGCAGGACCAACCACCATTCACTAATTATCATCTTCATAAAACTTCCCTTCCTCCACCAACACAACAAAAGCTCTGAACCACACCAAATCTTTGACATCAATCACCTCGAGACAACGACACAAAAATTCATATCCTATCCTTTCCTATTGCCAGTGTCAGTTCAGACCAGGGCCATCCATGTTGAGAATGAATGGTTGCAACTCCACTTCAATGCGTTGGTGGAACATTCTGTCTATGTTGTCAGGCCAAGGTCCCCCGACTCCCAACTCCGCCACTAAGACAATGTCGAGGTCATCCATAAGTATTGACAGATTGAACACTAGCCTAAGGAGAAACAAACATCTAACCTTAGGCAGCCCCAGGTCCAACAGCGAGGCAAGAAACTGAGATGAAATATCTATGTTTTCCTAGTGCCTGTTGGATGAAAAAGAAAATTATTTGCTGAGCACCATTCACACAGCCTCCAGTGTGAACAAGTCTTTCCCTAAGCAAATCTTCTTCAACTTGCTATCTGTTATGAATCCTGAAAATGCTGACTGCTTTTTTGAGCACCTCAACCTGATGGGGGTATCCATTGTCATGGTGGTGTGAGAAGCCATCCTCCATCTCACATTTTAAAGAAGGATGTGCAATTAATTCACACATTTCGCCCCACACAATCCCCGTCATGATGCACTCAAAACTTACCAAGTATAACGGTTTTGTCAGTGTGTATCTTACTCTCGATAATGTGTATGCCATGGACAAAGGATCATCGTCCAAATAACTTCCCCCGTAGTACTTCACACATTTTCCCCAACACATTCACCATGGTGATTGAAAAATTTGCATGCTTCAAACTAGATGAGGTTGCAAACCATTATTCACATTGATGACACCTCAATCCTACCCCCCATTGTCAATTTGCTTGATTAGATTCAGGGGCCCATGTGCCAAATCTAGACATCTTGGCTTAGACAATAGAACCCGTGGGAACATGGGCCATATATATTATAATTATTAAAAATAATTAAAATATTAAATATATTATAAGTTTAATATTTATCTATATTTATTTTAAAATATTATATTATATTTATTGAAAAATATATTCAATTTATATTTATTATTACATATTATATAAAATATGATGCATATTATTAAATATAAATATTATATGTACATACTCCCTTTTCCTCCCACC
Source organism: Sequoia sempervirens (assembly GCA_007258455.2). Taxonomy (NCBI): domain Eukaryota; kingdom Viridiplantae; phylum Streptophyta; class Pinopsida; order Cupressales; family Cupressaceae; genus Sequoia; species Sequoia sempervirens. Next base: position 108,674,482 of record VDFB02270651.1, on the reverse strand, counting down.
CTATTTCTATCTCTCTTCCTCTACCCCCTCTCTACTACTTTTCTCTACCACCTCCAGTATCTCTCACTCTTGCCCCCTCTATATATTCCTCTCTCTACCCCTCTCTCTATATCAGGTCCTATATATTTATATTTCTATCTCTCCATCTCCCCTTCTCTCATTGTCTCCCTCTTTCTCTCTCCTTCCATTCCTCCCTCTCTATAAGTTTATCTATCTTTCTCACACCGATTCTATATTTCCAAAGTTATATCTATCTCTATCCCTATCTCTCCCTCTCTCCTTATCACTCCCTCTTTCCATTTCTCTCTGCAAGTCTCTGTCCTCTCTCCATTTCTCTCCCACCTCTCCCTCCCTTTCTTTCTATTTATAAATATATATATCTACCTCTTTATATCTCTCCATATCTCTCTCTCACTCATATGTACACACTCCTTCTCTTTCTCTCTTCACCTATCTATACCTCTCTAGATATTACTTATCTTTATCACCTTCTTCCTCTCTCACTCTTACCCCATCCATCTCTATCTCCTTATCTCTCCCTCTCCCTCTCTTCCCTTCTTCTTCTCTCTCCCTCTCTACATATATCTCCCTCTCTTCCCATATCTCCATCTATTTCTCCCTCCCTATCCCCTATCTATATTTATATCTCAACCTCTCTCCCTTATCTTCCCATATATCTCTATATATATTTCTTTGTCTTCCCATTTATCTATCTCTCCCTCTCTCTCTATCTCCCCCTTTTTTTATCTCCCTCTCCATCTCTATTTGTCTTTCTCTACTTCTCTCTATTTGTATTTCTCTACTTCTCTCCATTTTTTTTATCTCTAGTAATAAAACCTCAATGATTGATATTTGCAAATTATCTAATGGTTCTAAGGTTATTTTGAAGGTTTGAATTCACAAATGTAGTGCTTTAGACATTTACTTTTAGAATGCAACTACAACCGTCCATCAAACATTCATTGAATGGTTATATTAATTTTCTAATTCACCACATGACACACATGTTGATGTGACAATATTATTTTACAAAAATTGAGCCATGACTTTAAGTGATTTAATAAGTAATAAAACTCCAACCATTGATACTTGCAAATCTAACGATTCTAGGGTTATTTTGGAGGTTTAAATTCACAAGTCTAGTGCTTCTGACATTTGCTTCTAGAATGCAACTATAGTCGTCCATTGGTTATATAAATTTTCTAAGTATATTAAATTGTTATATTAATTTATTAAATAATATAAATCGTAGTTACTGGTCATTAATTTGCATTGACATTTGGCTTCAGACATAGTACTTCACTCAGTGGCTCACTTGACACTTCTGATAAGAACTTATAATAAATATGTTGACACTTTTCCCCATTCTAGACACTTTATGAAGGAATTTGGGTGTGTGAAAAGTTTGTCTCGGAATAAAACAATATATAACATTTGATATTTTTGCCACCCACATTATGATTTTTTATTAGCATACTAGTTTAATTCACAATGATTTTTTTATTGGTTTGAAAATAGGTTTAATTCACCAATGAAAATATACTTTTTGGTTTGAAAACCATTTTTAATTTTGCCAATAATTTTTTTTTTTGGTTTGAAAAAAGGTTTAATCCGCCCACACAAATATATTTTTTGGTTTCAAAATATGTTTAATTCGCCAATATAAATATTTTATTGATTTGAAAACAAGTTTTGATCACCAATGAAAATATTTTATTGGTTTTTAAAAAATATATAATTCGTTAGGATTTTCTAAAGAATTTTAGCGATTACAAAAGATTCGCCAATTGAGATTATTTGTTTCCCGAAATGGAAAAAAAATTCCAATTTAAAATTGATATTTTTTGGGGGAAGTATACAAGATTTTCTAGGTTTATACACCTTCTTTGAAGGGGAGGGTTCTTAAAGTTATCCCTGCACTCATGTGGCAGAAGCTACTCATTACGTATTTTTTGTCTATTTTCTAGGTCCCTATTTAACACTCATATCAAGGAAAGGAACACAAGAATAATCTAATAATATGGTCCAAATTATTTTACATGAATCAAATATCCTTTTGAAATTTATAAATATTTACTTTTCATGTTGGTTGAGAATTATCATATACTTTTAATTTTATGCTCATGTTAGACTCCAATTTACCTCAAAATGGGGGCAATATGTAATGGTGAACTTTGCATACCACTAATTCCCATTTAGTTTGGGGCCTATTTTGATAGAATGACAATATAATTACATATTGACAAGTAACACATTATTTCTAGATTTGATTGCATGAGATATTTTTGCAACGATGTTTCAAATCAAACTCCATGATCCATCATCAGGATGTAAAAAGAGTTGAATGAGAAAAAAATGGTTGATTGCAAACCAAGAGGGGTTAAAAAGATGGGGAAAGGGGGGAGGTTGCATGAGAATTAAAATAAGAATTAGGAAAAATAAAGAAATTGACAGTTAGGAATTTAAAGAAGGAATTAAATAACTTGAGGAAAATAAAAAGAAAAAAGCTTGAAAAAATAAAAGAAAGAGATTGAATAATATTAAATAAAGATATGTAGAGCTATAAATAAACATAAAGGTAAATTATTATAAAAACTAGGGATAACCCTAAGAAGCTAAAACAAAACTTTGAAATAAAATAATGATAATACAAAAAGTAAACAAGTGCCACGTAGTGACTAGTACTTTCCTTAATAGTATTGTAATTATTGTTTTTTAGATTTGATGAAAATTAAATGTAAGTTTTATTGATGTGAATAAAAATAAATGTAAGTTGTTTTAATTATAGTGTTTTAGTATTGTTAATTAGTTATTTTAATGACCTAACCCTAACCCTAATTCATAACCTAACTCTAATTCTACCCCTAACCCTAACCCTAACACTATCCCTAACTCTAACCCTGACTATGATCATAACGTTATCCATAACTATAAACCTAATTTTTATCACTAACTTTTAAATAAATAACATATTTTTGCCAACACCGAAGCCCTTCAATATCAAGATCCGCCGTTGCCATGCTGTCAGCAGTCACATTCCCCTCTCTAAAGACATGCTGAATAGAAAAGTCTTGAAGACCATTTAGGATCTAGAGAAAATGTCCTCCATAATACCTTTTAGAGACCACCCCACCTTCATCTTGCCTTTAGTGGCTTCCACAATTAGCATTGAGTCACCTTCAATTTCCATGGTCTTGACGCTGAGTGACAACGCAATCTTAAGACCCCAAAGGAGAGCCATGCCTTCAGCCTGTTTGCTAGTATGATCTTTCAATCTCCTAGCATAGGCAGCCACCAGGCAGCCGATGTGATCCTTGATAATGCCTCCTCTGGCTTTCATCCCTCCCCTAGCCACCCCATCAAAATTAAGCTTAACCCAGGGCAGCTTAGGGGTTCTCCATCTAGTATGCTTCCTGATGATCATTTTGGAATTATCAAATCTTTGGAACTCATTAGGAAAATTCCAAATGGTAGCTATGCTTCTATCCCAAGCAGTCAGGGGATTACTAGGCATCTTCCATTTGCATGTCGAAATATTATCCAGGAGAAGCTTATTAAGGATTATCAACAGACCTTCCACATTGTTCATCGTTTTTATGAAAATCCCGTTATTCCTTTCTTTCCATAGGCACAAGCAAATGTGAGGTGGAATAAGTTGCTAGAGTAGTTTGATTAATGGATGATTGGAGGGGAATTTCCAATTTAAGATGAATTGGTGAATATCCCTATTGAAAAACCAAGAGATGTTCAACCTTTGTAAAACATTCTAAATGTTGAGTCCTAGAAGGTGCTTACTTATTTTAGTTGGGCTCCTACTAACTTTGGTATGTACTTTTGGCGGGAGCATGATTTTGAATAATTGGTTGTTATCTGAAGTGATGGATATCATGTGTTTGTCCGATGGTTTGTATGGCCTCCTTTGGGCTGATAGTATGGAGAATCTTTCTACCCCTACTAACCGATGGAGTCATCATTTTTTGAACCCCCTAAATTTTTGTGTTGAACTTTTTAAGTTAGCGGATTTTATGAGATTTTTTGAGACAGCTAAGTATTACGCCGATATCATGCCCTTACGTGTTGTGGGTGATTCGCATGAGGGAGCTACTTCCTTTGCATGGGTTGTGAGATGTGGCATTTATTGCCTTCATTTTTGAATTTTCTGGTCACTTTTCGCTGGCCTTTTCCCTTTCGATGCTTCTAGAATTGTCTACCATCTCTTTTTCCTTGGTTTTCCTATTCTGGAGTTTGGTGACTTTGGTGTGGGATCTATGGGTGGCGACAAAGTGCGTGTGGAGCTAGACAGGTGTGACGAGTGGAAGGCAGATGCCACTATTTGGCACATTTGCAAAGAGGGCGAAATTGCACAGTATATGGAGGCCATGACTGGTCACGATGAGGGATTTTCTAATAATTTTGTCACCTCTTGGAATGATGGTAGGGTTACCATTGGTGGAATTTCCTTTGAAGTCTCTGAGGAGGTTATTGCTAGAGGTACGGGGCTTCTGAATAGTGGTCGAACATGGAAGAAAACTATGAAGGTGCTGGACTAGATTAGTCTGAACTAGTTCTTTTACGGGATGGAGAAACTTGTCAAGTTGTAGGGTGGTTTTGACTGCGAGGCGCTGCCGGAGCCGTGGGATAGAGTTTTTTTGGTGATCATGAAGTACTTCACGCTGGAAGGAAGGTGTGGGGTCTACTACTATTACCACTTTAATTTCCTCAACCACCTTAGGAATCACTTGCATATCTCCATTCCTTTTTTCCTGTTTCATGCTCTTGATAGCACTGTGGCAGAGTTTAATGAAGCCTCAATTTTTGGAAAGAATTATACTATCCTGCACCAAGGCCTTATGTCTAGGCTCTATCATTTTCATATGGCCCTTTGCCCTGCTCGACCCATCACTGTGCAAGAAGTTCCATCTCTCCCTGCTCTTGACAAAACCCCAGTTTCCTCTACTCCCCCTTCTACTAGCATTCTGGATACGTTGGGCTTGAGTAAGAAAAAATGCCTAAAAAATCTTGCCTTGAAAGCCCTTCCCCATGGCACGTCCCCTACCAAGGGTCCGGGGGATACGGGTAAGGAAAAAAGTGTCTTGCCCCTACCCTGTGACCTAAGGGTAAAGCCTCTAAGAAAACTAAATTCTGCCTCCATCAAATTGATTCCGACATCAAGATCACTGATGAAGCTAACACCCCCCTAGATCTCATAGACTGGTTCTTAAGCAGGACAAGGTGGGAAGTCTTAGGGAGGCTTTGGATTTGGAAAATGAAAATGGGAGTGATAGTGAAAGCCAGGAGGAAAAGGTGGCAAGGGGGAAGGCCAGTTTGTCTCGATGAGCAGCCCGTCCCATGTGTCTGAAAGCTTGAAGAAGGGCCCTCCTAGTGCCAATGTGTTGGAAATTAACCCCAGGGCCTCTAATGCAGATAAGGGAAAAGCCCCCTTGCAGGAAGATCACAATGAAAAAGAGCAGGCTTGGGAAGAAGTTGGCAAGTTGAAAGGGAGAATGGAGAGATTGGAAAAAAGGTTCAAGAGGTGTCTCACTTTGCCCTGAAGGTCATGCACAGGTCGGCTACCAGTCTATGCTTGTTGCAGAAGGACAAGTCTGTGGACGATGGTGAAGATGTTGCTGGTTTCAAGGAGCTGCTCAAGTTCCTCATGGTGGATTGGGTGACTGCTATTCAGGATAAACCTTACAGGGAGGAAAAGAATTAGGCCTTTGGGTCTTTTTTTTTTTTGTCATTTTATCTATGACTTTTTGTTTGTTAATGTTGTTTAACTGGTTTGACCCTTGGGGGTCTTTGGACTTGTCTGCTCTGTTTCATGCTTGCATGATGGATTCTATTTATCCTATGCTTATTGTTGCTTTTTGGTTTTTGATATGACTTGCTGTGGGTGATGGCTTGGTTCTCTCTGCTACCACTGTGTTGTTAATGTGCTTACTCTGGATGGCCTTTGGTGCCTTGTTTTGATGGGACAATACCCTAGTTTTTGCTGCTTTTTATATCAAAAACATATTTAATAAATTTTATATTACAAATTATTATATATTAAATAAATTTTATAAATAAAATAAATATAATATATACTAAAAATCATTACAAGTTAGATATTACATGTTCAATATGTTTCTTCTCTTATTAAATTAATATAAAATTGTTATATGTTAAAATGAATATTTATTACAAGTTGTTTATTTTTAGTTTAATATATATATATATATTAAAAAATAAAATATATTAAATTAAATTACCAGATTTGATTCATAGTAGACACACTTGTGCAATTATATCTCTTCATTCAAATCAATTATTGTTAAATATTAATGAATAGATGATTATAGATGGTATGATTTTTTCAAAGTCCATGAATGATAGAGTAAACACTTCTAAATTAAACTATGTATGCTATTTTTAATTGACGTTTCGAACCACACTAAATGATTCATCGTAGGAAGAGGATAATGAAGAATATGATTGTAGAAATGACCTTAAGAAGAGTTAAGTGTTGGGAGAGGGTAGGGAGGGAGGAGATTGGAAAATGAAGTAAAAGTAAAAGTAAGTGAATAAATGATGAAGACATAATAGAAGAATGAATAATATAGTAATATGATATAACACAAATAAATAGATCAAAAAAGGTTAAAGTTAAATGTCTCAAACAATGAATAAATAACTCTAATGACCTTACCCTAACCCTAACTCAATGATTCATGATAGGAAGAGGATAATGAAAAACATGATTATAGAAATGACCTTAAGAAGAGTTAAGTGGTGGGAGAGGGTAGAGAGGAAGGAGATTGAAAAATGAAGTAAAAATAAAAATAGGCAAAAAATGATAAAGACATAACAAAAGAATGAATAATATAATAATATGATATAACACAAATAAATGGATCAAAAAAGGTTAAAGGTTAAATGTCTCAAACAGTGAATAAATAACTCTAAGATAATTATAAAGATGAATTATATAACAAAATGATTGTGGAACAATTACCAAAATTATTAAAATAAATGAAGGAAGATATATAGGAAAATATACTAAAACTTAAAATAATAATAATTTAACCAAAGAAAAAAGAAAAAAGATGAGATTATATATAAAATATAAATTAGAAAATTAAATAAATAATTCAATCAAAATAAAAAAATAGATGGTTGAAATACAATAGATTATAATATATATAACCTATAATATATATTGATATAAATAGATTAAATCATAATAATTTATATAATATATATTAATATATAAATATAGATTAAATGTGAACCTACAAAATAAAATAACCTATCATATATATTAATATAAATTAATACATTTCCTACAAAATATAGATTAACTTATTTACCTACAAAATATTACCTTCAATAACATAAGATATAAATAAAAATAATATATATAAATTTTACATTAATATAGGTTATATATATAAATTAATATTATCTATAGTAAAATAGGTCAAGTATATTCTATATAATAAAGACCTAAAATAATATAGGTTATCTTATAGACCTATATATTATAGGTTATAAATTTTTTTGGAGAACTTATATATATAAATTAATATAAAAATATACATGATTAAAAAAATTATTAATGAAAAAAAGAAAGAGAGGATATAATATTCAAATTATACCATAAAATATTAAAAACATAGATAACAAAAATATTAGTCTAATGGAAAGAAAAATATAATTTTTATTTTATTTTATTATTTTAATAGTGTGAATCCAAATCTTTATAAAATAGTTAATTGATTTTTGTGAGATTTTTTTTTAATAAAAAAATAGCAATTACATTCTTTAAAAAGTCATAACATTTATTTATTTTAGAAAGATTTAATGAAATGACTTTGTAAAGAAAAAATAAAATAAAAAATTATTCTTTAAAAAAATGTTTACCTTGATTTCCTACCTTGATTTCCCTTAAAAAAGAGTCAATAACACACATAACTTTTTAACCAATTATATGCACAAGAAATAATTTTTATAATTTGTAAAGTTAAATATTTTACAAGTTGACTTTACAAAATTGATTTTTTTATTTTTTTTTGTTTAAATATTGTTTTTGATTGGTTGAAAACTAAATTATTAATAACTAGTTAATTAAAAAAAGCAACTCAAATAGTACTATGCCAAGTACTAACAAATGCCACTAGTGGCCATACTTGTCTTTTTGTAGTATTCTAATTAGAGATTTGTAGAGTTGAAATAAAAACAAATGTAAGTTTAGTTAATGTGAATAAAATTAAATGTTTTTTTTTTTTAATTGTTGTATTTTAGTTTTGAATTTTGTATTTTGTGTTTTGTTTGAAAATAAAATAAATTAGAATAATTTTTTTTTTTGTTTGGTGTTATTTTTTTTCATAAAAATTAAAGTTGAATACATTTGAATATTTATATAATGAACCCATTCTTTGATAGAAGGAAGTAGTTTATGAATTATTTGTACTAGACACATAACTATGACTAATAAATTTGAAGTTGAGTTTGTTCTTTAGAATAAATATTTGCTAAACATTAAATAATCAAATGATTTATTATTAAAAATAATTCTTAGATTGATTTTGATTCTAGTTGATTTTGAATTTGATAGTGAAATCTTCATAATAATAAATATATTATATTCTAATTTAATATTAATAATTTATAAATTATATTATATAAACTAAGTAAATAGGTAATAAATTATAATATTAATATATTTTAAAATATTGTTATGCTAGAAATCATCCCGGCCAATAATTTTTTCGAGGCTTCGACCTCTCTCACTCAGAAACATTCTGTTGATCTGGAGTATGTATCTCATGAGGATTCTGAGAATGACGATGATGGTAGAGATGTCCTTCCCATGGCCAAGCGAAGAGGGAGATGCTTAGGTTCCAAAAATAAAAACCCCTCAAAGAAAAAAATGGGTGACTCCCAGGCCATTGCGGTGGCTTCATTGGCAGGTACACCTGAACTCAGCGTTCCCTCCTTATTTACTCCCTAATGAATTGTATCTTGTGGAATATTCGGGGGCTTGAATCCCCTGACAGAAAGTGGATCATTAAGCGGTTCCTTGAAACCTGTAAATCTTTGGACTTCCTCATGCTGTAGGAAATAAAGGCCACTGGATACATCTTGGATGTCAATCTCAATTTTCTTTGGAAAAATGCTATTAAAGTTTTTACCAACCACCCTAGAGGCAGGGGGTGTTGCACTTCTAATTAACAACAAATGGGCCAAGTTTATCTCTGGTAATGGTTCCTCCCCCTGCAACAGGGCGGTTTGGGTCACTCTCAACGTCAATAACTTTATATTTGGCATTTGTTCTGTTTATGCCCCGAATGATTGCAAGGAGAGAGCTTGTCTCTGGGACTGGTTAACCGCTCTCCCTAACATTCCTTGGCTTGTTGGGGGAGATTTCAACATGGTTGAATCTCAGGATGACAAACTAGGTGGCCGGTCGTTTGCCTGGAAAGATTCTGAAAAAATGCAATGGTGCAAGATGTTAAGTTCCAAACATTTGTTTGATCCTTTATCTGGTGCTAAGGACTCTCACCCCGGATTATGGCATACCTGGTGTAATTTCCAGCAGCCCCCCTTTAGGATTTACTCAAGGCTTGACCGTTTCTATGCCAGCAAGAACTTTTTCTCCTTTCTCCCTGATAATCTTGGTCGTACGGTCCTGGTTACCCCCACCTCTCTCTCCGATCACCACCCTATCTCTTCTTGTATCAGGATCAATAGCTCCCCTTATCCTTGCGAAAGACCCCACCCTAAATTCTTTCTTAATACTAATCTGCTCAATGATGAAGACACCCTTTGCGCCATCCGTATCATTAGCATCTTAAACAGGAAAAATTTCCCTGCCATGTCTCACTTAGATAGATGGAATCTGAATCTGCTTTCCTAGCAGAATCTCTTGCGGACCTTAGGGAAAAAAAGGTCTAAAGACTTTAGGTTTGTTGAAAAGAAGCTGTCCTCTGATCTGCAAATTGCAGAAAGGAATATCCAGGCCAACCCTACCGATTGTGAGCTTATCTCGCAAGTTGTGAAGGCTAAAGATGCCCTTAGAAAACATCAGCAGGTCAAGGTCAAGGGTGCCATGGTCAGATCCCGTGCTCACTGGCTTATGTGTGGGGATAGAGGCTCCAAATTCTTCTTCAACCTCATCAAACAAAAGCATTCTAATGAGAATATTGAAAGACTTGTTGTTGATAACATTAAAATTAATGATCCGGATAATATCAAGAAGGCCTTTGCCAATTTTTATCGCAACCTTTTCACCTCTGAGGATTCAGAGGATGCTGCCCTCTTGAGAGACCAGATCCGTTCTCTCATTCCTAATAGGATCTCCGCGATTGAAGCTAATCAGCTGTCCAAAGAGATCTCTCTTGAAGAAATTGAAAATGTCATTAAGGAGCTTAATAATGACAAGGCCCCTGGCCCGGACGGGCTGCCTATTGAGTTCTACAAGGCCAATATAGATTGGATTTGCAATGACCTGCTGGATATTTACTTTGAGGCCATTGCTACGGGTTCCTTGGGATCTTCTATTAACAGGGGAATTATCAAATTGCTCCCCAAGGATGGGGACAAAGCGCTCATCAAGAACTGGAGACCTATTACTCTCCTTAATGTTTCCTATAAATTTTTTGCCAAAATTCTGGCCCTCAAGATTAAAGATATTCTGCCCAAGTTTGTGTGCCCTACTCAAACGGGTTTTATAAAGGGAGATATATCCTGAAAAAATTGATTACCGGCTAGGAAGCCATGAGTTGGGCCCGTGTCTCTAAACAGGACTCTGTCATGTTCCTTCTGGACTTCGAGAAAGCTTACGAGAGAGTGGAGTGGAATTTCATTTCCATGATGCTCGAAGCCTTTAGTTTCCCTAGTATTTTCTGCAATTATGTGAAAATTCTTTTCAAAGATGCCTTCGCGCAGGTCAATGTGAATGGCTACCTTACTGACTCCTTTCCTCTTGAAAGATCCATCAGACAGGGGTGCCCCTTGGCCCCTGCCCTGTTTGTGATCACTTCTGAAGCCCTCTATTACATCCTTAGAGATAATTCTATCTCCCCGGCTGTCAAAGGTATATCTCTTCCCAATGACAGTGAGCTCATTAACTGCCAGTTCGCGGACGACACCGCGATCTTCCTTGAGGCTACGGCTGACAACTTCGAAACCTTTTATCACAAACTCAGCATTTTCTACAAAATCTCGGGCGCCCACCTCTCCCACCTTAAGTCTGTCTGCCTTGGGTGGGTTGAGCAGCCACCCATCTGGTTCAAGAGCTATAACTTTCAATGGGGTGGCCCTAACAAGATAGTGAGGTATCTTGGTATTCCCTTCTCCATCGACCCCTCCCTTAAAGATATGTGGTTCTGGGTCAAAGACAAGATTGTGAAGAAGCTCCATAAGTGGCATAACAGGGCCCTGTCGCTAGCTGGCAGAGTGCAGGTTTGCCAGAAAATTCTGTCATCTTATAATATCTATTACTCCTCAGCTTGGATGTTCAGTAACTATCAAATCTATGAAATTCAAAAAGAGATTAGGAAGTTTCTCTGGTCTGATGGCAAAGGCAAGAACAAAATGCATGCGGTCAAGTGGGAATGGTGTCACACCAACAAACTCCTTGGGGGGCTTGGCTTGAAGGATCTTAAGCTCCAGGGGATTGCCCTGGCCGCCAAGTGGATCTTCCACTCTCTTGATGGTGATGATCCCTGGAAGGTCTTGGTTAGAAATAACATTGAGAGAGGTATCCCCAAGATAGCTAAGTCTTGGAAGAATCTTCCTTTTAATGATCTTGTCCTTGGTGATTTTCCCGTGAATGTGCAAGGATCTGCTGTTTTTAGATCCATCTGGAAAGCCTGGAATTTTGTGAAACATTTTATAACTAACAGGTCCTTCCATGATGATGCCCATCTTTATGGTGAAAGGTCCATTTGGTGGAACCTGAATTACTCTGGCAAGCCCCTCGCCCTCTCTCAGGGCTGCTCGGCTAGGCAATGGAACAACAAAGGCATCTCCCAATTGGCTGACTTATTTGAGCATGACAGATTAATAGACTGGGAGGTTCTCAGTAACAAATTTAACCTTCCCGGCTCCCAGAAGAAAACGTATAGTATGATCCGCAAAGCCACCAGAAATCTCCCGACCTCCTGTCAAATTGACTCCCACAGATTTTTAAGCATCAAGTGGCCTAATGGGACTGTGCTTAACAAAATCAAAGCCAAAAACATTTATAACACTATTGGGCATTCTGAGGCCGTTATAGATCACATTAACAAGGTCTGGTACTCTTCTTTAGACACCCGTGCGTGGAAGAACTTGTTTGAAAATATTTGGAAAGGTCCTACTGAACCTAAGATTAAATGTTTTAACTGGCTGGTTATTCTTGATAGACTCCCTATCAGAAAAGATCCCCTTGGTACTGATGTTTGTCCCATGTGCAGGTTACCCGAGACTGGTAGACGCATTCTTTTTGACTACATTTTTGCTAAAGAGATTTGGCTGATGTTTGGCATTATGTATCCTTCTCTCTTTAACATCTTTGAGATTATTACCGGGCATATCGTTGGCTTGAAACATGATACTAATTTATTTTGGAAAATCCTCTCCTTGGGGATTTTGTGGCAAATCTGGAAATGTAGAAATGAAGAGAGATTTCAGAGTAATCCCAAAATTCTTACTGAGTCTTTTCGAAAACTCATCTACCTTAAATTTTTTTTATAGGTCCGCACTACTATGTTGATTGAAAAAGAGAAGCTCAAAAGGTTCCTCAAAAATGGCTCCGCCACGTTCTTCATATACGAGATGCAAGGAGGTTATGCTTGGAGGCAGACTATGGACAATCTGCAGCTCTTTGAGAAAACATGCAAGATCCTGACCCAAGAAGTGAAGAACAACAGGAAAGTTAACAAGGAACAGGTCCTGATGTTGGCTCAGATTCAGGAGACCAAGCACATTGCCTGGATGGAAGGCGCCTTGGGTTGGGTGGCTTGGGTTGATAGCATCGATGTAACTTTATGCTAGTGGCTGCTATGTTTTGTATCAGCTTCTCTTCGTGCTGTGCATAGGTTGTATATATATTTTTTGTACTACTGTTCTCTGTGTGCTCTTGATGTGAGGCCTTGCCTCTCTTGAGCCGTACTTTTCGTTCCCTGGTGATGCCTTGGGGCTTATGTTTTTGATCTCTCTATATATAATATAAAAAAAAAAAATATTGTTATAATTATTATAATTAACATAGTGTGAATCAAATCTCTATAAAATAGCTAATTGATTTTTGTAAGATTTTCTTTAATAAAAAAATAACAATTACATGCATCAAAAAATCATTCTTAAAAAATGTCAAAATAGTTCACATTTATTTATTTTAGAAAGATTTAATGAAATGATTTTCTAAAGAAAAAAACGAAAAATCATTCCTTAAAAAAATGTTTAATTTGTTTTATCCGCCAATAACACGCATAACTTTTTTAACCAATCATATGCACAAAAAATAAATTTTATAATTTGTAAAGTTAAATATTTTACAAGTTGACTTTACAAAATTGAATTTAATTTTTATTTTTATTTAAATATTGTTTTTGATTGCTTGAAAACTAAATTATTAATAACTAGTTAATTAAAAAAATCCAAACTCATTACAATAGTACTATGCTAAGACAAGTACTAAAAAAATAAAATAAAGGACAACATTATATAAACAAGATATAAATATATCATCAAAATAATATTTAGATATAAATATTTATTAATAAGATACTATCTAATAGATAAAAATATATCTAATTCATAGGCTTATTAGAAATATATTATTATAAAAAAATTATCAATAATTATATAAAGATTTAAAAGCAATATCTTTATAATTTAATTATTTAAGTATCTAATATCTTTATATCTTTTATAAATAAAGATATCTTTGTTTATAAAGGATATTAGGATTTCATTATATTTAGAACACAATAATATTTTCATAAAAGAAATCTTAAAAGAAACAAGAAGATATATAACCTTATAATACAATGAGATATAAGAGAAAGAAAAAAGTTGATTATAGGAAAAAAAAAATTATCTATATGAAAAATTTAATAGAAATGCATTATAATTTATCTATATTTATAAAACAAGATAAAACTATAGAATAATAAACCATTATAAGAAATAAAATAGCTACTTATTGGGTTATGTTATATCCAATAAATATGAAGATAGTTATAATTTTTGCTTAATATTATAAAAATATTTATGAAGACAAAAAAATTAGAATCTTGTCTTATATAACATTAAATTAGATACCTTAATATTATAAAACAATAAAAACTTTACTAATAGAGATAAAGATATGTTATTGTAAAGTTCTTATGCTTTATAATATTAAGATATCTTATTTAATGTTACATAAGACAAGATTTTAATTTTTTGTCTTCATAAGTATTTTATAATATTAAGCAAAAATTATAAATATCTTCATATTTATTAGATATAAAATTACCTTAGTTTGTTTCTTATAAAGGTTTCTTATTCCATAGCTTTATCTTTTTTCATAAATCTAGATAAATTATAAGCCATTTCTATTAAATTTTTCATATAGATATTTTTTTCCCCTGTAATCAACTTCTTTTCTTTCTCTCTTATATCTCATTATCTTATAAGGTAGTTATATATCTTCTTATTTCTCTTTAATATTTCTTTTATGGAGATTATTGTGTTCTAAATATAATGATATCTTAATATCCTTTATAAATAAAGATATCTTTATTTATAAAAGATATAAAAATATTAGATATCTTTAATTAAATTATAAAGATATTGCTTTTAAATCTTTATATAATTAAGATAAATTTTAAAATAATAATATATCTTTAATATTCTATGAACTAGATATCTTTTTATCCATTAAATAGTCTCTTAGTAAGATATATTGACATCTAAATATTATTTTGATGATATACTTATATCTTGTTTATATAAAGTTATCCTTTATTTATTTAATTTCTGTATTATCATTATTTTATTTCAAAGTTTTATTTCAAATTCTTAGGGTTATCCATAATTTTTATAATAATTTATCTTTATGTTTATTTATAGATCTACATATCTTTATTTAATATTATTCAATTTCTAAGCTTTTTTCTCTTTATTTTCTTCAATCAATTTTTGTTATTTAATTTCCTTCTTTGAATTTCCTAACTTTTGATTTCCTTATTTTTCCTAATTTCTATTTTGATTCTCATGCAACCTCCCCCCTCCCCCTATATTTGTAGCCCCTCTTGGTTTGCAATCAACCATTTTTCTCCTACACCTTTTACATCCTAATGGTGGATCACAAAGTGTGTTATGAAATATTGATGCAAAAATATCTTACACAATCGAATCCAAAAACAAGTTCAATTGTAAACAATATGAATTGTGGAAACTTGATCTCATTAAGTAACATACTCTTGTTCTAAGTTTGGATCATAACCTAATACCTTTCTCTATTTATTTTATATTCATTCACACCCACCTTCACGTATTTGACCTTATCTCATGCACATTCCCACATATTTATCATTTACGTGCATCATTTATTAGCGTACATATTCACACACATGTCCACACATTTATTGAATACAAACACTTGTTTTTTGTGGATCAATCTCATGTGACTTGGGATTGATTATACAAGGCTCTAGATAGAACACAACATTTAAATGTTCAAATTTAGATTCTAGTCGTGTAACCCTTTCTTACTAACAATTGTGAGCTAAGATACACATATTTTTTGTGAATTATTCTTATGTCTTGGTATTCAAAGACATTCAATGTGTAATTAATTCATATAGGACTATGAGGAAAAAATATTTAGAGCACACCTTATTTTCTAAGGGAAAATGAATCAAACTTTGTATTAGAATCACATAGGCCATTTGTGTCTTTGGGAATGTTGTGTTTGAACATTCACTTAGAGTTGTAAGTTAATTTTTCTTGGGGGGCTGACCTAGGAGAATTTGAAGCTAGTAGTTCACCAATCTCCCCCAAGGTCTTTAAAAATATCTTCTTAAAATATTTAATACAAGGAGGCAAAAGTAAAGAGATCGTTGTTGTAACTTTCTATTAGATCATTCATATGGATCATAGTTCATTCTTGTAGTGCTAGATAGTTCAATCCAAAAGGTCTTGAATTTTACCCATAGAGATTTCTAAGATTACATAGATCTAGTTACGTTCATTAGAATACGAGAATTAATTTTTACACTTCAACTATATTTCATGCAACATCAATATTAATTCTTGATCATGGGGTATGTGTATGGAAATGGGGGACCAAAAGGGGGTAAAAAGTGGCCACTTTTATTTTAAAACTAGTAAAAAGTGATTTTTGATGAGAAATTGAAGATGTGACAAGAACAAGATTAGTAGTGCTTGAAAAATATTTTCTAAAATACTATTTAAAAAAGAATGGTGGAGATTAAGAGATTCAAATAGGGAGATTCAATCGTGAAGATATAGCCCACGATCGTGCCATCCCACATTTTGCATAAGAAAAAAATCTCTTCCAAATATTTCCTTCCTTTGCAATGATCCTTCTCATGCTTATGAATTTATTTGTGACATCTGAATACTTGGAATGTGCAAACTCAACCAAGCTTTACTATACCCCCAGGATGCCATGCAATTAGTATAGGATCACACCTATCACATGATGGTGGAGTGGGAGATGTCAATTCCTCCCGTTTGGCCACCTTGAACTAAGATAGTGGTGACGTCGATACCTGGGGTGATGTTGATGACCTCATTGGCCAAGGCATCAACCTCTTTATTTCCCTCCCGATAGGTGTGGGAGAGTTTAAAATATTCAAAGCTATTGAGAAGCTCAAGACAATCTGCAAGAATTTTGTTGAGTTTCCAATTTGTTGTATTACATTTTATAATGGCATTGATAATGATTTGGGAATCTCCTTCAATGGAAAACTTACTTATTTTTTCTTTGTGAGTCAGTTCTAGACTAGAACAAAGGGCATGAATTTTTGCAACATTATTCGCGCCACTCGAGAGGTGAACTTTAAGTTTCCTCAATTTCTCCCAATTGCAATTTCTCAAGATGCAACTCGCACTAAAGGGACTGGGGTTTCCTCTTGAGGTTGTATCGAAGTTTGACATGATCCATCCTTCTTCTAGTGCTCGCCAGACCATACTAGGTCTAACAAATTACTTAGCCTCAACACTAGAGACCCATTAATAGGGGATTTTTCTATTATTTATTAATTAAATATATAATCTTTTATTAAATTTCAAAGTGAGCACATCCTAAAAAATAAAAAATTTAGCATGTTGCCCCCTAGTTTTTTTGAAAACTAATCAAAAGTGAATTTTTTTGAATGTGTATAGAATAGAGTCTAGAATGTTAAATGTTTTTTTTCAAATTTGGATAAATGAATAAAAAGTGACACCAAAAATACTATACATAGGATTTTAGATAAAAATAAAGACACTAACTAAAGAAATTGAAGATTAAAACTTGAACACTTGAAAATGTAGACACCCAAATTTGATCACTCCCATATGATCAAATTCACCTCTTTATTCATCAATTCTGTCAATATTAATTTATTTAATTAATATTACACTTCCCACATAAGACTCTTAAAGGGGTGGGTGCATGAAGTTGGGTACCAATTTTCTGGCCACTTATGATTTTTTTTTTTAAAATGCGCTCACGTTATAACACGAGCGCGTTATAACACGCACACATTATTTTGCGTTAAAAAAAAAGAAAAAAGTGAAATTATTTGCCTTGGAATACCAACCCAAAGGCTTGGAGGGCATTCCCAACAAGGCCAGAGACATGTTTTTGCAAATTCTACATTTTTTCACATAATCGGGTTCGTGCTCACCATCAAGACTGCATCTAGTTTAATATTGACAAAATCAAAAATATGGGTAATGTTAGGTTCTCTCTTAGCTATCCAACGATGTAATTTTTTTCACTTTTTGACAATGTTAAGCTTTTCATCCATAATTTCTTTTGTTTGTATGTCTGTTTTTTTCCAAAAAGCAGTGTTTAGTGTTTTTTTTGTTATAAAATAACCATTCATCAAAATTTCAAATAAATTACATTTTTAGAAACTAGACTCCATTCTACAAATTTATAAAAAAAGAAAAAAAAAATAATTATTTTCAAAAATTTGTAGGGGAGCACGGCCAAAATTCTGCTTTTCGGAAGTGCCCACTTAGAAAATAGTAAAAAATCAAATATTCATTAAAAAATTATCAAAAAATTTTGCACCAACTAGATGCTATTAGCTAACTTTTGACTATAGCGATTTTAAAAATACTACAAAAAGTTCACCGTGCTCAGGTCGTACAAGAGTTGCTATGTTATGTTTTTCTGACAAAAACAACACCAATTTTTGTACATCCCTCTTTTGAACCCCTTAATCTCAACCATTTTCAAAATAAATTAGTAGTTTAGAAAGTAGACTCAGAGCACTTTGATCCTTGTTTTTGTTCTATTTCAAAATTTTGAGTGTAACTATTCTCAATTTCACGTCCAAGGTCAACATTTCCCGATTTCAGAAAAAAAGTGGCCACTTAAGCCCCCTTTTTGGGAACCATCTTGGTGCACTTACCCAAAGTATTTAATTTAATAATTAAACACTTTATCTGATACCTTTCTCCTCTCTAACTTAAATAAATACACCAATTTATTTAATTTAGTCATTTTAATCTTTTGAATTAAAATCAATTTAAAATTCTTCTTTTCTCTCTCCTTGTCACATCCTCCATAATCCATCTCTAATTTGAATTAATTTAATTAATTCATAATTAGGGTGTGCATTCTCTTAATCAAGGATTAATGTCACATCCTCCTACATTTGCCACTTGTCTCTAATCTTCCATTAATTGTCATAATCAAGTATTTGCACAACTTTAATCAAAGTCATTAGCCACTTTTAGCACCACTTTTTAGTCAATCTTTCCATTTGCCTTTCTAGGCATTGACCCTCTTTCCTATGTGAATTTTTAATTCACTTTTATTCATCCCAGGTCTCTCTCCTCCCCATGTGAATTTTTAATTCACATTTTATCTTTCCAAGGCTTCTAGAATATTTGACTTGTCACCTCATGCACATGTGACCAATTCCCACCTTTTTGGAGACTCTCTCTTATCCATTAGATTCTCCTATGAATCTGAATTTTTAATTCACATTTATTTCTCCAACCACTTTCTCTTTTCCCATGGAGATTTTTGAGAAAATTTTCAAATATCATTTTCACTCCCACTTGGGGACAAAAAGTTCTTTTTTGAGGAAATATTCTCACTCCCCAAGGTACTTGGAAGGTACTTGTCCTTCCTCCACATCATGTACTTCCCTTCCACATCATCTACACATCATCTCACCCTTAGCCATCTCACATTTCACATGTCAAAATGTGAGGGCTTGTGAGTCCTCAACTCACCTTAGCCCTTCATCTTGGCCTTGTTGGATAAATCCCAACCATTGTATTCTCTATAGAATTCAAGTTTCTCTATAAATACCCCATCTTCTAAGGCATTTTCAACACTTAGCCATTTTGCAATTAAATGTTGCTATTTTGTGCACTCATATAGCCATCAACTTCATATATTTGCATTTTCATTCAAGCACATAGTCAAGTCTTTCATTTAGTTATATCAAGAGCCATCAAAGAGCATACAAACCAAATCAAAATCAAGGGCCAACCAAGGAGTTTCAACTGCAAAAGGGAGGTATATCTATTTAGCATCATTTTACACTTTTCCTCTTTATATTTACAAATTTCTTAGGCTAATCTTGAGGTGTTTCTTTATGTTTTTCCATTGCATTTTAGTTGCTTAGAATAGGTTAAACATTATGATATCACATTTTTGGCACACCCGGTGGGACCCACAAGCGGGTTCCTATATTTCACGTTTGTTGTTGAGCTTTTTGTAGGATTATGTTGCAAAAGGGCGACTGTGCCCTCCTGGTGACCGCAGAAGGGCGACTGCACCCTCCTGGTGACCGCAGAAGGACGACTGCGCCCTCCTAGTAACCGCAAAAGGGTGACTGCGCCCTCTATTTTTCTGCAGAAGGGCGACCACCCCCCTTGGGTTGAATTCTTTATTAACGTTTTCTACAGAAAGACGACGACGCCCCCTTGGGTTGAACTCTGTATTAACATTTTTTGCAGAAAGGCAACGACACCCCCTTGGCTAAAGTTTCTGTACTAATGTTTTCTGTAGAAGGGCGACTACGCCCCCTCAGTTAAACTTTATGTACTAACACTTTTTTGCAGAAGGGCGACTGTGCCCCCCGATTTACTGTAGAAGGGTGACTGTGCCCCTGATTTACTATAGAAGGGCGATTGCGCCCCCTGATTTACCACAGAAGGGTGACTGCGCCCCCTGATTTACTACAGAAGGGCGACTACGCCCTCTTGTCACTGCAAAGCAACACATTTTGGAAGGTAAAACTATCATTTTAGCTTTGGTTTTTGTTGTTTTTAGGTACTAACCCCTTAACACTGTTTCTTGTTTTTGCCAACTTTTTGTAGCATATTCTTGTAAATATGATGAAGAAAGTGGGATAAAACAATTAACATTTGCTTGAGGGGCTATCCATTTGCTCAGATTTTTAAAGCTATCCTTGCTCTTTTCGTTAATATGAGAATATAGTTTAATTAGGGGAAGTAATATTCATTGCTTGCTGTGTTTATCTTTTTGTGTTACCCAAAGGGAGCATTAGTTTGTTTTCACTTTCCCCTTGCACTTCGTGTGAGCCTGGGGAGTAGTTGGAGGTGATTAGTGCTTTCTTTATAGTGGGACCTGCTTGGGGATTTCATCACCCCAAGGAACGATTCCAACCACATGTATCAACGGGGTATATAAAAAGGGGAGAGCGAAAGCTGTACCCCAATTCAGTCGCGTCGTAATTGGCGGAGCGTCGAAGTTAGGGTGATACCTAGATAGACGTGAAGAGTTGGTCTGAGCCCTTTAGTATCTTGCTAGAGTTCCCGACTCACGCTTGTGACGGGCTGGTGTTCATGGTTGTGCCTCACGTACTAAGAGTATATCAAGGACTCCCTAGACACCTTGTGCATCCTAGATTAAGACCTCTTTGGCCATACCCTTAACACTAATCATAGGATTGTATTTTCTTGAAAGTGTTTTCTTGTGAGAAACCAGTAAACTTTTTGAAAAATTAGCTTTATTATTGTCATTTTAAAGTCTTTGCCATAGTCATTTTCATCAAACCAAGTCCCTGATTTATTGTAGAAGGGCGATTGTGCCCCCTAATTTACTGTAGAAGAGCGACTGTGCCCCCTGATTTACCGCAGAAGGGCAACTGTGCCCCCTGATTTACCGCAGAAGGGCGAATTTTCCCTCCTAAACAACCAAAATCCCCCGTTTGGATCCGTTTAGCCTTTGAACCATCATTTAATCATTCCCAACCTTTTTCTCATCATCCCAAAACGTCCATTTTATCATTCTAAACCTCCATTTCATCATCCCAAACCTCCATTTTATAATTACAAACCTCCGTTTGACCATTCTAAATCCCCATTTATTCTCCACAAACATCCTCAATCCATTCGCTCATTTTAAATTTTCCCATAATCCATTCGAAAGCCCATATCATCACCTAGTGAACATCAAAATTTTACCATTTACATCACCAAACCCGTATCTCATAAACACCACCCATAATCAAACCGCCTTAACCTTGTGTTACAAAGTGGTTACCCAAATTGACCTTAGCACTTGAATTTGATTATTAGTCGTTAACTTCGACCCAAATCAATTTACTTCCATCTTGAGGTGAATTCAGCGTCATAAGTTATCATCCTCGGCTAAAATCAATCCATTTCTATCTTGAGGTGGATTCGATGTCGTGATCATCCACTTAATCAATCAATGCTCTAGGTCACTAAGGGTAACTTTCTTTGATTAAACTCAGGGTCTCTCACATCTTTCATCATCCAATCATACCCATTCAATCATCCAAATCTATCAAACCCAATCATTGGACCAAATTATCCAATCAATCAAATCACGTCCGTTCAACCAACACAATCCTATCAATCTTAACAATCCAATCCAATTCAATCTATCCAATCAAAATTTGATCCAATCAAAATCCAATCAAATCCAGTCAAAATCCAATCCAATCCAATCTATCCAATAAAAACCCGATCCAATCAAAATCCAATCTAATCCAATCAAAATCCAATCGAATCTGGTCAAAATCCAATCCAATCCAATCTATCTAATCAAAATCCGACCCAATCAAAATCCAATCCAATCTAAAAAAAATTGATCTAAATTCAATCACAATCAAATCATTCATCAAAAACATCCTTATAATCCACCCATAGCAGATTTGCATGCACGTTCAAACTAGATCACAAGTTAAGAAACAAATGGCACAACAAGAAGGTCAAAATTCCCAAGCAAACATGTCTCAAGACCTTAATAACAATACAAATCCCACCAATGGTACAAATATTGCTCAAGATCCTAACAACATCCCCCAAGATCCTCATAATGGTACTTCATTGCACTCCGACACTGAAAATCAGAACAACTCACCACACGGTGAAGAAAGTATGGCTAATCAATCCGAACTCATGCTTGAGGAACATTTTAGTAATCCCACCAATGTACAAATGACTGACCGTCTGTTTGAAAAACATGGGGAAGAAATTTTGGCCCACCTAATTGAGAAGGGTGTCAAACCTCCCTAGGGTGTGACTTATCCAAATATTGGAGCTCCACATCTAACGTACCCCAACGTTCACAAAATACACTAGAGGGTTCGTACATCCCCAATGTTCCTCGGGTGGAGGGTTGGCATCAACCTAAATTTGGCAATGCTATTCTTTATCATGTTAACCACCCCCCACATGCTCCAATCTCAGTTATGGGGGGTCTTCAAGTGCCTGATCCCAATAATCCTTTTGCCTATGGTATGCCACAAAATGTTCCACAACCTGCGCCATTAACGCTAACAACACCACCTCTTTTGAATCAACCTACCGTCAACACTGGGGGCACCTCATTTACCGCATTGCTTCCACCTCCTGTGGCCACAAATCTACCATCACCTTCATATACATCTCAATAGCTTCATCAATCTAATCTTCCGCCTCAATTATATCCACAAGGCACATCCCAACTGAATGTTCTGGGTGGTACCTAACAACCCCCTTTACAAAACGCTTCTACGCTATCTCAGCCATTTCATCAGCAACAACCCATGCATAACACTTTGGTCTCTTCACAACAACCACCTTACCAACCACAAGGCAATCCATCCCGACCTATCGCTCAGACCATATCCCCCTTTCTCGCATCCATTTTACGTCTGCAGGCTCAATCACAACACAACATCCCATCTCGGCCCATACAATAGTTGACATCACAACAACAACCCCCTCAACACTACTACTATCATAATTGGCAACAATTTCATCTACAACCACCTTATGTGGCCTCCCAATAATCACAACAGTAACTTCAACACCAACAAACCACTCCGAAACATCCCATCCAAGCTCCTCAATAGCGTACCCCACACTTTTATCAAACAAATCTGTACTATACCCCACAACAACAGCAGGGTGATCCCACAATAGTGGTTTACACTTTTTGGCCTAATTGGACATTGATATTTTTTTTTTTAACACAATCTCCACATTCGGCATCTATAGCGATTAAACCGTAAGGAATTTGAAGATGATGTAAACTAGAGTCTTGTCACATTTTGTCCAGATTCTAAAAATATATATTTTTAATTTTTTGGAATCAGATTGCACTTCTTTTTCCATCTCCCACAAAAATTATTTTTCAAAACAACATTTTTAAAAGTGACGCATAATCGTGAAACGTATAATTTTTTTTCCATGAAGGATAAAATTCCAATTCTTTCAAATTTAGATTTCTAACTCGATATCTAGTGCTTCCACTTGGTTAAATAGTTTTTATTGAATATTTTTTCTTTAATCAAGTTTAGAAGTCAATCAAATGACAATTCTGCATATGGATATAACGATAAATTTTACTATGTATTTCTTCTTCTTTTTTGTTGGATCAAGGACTTCAATATCTAGTGCACTCATATTTTTAAATACGATTTTTGTTTTCGATGAAAACCTATATTTAATAAAACTTTAAAAAATAGATAGATAATAAAACCAAAACATACTAAAATTATATTCATTGGATAGCTCGCTCAAGGCTACTCGATTCCAAGTTTGGTTTCTAAATATTCCCCATTTTCATCCCCAACCGAGCTTGAAAGTAAAATTTTAGGTTTTTGTGTGAACAAATTAAAAAATTAGGGAAAAAGGGGGTTCGCTAGAACTGGGGGGTTCTAGCGAACCCCCAAGGGTTCATTCGAACCAGGGTTCATTCAAACCCCCACTAATATGCATTTTGTTTTTAAGGGAAATGTGGGCCCAATAGTTAATGGGTTCGGTCGAACCCTAGTTTGGTCGAACCCCTTTATGGTTCGGTCGAACATGTAGGTTCATGCGAACCCCTAAAACCAATTTTTTTGCCATGGGGTCATTTTTTCTCAATTTTCCTTCCTCCATCAAATTGTAAACCACTATTATGGCTTCACCCAGCCCCCATATCAACAAAATTCCCCGACTTACCAACAAAGCATGTCATCATCCAACTATCAAAATCCGTACTCCAACAATTCGACGCTCACTCAACAAGATCCTTTATCATCCTATCATCAATATCCCCCCAACCTGCCACCGGTCAACTCGGATCTGTTGGAAATCAAAGTCGCTTTGAAGGATCTTCAAGTTGGGGCTAGCAAACAATCATTCAAATTCGAAGACATATGCCCGTATCCATTCGATCCCTCCATCTCACTGATCCCCTTCCCTAAACATTTTGAAATGCCAAAGTTTGACAAATACAGGGGGGAAAAAGATCCTAAGGCCCACTTGCAGGAGTTTTACTCCCAGTGTCAAGAGGTTATGCACAATGACAACTATCTCTTATGCCTGTTTCCACAAAGCCTGGCAAGCAACGCCCTAGAGTGGTTCATGACCCTCAAAAAAGGATCCATAAAATCTTTTGCAGACCTGTCAGAAAAGTTTGTCTCCTACTTCTCCTTCAATTTGGAGGACACTGACACTGTAGATCTCCTCAAAGAGAAACAATGTGAGGGGGAAACCTTTACTAGCTACCTCCAAAGGTGGCGTGCGCTAGCAAGCTGAAAGAAAACCCCTCTGAAAGATAAGGACATGGTCACTCTCTTCGTGAAGAACTCTCATCCCAACATGGCTCATAACTTTAGGTTACATTGTGTCACCACTTTTATGGAAATAGTAGAAAAGGGACCTATCCTTGAACGTGCCCTTGTTGCCAAAGGGCACATTAAAATACATAGCCATGATAAAGAAAGGTCATTTGGATACAAGCCACGTTTTTGGAACAAGAACAAGAATGCAGTGAATGATGGCGTGACTGATACTAAACACGTCCAAGTGGCTAACACATCCCTGAGACAACAACCCTTCGTACCTAACGCCATATCTGTACTCAGAGGGCACCTCGTCTTCCCCAACAATCAAATCAGAACAACCAAGGGAACACTAAGTGCCAATATGCTCAATTAGGGGAACCCTTGAGTGTTGTTTTCAATAAATTGTTACAGGTCAATTATCCAATCACGTATCCTATCACCAAGCCACTTGACAAATCCAAGCCCAAGCCTGCATGGTTTAGGGAAAATGAATATTGTGAGTTCCATAAAATCAAAGGACACTCTTTGAATAAGTGTCAAGGTTTGAAAAACTATGTCCAAGATCTCATTAATCGAGGAGATATTAAGGTTGACAACTGTTAAGCCTCATCGTCCAATGCTCAATTGCAGATATATCAAAACTCCTTTCCACACCATAATCAAGGCCCGAGCACTTCCAACAATAATCCTCAAGACAACAACACAAATAACGTGAACTATAAGAATGTACCCCTCAATTACGAGGGTATTATTCATTACATTGAGTAGGTAGAACCTCGTGTATCCATGATACATGTCAAAGCCAAAGACCCTATGTGTGTTGTTACTACACGACGAGCCCACATCACTGTCCCTGCAGCCTCCGCACCCACCCAATCAACTCATGTAAGCTCTCAGTACAACATCCTTGATCACTTAGGAAAGACCCCTGCTCATATCTCCATTTTGGATTTACTTAAGTCTTCCCCTGTACATCAAGAAATCCTCAACAGAGCCCTACAGGAAACCTATGTACCTAATGACATTGATCCTACACGATTTCAAGCTTTGGTAGGACACCTGGCTTTATCTCATCAACTGCACTTCAACCAAAATGACATGCCAAACATTGATGTCAATCATAATCGCCCCTTGCATATCGAAGTCGTGGTTGCTCATCATAAAATGAAAAGGGTCTTGGTAGATAATGGCTCTGCTCTCAATTTGTGTACTCTGAAATTTATAAAACAGGTGGGGTATACTCAAGCAGATTTAAGTAATCAGATCATCACGATCAAGGCCTATGATAATGCAGAAAGGAATTCAAAAGGAATTATCAGTCTTCCTGTCCAAGAGGGACCTGTGGTTCAGTACATTACCTGTCATGTCCTTGATCTAGACTTGCCATATAATCTCCTCCTTGGATGCCCATGGCTCCATGCTATGCAAGCCATCCCCTCCACGTACCATCAGTGCCTTAAATTCCCAGTCAATGGACAAGAAGTCACCATCTATGTTGACCCCCAACCATTTGAATATTTCCGCGCTTTAGAAGCATCATTTCCCCATTTACATTATTGTCCCAGGGTTGAAATGGGGGCATCCCAGTCATCATCCGCTAATCCACCCTCCACCAAAATAACCACTCCATCTTCCACCACTGATCCTATAGTCACAAAAGTCTACATCATTGACAAAGGGTGTGGTGAATACGAAATGCATACTGTTCTCAATGTAGCAACCATGCCACCGTCACCACACGAGTATAGTCAATCTTCACATGCTACTCCAAAGGAAGACAAGGCTGTCACCTTCAGTGGTAAAAACATCCCTACCACCACTTTCAGATCCCCTAGTGTCAAGATAGATGCACCAAAAGAGGATATAAGCCAATGGGTCTACCGAGAAGAACCCCAGCCGGATCCTCCTCTAAAGGAATATTTTAAGGAAGCATATCCGTGGTTAGCTAAGTTTGCAAAAAATTATAACTACCAAGGCAGGGGCCTAGGTAAAGAAGAACAAGGGCGGTTGTAACCTATTGATATGTCAAAGCTGCCAAAGAACATAGGCATTGGGTATGACATAAAACAGAAAAGCCTTGCAACATCATCTAATACTTCCAATAGTGTCTCCGTGAATGATGGCTCATTGGAAGACATAATCGAGGAGAAATCCATCATACGTGCATACGATGACCTCGATCACACTGACCTGTCATCCATGTTCGAATGCTTATCCGTATGTACCATTAACCTATCCCTTTGCCACCCTGAGCTTATTGATTGGGACCTACGTGAAAGCACACCTGTCAATATGTCTGTGGATACATATGTCAATCTCATGGGGTTGGGGGAGGATGAACACTCTAGTTGCAAAAATAAGAATAAGAAAAATAAAAAATGGTCATCTAGTGAAAACCTCCCCGAGGCACTTCCTGACTTTGATAAGGTAAAAATAAAGGACGCATCTAATGGAAAAAACCTCGAAGAGGCACCAGAGGATGGAGATGTTCATCTTCCCCTTGTGGGAACTTAGTTATCTACCTGATCATTTATTTTAATCGAAGAGACTCAAGAAGTTAATCTGGGTACTGCCGAAAATCCTAAGATCACCTATGTAGCTAAATCACTCTCAGAGCAAGAGTACCCAGTCATCATGCATCTACTCCAAGAGGGAATCATTAACTTTTCTTGGTCATATTTAGACATGCCAGGCTTGGACCCCGCTTTAGTGGTCCACCATCTAGACATTCACCTTGATGCCAAGCCTGTCAAACAGAAGCTCCGCAAGATGCACCCACAGGTAGCATTGTTAGTCAAGAAGAAATTGGAAAAGTTACTGGATGCAAGTTTTATTAGACCAATTCACTACTCTGAGTGGATCTCTAATATAGTACTAGTTTCCAAACCAAATGGAGATATTCGGATTTGCATAGACTTCAGAGATCTTAACAAGGCTTTCCCAAAAGATGACTTCCCTCTGCCTAACATTGACATGTTGGTCGACCTCACAGCAGGACATGAGATGCTATCCCTTATGGATGGCTTCTCTAATTATAATCAGATTCAAATTGCACCTGAGGACCAACACAAGACTACCTTCACAACACCTTGGGGTACTTTTTGTTACAATGTTATGCCCTTTGGTCTCAAAAATGCGGGGGAAACATATCAGAGGGCAATGACAGTCATCTTCCATGACCTCATCCATATCATCATGGAGGATTATGTCGATGACTTGTTAGGGAAATCTAGAACATGAGCAGAACATCCTACCATCCTGAAAAAGATCTTTGAACAATTAGAGCAGTACAAGTTGCAGCTAAATCCAAAAAAGTGTCTTCGAGGTTATGTCAGGAAAACTGTTGGGTTTTATCATCTCCCAAAGTGGTATTGAA
Organism: Sequoia sempervirens; assembly: GCA_007258455.2. Taxonomy (NCBI): domain Eukaryota; kingdom Viridiplantae; phylum Streptophyta; class Pinopsida; order Cupressales; family Cupressaceae; genus Sequoia; species Sequoia sempervirens. The sequence continues at coordinate 108,645,859 of VDFB02270651.1, read as the reverse complement.
GTTGATCCCGCCAAGGTGAAGGCTATCCTGGACATGCCACCCCCACGCAATCTGAAATAGTTAAGAAGTATCCAAGGGAAGATGCAATCCATTCATTGGTTCATAGCCCAACTCGCGGATAAGTGTCAGCCATTCACTCATCTCCTGAAGAAAGACTCCACCTTCCGATGGAACCAACAATGTCAAACAGGTTTCAATAAAATCAAATAATACTTAGCTCATCCTCCGATCTTGATGCCTCTGATTCCAGGGAAACCTCTCCTACTGTATATCTCTGCCACTTCAATCACGCTAGGGGCATTGTTGGCACAACATGATGAATCATCGAAAGAGAGGGCGATCTACTACATCAGTCGGACGTTGGTCGGCTACGAATTAAAATACCCCCCCATGGAAAAGGCCTGCCTCGCGCTAGTCTTCAGCACACAGAAATTTTGACATTACATGCTCAACCATCCAGTCAAATTAATTGCTAAAATTGATCCACTGAAGTATTTGCTATCTAGAACCACTCTGATTGGCCGCATGGCCAAGTGGGTCATGCTCCTAAGCGAATTTGACATAGAGTATGTGGAGTGGAAAGCCATAAAGGGATAGGTCATAGCTAGTTGGCTGAGGCACCATTAGTAGATGCTTACCCTCTAGACATTGAATTCCCAGATGAAGAAGTCTACACAGTTACAGAAGCGCCAACTTGGACACTGTATTTTGATGGTTCCTATACTCAATGGATCAGGCACAGGGATTTTATTAGTTACCCCTCAAGGTGACTACATTCCAAAATCATTCAGGATAGCATTCCCGTGTACCAACAATATGGCAGAATACGAAGCTCTCCTCACCGGCCTCCGAATTGCAAAGCAATGGCACATAACTCATTTGAAAGTCTTTGGTGATTCTTTGCTAGTCATTAGGCAGGTTAATGATGAGTTCCTAACCAAAGATGATAAGCTATTACCCTAAAAGCGCATGGTGGATGATTTCAAGAAATATTTCACCTCTATACAATTTGAACAAATTCCTAGGGTACAGAATAAAGCAGCTGATGCAATGGCCACTATCGGCTCCCTGATTGACATGCCTAAAGATCAGACATAATATGAATTCCTTGTGGAACAACTTTTAATCCTAGCATATGTTATCCCTAAGACTAACATGGTGTGCGACATTGTGGGTCCCACTTCCCCATGGTACCAGGACATATACACCTACCTCCATGATAATATTATACCCCCAGATCTTACACGCAATCAATGCAAATCCCTCATTCATCGCTCTTCTCAATACATTATTGTCAGTGATACACTTTATCGTTGCAGGTATGATGGAATCCTCCTTAGATGTCTGAATGAGACTGAAGCCCACATTGCACTAACAGAAGTACATAGTGGTGTTTTTGGAGCTCATTCAAATGGTATGGCTTTGGCCAAATGAGTTCTCTGAGCTGGATATTATTGGCCTACATTAGAGCATGATGCTTGTGAATTTGTGAAGAAATGCCTTCCCTGCCAACAACATGCAGATTTAATTCATGCTCCAGCACAAGATCTTCAGCCCCTCCTAGCACCGTGGCCATTCTCTTAATGGGGTTTCGGCTTGATTGGCAAGATTTACCCACCATCATCCGACGGCCATACATTTATAATTACCGCCACTGAATACTTCACTAAGTGGGTGGAAGCAATACCACTCTCACAAATCACCGGTATCCAAATCTCAAAATTCATCCTTTACCATATTCTATGTAGATATGGTATCCCATCCACCATCCTCTCTGATAATGGAAAACCCTTCAAAAACCAAGCCATGAAACAACTCTACGACACCTTTCATATCTAGCATTGTTGGTCAATGCCTTATTACCCCCAAGGTAATGGTTAGGCAGAAGCAACCAACAAGACCCTTATCCGCATCCTCAAAAAGGTTGTCAATAACACTGGTCGAGATTGGCACCTCCATATTCATCCCACCCTCTAGGCATATCGCACATCCATCTGCACCCCGACAGGCACCACCCCCTATTCTTTAATATATGGTGCTGAAGCTGTCTTTCCAATAGAAGTTGAGCTCCCATCACTGAGGATTTCTCTAAAGAATCATATTAGCGAAGAGGATGCTCGTGTTGCATGGCTTGCACAATTGGAATTATTGGATGAACGAAGAATAAAAGCCTATGATCATCTGCAAGCATACCAAAACTGCCTCAAACATAATTACAATAAAAGGTCCGTCCTTGACAATTCTAGGTTGGTGATCTTGTTCTTAAGGAGAACCAACACATGCAACAAGATCGTGATAAAAAGGGAAATTTTGAGGCAAACTGGTGGGGGCCTTATATCATAGCTGCCAAATATGGATCTAGGGCATATAGGTTGACTACTCTTGAAAGAGAGCCCCTCAAAGATCCCATCAATATCATGCATCTGAAAAAGTTCTACACCTATGTCTGCTCGGTAACCCCACCTAATAAAAAAAATAAAAATAAAAAAATAGTAAAGAGAAATAAATCTGTCCTATGGTGAAAACCTGGTAACAGGCGTCATTTGTAGAGGGCTTAATCATTATCTACCTGACATCCTAGTTATTTTATGCTTTCATCCGCACTATCATCCTCACCCATCCCATCCTTGGTCGCTTGGTATAGTTTGATTAAGCATTGGATGACCCGTCTAGCCTATCCCCCATCCTGAGCTTTTCAGTATCCCATTTTGAGCTTATGTCGTTCATCCCCTTGTTGGTTAGTCTGTGTCATCGCATTTAATCATCTACTATGTCGGTCTCCATCTAGATTTCATCTTGTCGCATCACCTGTCAAACTACGTTGCCCCTGCGCTGTCCCATAGGCAAGGCTGATCATTTGATCTACCCCCAAGGTATTCTAACCATCACATGTTGGTCGTCTATCATCTATCTTTTCATGAACTATGAGGGCTCTGCGCTTTCACGTAGGCAAGGCTAATCTCTGATCGGCCCCCGAGCCCCTAGGTCTGTAGGATGTGTCAGTTTGTGTCCTTATCTGGCTTGTTATTCTCAAATAGAATCCCAAACATCATCAGAAGATTTGGTTAATGAAAAAAAATTGTCATCAAAACTGGGTCATTCTAGTTTAGTATCCATCATCAGTCTCAATAGGATGCATCCTTCCTAGCAGACCTCATCAATCCCATCCATCCCCTTGATCCTATGGCAACAAATGTTTTGTAATTGATTGTGATCTTTTGATGTCTTGGAATTTATTTGTCATTTGAAGCTCACTATCAACACTTGTCAGGGTCTCCTTGATCCATCATATCATGGTGTGCTTTGACTCATCTACATAGGGGCTTATCTTAGTCTTTTCTTTGTTGTTGTCTTCTCGGTTGTCCCACGTCGTACCCACCAAGATCCCTGGGGTCTTGTATTATGTTGGGGCATCCTTGTGTGTTTGTGGTTATCCCAATACCTGGCCCGACCAAGGTCATCATGCCCTTGGGGTGTTGGGGTAGCCTTTCTATTTGCTATGTTTGTTTCATGCATTGGATGCCAATTCGCCTTGGTCTTACATGACAGGGTATCCAGTATCTTATGCTATAGCAAAAATCAGTGCTCCAAAGATGGCAACTCGTATTAGGATTTCATTTCATCATCCGTTGCATTACATTCACCCTATGGTTTTGGTTGTGCAAATACTTTATCCCGCTCTCTCCCATTCTTCTTGGGATACTAAAAGTTTTGACAGGTGACAAATTACACCCATTTTTTCACAAACCACTACATACCCATCTTCCACTATCATATCAATTCTTATTGACACTTATGACCATGTGTTATTTCCTTTCATCATTAATTCACTATAAATTACAAAAGCATTATCACATATTAGGTTCATGCTATTAACCACACATATACCACCACCTGCATCATAACATGTTAGATCCATGCATGCATGGCCACCTGCATCACAAAGTGTCAGGCTTCTAATACATTACATCCTACATATATAAAATGTTCATACAGAATCCATCATACATATATACATACATGACAATAAGTCAACTAGGCATCCATACATATAAGTCATCATAGATACAACATGTGCACACATCATATCACCATGCGAATATATGCATTAATAAAATCATCCATATTCCACAAGTACATAAACCCAATCATCCACATAAGCATCTAGTATCATAAACATGTGCATAAATAAACCAAAATATCCATCCACATAAGCAGGAAATATCATATACATGTGCATACATCAACTGAATCACCCATCACACAAGGAAACATACTACATAGTGTCAATAAGAACTGTCCCATATCATAATCACAACAATACAATGTGCGTCACATGTCCATCATACATCAAAATCTATCATGTATCCATCACATAATAAACTACAAAATCCAGAGATGTAGAACATCTCCGATCTCTGTCGATAAATACTACATGCTCCACCCTACATCTGTTAAAAACTCAGTAACCTGTCACCTCCCGAATGAGCTACCCACATCTGATCTCTGTGGTGAGTCTGGTACTGATCTCCTACCTGGTGTAACACCCGGTGAATTACTATAACCTCGGGTCCGTGTCCCTAATGACTGAGATGGCGCTGGCATCTATGGTGTCTGTCGAGTATACTGGAATATTTGCTGGGCCGAGTCTGAAACTACATGGTAGTACACGACCATCCAAAATCCTGCCTCTCTCGCATTCTCCTCTCGCTCCTCAACCTGAACCTGAGCGGAATTCCGCTCCTGACGATATCTATCCCGATCCCTCGTAATCACTCTCCTCTCCTACTCCCAGGCCTCCTGGGATAGGCGTAACTGCACCATCTCTGCCTGAACCCGATCTCTCATCTCCTCGATAGCCACTACCCTAGCCACTGCTGAATCCCTCTCCCCCTATAACCTTTGTATATATGTCCCTATCCCACCACTGACTTGTACCGACTACCATTGAGCCACTGCTGTATCCTGCTCTCCCTACAGTATCTGCATCCGTATCGCTACAACATCTCTCTCCCTCTCTGCAGTCTATAACTGAGTAACCACTCCATCCCTATCCCTCTGAAGCTCCTGCACTCTTAATACTGTTGCATCTCGCTCTCTCTGCAACACTGAAAACTATGAAACTACCTCCTCTCTCCTCCTCTGGAGAAACTGTATCTATGCCTCTGCCAACTCTTTCTCACTCTGCATCACCTGAATCCGTGTCTGCATCACATCCCTCTCTGCCTCCACTGCCTGTACCGGCGCCTGCGCTACATCTCTCTCTACGTGCATAATATGGGCCTGCTCCCTCGCCTGCCTCTCTCTCTCCTGTATCAACCCCATATCGCCAACCGTCTGCTCTAAGCAATACACTCTATCCTGCAGCTCATCTCGCTCCTGCCGGAGATCACCCACCCGCTGCCCACTGCCTACCGACACAGGATCTGTCATCCCTGTTGACTCCCCTCTGACCTGCAATATAATAGTCTCATCTTGTAGTTTGTCACAGTCCCAACTAACAACAACTAATTCATCTCATATCCCCTGTATGACAGCTTGCAATCTCTCTCGCCCTCCCCATCACCTTTACCTGTGTGGTTAAGAGGTCAACCATAAGTCCATAATCCCTCTGACCTACTCCCAGTACTCTCGATAGCTCAACTCTGAGTCTGATCATCTCTGCCTTCGCTACTCTCAACCTCTGATCTATACTTTGAAGCCTCCCTAAAGCGTCTCTCGGCTGGGCAATAGGATCTCCTGAGGTAATAACAAGAACCATCGCTAATGGCTCCGCATCCCAAATATCCATATCTGACACATCTCCATCTATCTCCATAGCATCATTGCCCCCTTCCCTCCTACTCTTACTGATCCTCCAAGTCCTCCATGTAAGGGCGGACTCAAACTCTCCGCAGCTGACCATGCCTCCCCACTCTCATCAGTCGGCTCTCCTATCTTTGGCTGCTCCTCATCCTCACTCTTCCCTATCTCTACAACGAGAGGCTCTTGCCCTGACGCAATCTGCCCCCCCCTCTGTCATCTCCTACTCTCCATCCTCCCTGACCAAATCCTAGCCTCAATCTCCTCTCGAGCTCCATCCTGCTGACCACCCCCTCCCATCCCCTCCTGCTCTGTCATGGTCTGTACCCTCATCAGTCATCTCCTACCCGCTATCCTCTCTGGCTGACTCCTGGCCTCCATCTTCTCCTAACCTGCATCTTGCTGTCTATCCTCTCCCCACTCCCCCTACTCAGCTCGTACCAACACTCTCCTCTGTTGTACCCTACCTCCTATACCAGTCTACTGGCTAGCTCTACCCTCCACTGAGTGTATCATCTCCACCTCTGACTCATCCTGTCCTCCCACATCCGGCTCAGAACCTATCCCACCCTCCTATCGTACTACCTCTCTAGCCCTCCTCCATTGTCTCCTCCTCCTCCTCCTCGCTAACTGTCCCACTGCCTCCATCCTCTCTTCTCCCCTCTATACCTATCCCCTCCTCTCTCTAGCCCCCTGGCGCTCATCCTCTAATCCAAATCCTACGGCTCCTACAATCGGCACCAGTGGTGTAATCCTCTCTCATCGGTGGTTGCACAACCACATGTCATATCGTACTGTCACCCCTGCATCCTCTACTCCCACACATCTCCTAGGGTAGGGTACCTACACTGTCACCGCCCATGCTGCTCTGGCCTCCCTTGGTCTAAACACGGGCCCCCATGGTCGCTCTTTGGTGAGTCGACGAAACCTCCTCGGTGCACTAGGAATATCCTGTGTCAACCCAAACTGTCTCACCACTCTGTCTGGTCGATGTATCTCCACTATGTGTGGAAGACTCCCAATCAAGATGCACTGGGTCATAAAGTACCCTCTCTGTTTCTCAGTCTGCTCCCTCCACCCCCTGAAGTTTTCGGTACATATAAGGTTTCCATACTATGTCTCTCTCCTGTAAATCATCCATCTTCCTCCTCCATCCCTCCATATCTCCTGACCTCCTATGCCACAAATTCCAGCCCCTTGCCTCTCCGTACCCCCATGCCACCGGCTCCCTATCATCCTCATCTCCCTCCCTAACAACAATCGGTCTCGTCACCATAATATGCTCCCATGCCCACACTTGTAGAAGGGTCGTGTGTGTCAAACTCACTATATTCTGGTAGCAAATCATATGCATATCCCTGTACAACTGGGCTAGGACATAGGTACCCCACGCGATCTGTCCCTCACACCACTCAACAATGTGTCGAATCACCTCCATAAACCTTAGACTACAATACCGTCTGCTATGATCTGGTAGCAATATCCCACTGATCAAACCACCTAGAAATAAAGGCAGAGGTGGTACCCCCACTATCGAACATCTATCTAGATCCAACTGCGGACCCTGTAGAGGTAGGTTGACGTGTCCAAATAACATTGTCATAGTATGCTCTAACTCAGCCCCGCTTGATACCACATCACTAAGCAGTATCCCTGCTATCGGTAGCTTCAGGATGCGCCATACATCCTCTAGTGTCACCGTCATCTCCCCTGTTGGTAGATGAAATGTCGATGTCTCTGAGCTCCATCTCTTTATCAAGGCTGTCAGCATTGCTCGATGTGCCCTCATCACTGACACCTCTAAAAAGTGCAATAAACCCGCATGATCAATGCTAGTCATCGCTGCTATAGTCGCTGTCAATACCTCCAACCGTCGCTCATGTGTCTGTAATCGCACAAATCCTTGCATCCACACTACCTGATTATTAGTACACAATATTCCCGACCCCGGGACATCTTTTACTTACCTCTTTACTTTTCTTTTCTCTCTTCTTATCCTCATCTTGCCCTCGTCAGGGCGGTCTCATCTTTCTGGCCTCCATAGTCCACCCTCCTCCCCCCGGTTCCTTTTGGGGCGAACTTGCCCTGCGTTGAGGCAGATCCGCCCCAGCTCGGGGCGACTCAGCCCCCTCTCGGAGTGACTCCACCCTCGCTGTTGGGGCGAGCCTGCCCTAGTCAAGGCGAGCCCGACCTAGCTCTGGGCGGCCCTGCCCCCCTGCCGGGGCGAGCCTACCCCAGCTTGGGGTGACTTCGCCCCCCTTGCTGGGGTGAGCTAGCCCCAGCTCGGGGTGCCTCTGCCCCCTGCAGGGGCAAGTCCACCCCCTGCTGGGGCGAGCCTGCCCCAGCTCAAGGCGACTTTGCCCCCTTGCCGGGGGCGAGCTCGCCCCCGCTCGAGGCAGATCCGCCCCTTTGTGTGGCGGCCAGCCCTATTTTCCCCCCAATCTACACTAAACTACCCATTTTTCTATTCCACCCCACCCACAAAACCCACCTTTTACATTTTTCATTAACTATTTTAAAACATGCTAAATGATTAAAATACATGGCACGGTTTTTCTTACTCACCTGGCGGGGCACCACGCAGTGAGTCTAGCATCTCCGTAGCTCGTCCGCTCAGTGAATGATCTCCATATCATAATCCTGCGACATCATTGCTTCGTCTCCTCTCCCTCTTCTCTCCTTTTTTCTCAATTGCTACATTAACAATGAGACAAGGTAACTCTTCCAATTACCTTTTAACCCTTATTTTCCCCCCTTTTTTTCAAATAAAAGGCATTTTTTACCTTTTATTTAACTTTTTTTTTTCTCCCAACTAATCCCCTTCTTTTTCGGAGCTATCATTTGCAAACCGTACGTCCAATCAACTCCGTTCAAAATTCAAAGTTGCTTAATTTTTCGTGCTCTATCCAACGGTCTCTTCCATTTCTTTCTATCGAGAAGTCATCTGGGGCCCCCTTGTTTCTTCCCCAACCGCACTTTCGAGGGGGCATACCCTATCATTTTCTTCGATCCATTTGAGGCAGGCACTGGGATATCCCTCTCATTTTTCCCTCTATTTGGACAGCTCATTCAACCTCTTTTAGGTTGGGGCATCAATCCCTACCACTTTCTTCATCACTGACATTTTATTTTTCTTCAAAACATTGTTATTTTAACAATATTTCGAAGAGGGGCAAAATGTAGACACCCAAATTTGATCACTCCCATATGATCAAATTCACCTCTTTATTCATCAATTTTTTCAATATTAATTTATTTAATTAATATTACACTTCCCACATAAGACTCTTAAAGTATTTAATTTAATAATTAAACAATTTATCTGGTACCTTTCTCCTCTCTAAATTAAATAAATACACCAATTTATTTAATTTAGTCATTTTAATCTTTTGAATTAAAATCAATTTAAAATTCTTATTTTCTCTTTCCTTGTCACATCCTCCATAATCCATCTCTAATTTGAATTAATTTAATTAATTCATAATTAGGGTGTGCATCATCTTAATCAAGATTAATGTCACATCCTCCTACATTTGTCACTTGTCTCTAATCTTTCATTAATTATCATAATCAAGTATTTGCACAACTTTAATCAAAGTCATTAGCCACTTTTAGCACCACTTTTTAGTCAATCTTTCCATTTGCCTTTCTAGGCATTGACCCTCTTTCCTATGTGAATTTTTAATTCACTTTTATTAATCCTAGGTCTCTCTCCTCCCTATGTAAATTTTTAATTCACATTTTATCTTTCCAAGGTTTCTAGAATATTTGATTTGTCACCTCATGCACATGTGACCAATTCCCACCTTTTTGGAGACTCTCTCTTATCCATTAGATTCTTCTATGAATGTGAATTTAATTCACATTTATTTCTCCAACTACTTTCTCTTTTTCCATGGAAATTTTTGAGAAATTCTTCAAATGTCATTTTCACTCCTACTTGGGGACAAGAAGTTCCTTTTTGAGGAAATATTTTCACTCCCCAAGGTACTTGTCTTTCCTCCACATCATGTACTTCCCTTCCACATCACCTACACATCATCTCACCCTTAGCCATCTCACATTCCACATGTCAAAATGTGAGGGCTTGTGAGTTCTCAACTCACCTTAGCCCTTCATCTTGGCCTTGTTGGATAAATCCCAACCATTGAATTCTCTACAGAATTCAAGTTTCTCTATAAATACCCCATCCTCTAAGGCATTTTCAACACTTAGCCATTTTGCAATTAAATGCTGCCATTTTGTGCACTCATATAGTCATCAACTTCATATATTTGCATTTGCATTCAAGCACATAGTCAAGTCTTTCATTTAGTTATATCAAAAACCATCAAAGAGCATACAAACCAAATCAAAATCAAGGGCCAACCAAGGAGTTTCAGCTGTAAAAGGGAGGTATATCTATTTAGCATCATTTTACACTTTTCCTCTTTGCATTTACAAATTTCTTAGGCTAATCTTGAGGTGTTTCTTTATGTTTTTCCATTGCATTTTAGTTGCTTAGAATAGGTTAAACGTTAGGATACCACATAAAATATAGAAAAAATATATTGTTAGAAAAGTAAGAGAGATTTTGATGTTATTGTGGCATTTTTCAAGTCAATATTGAGAAGTGTGCAAACCTGATGGAGAGCATGCTTGAAATTTAGTTATTTTTCTATATTTTGTAGAAAACACATTTTTGGACATTCATATGCAAGTCCAACCTTTTGGTTTGGATGCCTAAGACAAATCCTACTCTACGGGTTGTGTGTTTTCAAAGTAAGTTAAAATATGAGTGTGTTATAACATGTTCACATTTAGTTTTTTTTTTTAATTGAAGCAAAATGCAGGCACATTAAAATGAGAAAATTGTATTGCAGTTACTGATTATTAATCTCCTATCTATATAGATTATTTGACTGCCAAAAATTAATTCACAATAAATATTGAAAAATAACTTAATTGCAACTTCACAAATAAGATTACAGGAATAGAGAAGAAAATACACAAAGTAATAAACATAATATTTTTGGACAAATTGTCCCTGGAAAAACCCCGAATGGAAAACTAGTATTGTAGATGAGGAATTTTATTAAACTTCAGCAAATCAAGAGATACATAAATTGCTTGCCTCTTACTGGTAGAGCTCAGGCAATATTACTTCTCCAAAAGTTTTTCCCTCAATTTCTCCTACTGAAATTCCACCGTTGTTGTCTCTAATGTTATCACTTCGCCCCTCCTATCAATGCAAAACTATTTGCTATCATTGCAAATATTTCTCAAATGTGTGTTCTCCAAATTCCCATTGATCCCCGTTTATAATCATCTCATTGAAAAACCAATGGCCACAATTTAATCTCAATTGATGGCTAAGATTAACTAGACTATAACAAACCCTAACTAACTAGTTTCTAGAAGTCTGTAAAGGAATTAATTAATTAATTAATTAATATTCTTGGGTTTGGAGACACATGTCCAAGCTACATAAATTAACATAAAACACACTCATGTTATAGACAAAATGGACTAGAACTTATGATTTTGACCAATTTTTGATGCAAACAAAAAGATGAGTTACTAGACTAAGTGAAAATTGCAACAAAGAACTTTTATTCCAATTCATAAATTCACACTCAAAGTAAAATCCACAAACTTACATAAATATAATGTATTTTCAATCATAATTTGCAGACATCATATGCAAATCAATAACATTACATAATTTAATTTTTTTGCTCTATTCAAACAAATTTCTTCACACTCAATTGTAGATTTATCTTACAATCAAAATCTTCATTGTCTGATTCTCACTTTATACAAACTAAAGGCACTGAAATTTCATACACAATTGCCAGCAAAAAGCCATGCCATACTTCATTCTATCCTCTTTGCATAGAAACCAACAAAAAAAATTCAACTGCACCAATTTTTTTTTTTTATGTTCAACGCCCTTCTTCTTTACTTTCTCCTTGCACACACAAGTTTCTACAACAAATAAACTTCATTTTTTTGTTTGGGAACCTACCTCTGCTCAATGCCTTTTCCCACACCATATTTCTTCTATTTCTACCATTCCCCTTGTTTTTTCCTCTCCTAGATGTATGGTTTCTTGTTTGACTGTACCTCTTCAACTTCTCATTGGAGCTTGTCCAAAGGTCTTTGCAAATAAAATAAAAAATTCATAGACTGAAGTTTCCTAGCTGTAAATAGCCTTGTGAGTATGCAAATTGATTTTACATAGGCTATTGTTATTCTTCAATTTTGAAAATTGACTGGAAAAGATTTATTAAAATTTAAAATAAAACCAAAATTGAAACTACACACTCAAACAATAGGTAAACAATTTTTTTTTGTTGATGTTGATTGCGCCTTACCCGGATGCTCCTACATTAGACACGTTGGGTAAAAAGTTTGTGAGAATAGGCTCACAATAGTGGATTTGAGTAGTTGAACTACTCTTTCAGGTTGAATGCGGCTTGCAGCGAACTCCATTGTTGTCCAAAGTGCCCAAGTCATGTCTTCTTCCTCTTTTTACAACACCATGCCAAAAAAATCGTCATCTTCCTCCCACAACTCCATTCACCACTCCTCTCTCCTCTCATGGAACACATCCACCATATGTCGTCCTCTACCAAATTATCTCTCCTCTCATCTCCTTTATGGGATCTAACCCATTAGAAACCAACCTCCTCCACCAAACTATCATATTATAGCTTGCAATATACAAATATTCATTGAATACCTTATGGAAATTGAAGATCTCCATAGGTTCTTTTCTACACTCTTCAACCCTAACCACATCAAATGGAAGTACACAAATATCATCAAGATATAAGGTTTACCTCTTCATTCGCTGTTGCAAATTCACCATCGATGAAATCATTAAATTCTACATCCTCCACTATGATGCTTGCCTTCTCACTTTCAATCAGTACAATCCTTTCCAACCATTCATTCTCCACCACCAAAATTTGTGACAACAAGTCATCCTCTTCCTCATCTTTCACTTCAACCTTTTTGTATTCCATCATTACATCTTCATTTTTATCCTCTTTGACTACCTCTATTGTAGGCTCTTCGTTGTTCACTCCATGTTCATCTTCTTTTCTCATGTCTTTTTGTTCACTCAGTTGTGCCCGTAAAATTTCTAGCTTAACCAATCACTTGCTTATATTTTCGATCATCCTCCATGTCTTGTTTTCTTCATATCATCTCCATGCTTCCCAAATCATGGGCGTCTTCCTTATGACTATACCCATCTTGTTTGTTGCTATAATATCACCTCAATCTGCAATCTACCATCACATTCAATGTGAAATCCACAAACTTAAAGAAATATAATGTATTTTCAATACAATTTGCAGGCATCATATGCAAATCAATAACATTACACAATTTAATTTTCTTGCTTTGTTCAAACAAATTTCTTCACACTCAATTGTAGATTTATCTTATAATCAAAATCACTATTGTCTGATTCTCACTTTATACAAACTTAGGCACTAAAATTTTATTCACAATTGCTAGCCAAAACCCATGCCATGCTTCATTCTATCCTCTTTACATAGAAACCAAAAAAAAAAATCACCTACAACAAATTTTTGATTTTTATGTTCAATGCTCCTCTTCTTTGCTTTCTCCTTGCACACACAAGTTTCTATAGCAACAAAAAAACTTCATTTTTTTTGGTTTGGGAACCTACCTCTGCTCAATGCCTTTTCCCACACCATATTTATTCTACTGCTACCATTCCCCTTGTCTTTTCCTCTCTTGGACGTATGGTTTCTTGTTTGACTGTACCTCTTCAACTTCTCATTGGAGCTTGTCCAAAGGTCTTTGCAAATAAAATAAAAAAAATCATATACTAAAGTTTCCCAGTTGTAAATAGCCTTGTAAGAATGCAAATTAATTTTACATAGGCCATTGTTATTATTCTTCAATTTAAAATAAGATCAAAATTGAAACTACACACTCAAACAATAGGTAAACAATTTTTTTGTTGATGTTGATTACACTTCTACCTAGATGCTCCTGCATCACTTTTTGGTCTCCCATCTTTGTGCACATACCCTATGATTCCCAAGGCTAAGTACACCTATCCATTATAATTAATTTCTAAAAATAGTATTTTAGATCATTGATCTAACTTCTATTAATTTGAGTTGATTATGCTTGATTGTTTACATTATATTAATAAGATAAAATTATTAATGCAAAGTGATAATTTATTTCTTTACAAAAATACATTTATTTTAGATTATATGTGTGTTTGATTTAGGGTCCAATGCTCTATCAAATTTTAATTGTAGGGATATTTCCCAATTAGTGAGAATATCAATTACAACCATAGGGACCATACAACTTACAACTCATGGGGATACCACTCTACTACTGTAAAGAAACTATTTACAAATGAAAGAATACTACTAAAACACATACTTATGGGGATACCACTCTACTACAAAGAAATTACATACAAATGAAAGCATACTACTAGAACACATACTTATGACATTGAGATGTCACTTGAAAGATTCAAACTGAGTCGCTATCATAAAAATCCTATAGCCTTACAATTTAAATACAACCTTATAACTTGAATTTTAAATATTAAATTATATATAATAATGATTTAATATAATAAACCAATTTATAATATTATGAGTGATATATTAATTATATTATATAATGAAAAAATATTGTACACCATATCTATAAAAAAATTGAATGACAAGGATCATACTTCAAAGTCCACTCAGACCATAACACTAAAGAACAAAGACCAAAAAAGTTGGAGATATTTCAATCAGTGCTTAACTAAGAGTCATTATTCACCTTAAAAAATATAAAATTCGACTAGTGGGTGTTTTCATACATACTTGTCATTGTTTTTTATATCTATAATAAATTATTTGTTAATGGTAAAAGTCTTTATCTGATTAAGACATTGATACATAATTAATCATTATCTTAAATTATTTTATCTAAGTGCTAAGATTTTGAAGATTGGGTGTGTCTTCATTTATTTTTTTATTTTCCACTAGTTTGTGCGTTCTATAGTAGTTTGATAGAAATTTAGAAGTAAAAGGAAAGTGATCCATAGAGTAGAGTAGAAGTAAATGATTAAATATAGTTTAAGAGAAAGTTGATTCAGTCTCATGAAATGTTTGTTATTTATTTTAAAAACATTTATTTGAATTGATTATGAAAGGAAATTGTTGTTAAAGTATTAGAATGATTGATTTGAATGTTATTTTTAAGTTTCATATTGTAACATAAAGTATTTTTCTGATTTAATTATTCTAATTGTACAAACCTTTATTTTTATTTTTTTATCTATATGAAATGATGTGATTTAATTTTATATTTTTTTTAATAGAGGTGATTTTTGATAGATGATTAGATGTTGAATTGTATCTAAATTTGAGCGAGGAAGTGGAAAGCTATAGATACAAGGAACTTAGAATCCAATGTAGGTAATGGTTGCTCACACAAGTTTGTTGGAATGTTTTGTTGGTTGAGGTTTTTCAAGTTTTTGTGGAGAGGGTTATAAAATAATAGAGTTTATTTAGAGTTGTGTATGTCAACACATATCAATAATATTATATTTTAATACTTTATATGACCATTTTTCCATTTAAAATAAGAGAGTAATTTTAGACTTTTTTAGATGGTGATGTAAACAAAATGTTTTTGTCTTTGAAAGAGATTATAAATTGGAAGGTTTAAACACTTAACATGTCGTAGTTAATGGTATTAGTTGTTTATAGTAAATAATTCTTTGTTTGTTGTGAGATTGATAAATGTGTATATTTTTAGCTAATTGTAAACTTTCTATTACATATTCTTAAAATCTCAATTAATATATGTTATTCATATAAATATTTCTAATGTAATAAGATTATAAGCATTAGACAAATATATTTGAAAGATTCTACTCTAGATATAACTTTATGAAGATTATTCCTTGTCTTTGAGTGTTACTAGTGCCTATTTCTTTCTTCTTTAGTACAAACTCTTGTCACTTGTATTTTTTAAGTACCCAAAACATTTGAAAGGCAATTTGCATGTGATTAACATGTATTATGAGAAGAAGAGTAGGTTGAGGTTTACTTGCTTCCTACATTAACTAATATCCATCAAGTTCATATCAAGTCATGTTAGCTTTAGCAATGCATGCACACAATCTTCACATGACATCTCCATCAACATTAAAGCGGTATTAAGTTCATTAAGTGAAAAGGAAAGTGATAGAAGTTATAAAATTTATAAACATACTTTCAATTTCAATTGTGACGATGGTTTGGTGCTCAATGAATGATGAAAACCTATTTTTCATTTGTTTGGAATATATAATAGCTTACATTAATTATTACCACATAATTGTTATTAATAGAATCATTATAATATACTCATGATTGTTAGTTGTGTTAACATTCAAAGGAGCATTGGTGTGATTTCAAATCATTTATCTTCTTGGTGATCAATAATTTATGGTTTTAAAATCAATTCTTCTTAACTTTGTATGTATTATTTTTGGATATTCTATTCTTATCAATGAAGATCAAATTATACCTTCACATGTATAAGAAAATCTAGTGGTTGACATATCATGATTGTTAGATAATATTTCTAACTTATTTTAGAGATTCATTAATGAAGTCAATGACAACCCATAAATTTGATATTAGTATAATACACCAATTAATGTATAGGAGAAATATCTATTGACTGAGTCATTATCAACAAAATTATAAGTTATTTTGCATATTCTTTGTGTATATTTTGACAAGGTTATTTCCCAAAAATAAGTTCATAGAGGAGTCTTGAACTAAAATTTTGTTTATGTATTGTCAATGAGTTTCTTGAGAAATTCAATAAAATTCATTAGCTGTCCTTTTATTAAAATTAATTTTTTTTAAAATTTAATATTAGTTTACATGATTAGTGTTTCCTTACAATTTCACCTTAACTATACTGAAATATTATTTCTAGCTGAATTTTTAAAAGGTTTTCTATGAGAGCCTTATACATGACATTTACATAGTTATATCTATTACATGACATAGTTATCCAGTATTATAAAAAAAGGATGAAAAACTAACTTTCAAATCAAAGATTTTACTAGTAAGGAAATACTTCATGTAAGCACATATGTATTTGTTGAAAATGTTCATATTTCCCTAAACCTCTTGAAACACATTTTGTTGTCATGGAGGAAGTTGGTGAATTAGAAAATAATTCACCCATCCTTAGTCATTGCTCAAATGTTCTCCCCTTAGTGAATTAGTCAAACTATTCCCTTTCCATCTTTAAAAGGAAAAAAATGATTTTCTTGACTTCTTAAAGTTATTTGATCACATAATTTTAACATTAATGTCCAACCAATTTAAATTCAAACTATTAAAATGACATGAAATGTATAAAGTGGTACTTATCATCTCATATATTCCTCAAATAATAGAGTAAACACAATTATTCCTTATAGATATCCTCCCCTCTTCTTATTGATGAGTTGAAGGATTTCCATTGCTTCTCACACATGTAACTTTATCCTAATTCATTTGTGGATCATATATTCCAATTGATATGAGTGGAGCCTCAAGTAAGGTTATGATTGAACACATAATTATCATCTACATAACACTTGATTGGTGTAAGGTGTACCACCTTAAATATATTAAACTATTTCTTCAAACATTTTAAATACAAATCATGGACTAATCCTTGACTTCATTTATCTCATGAACCTTGTTAAAAATAAAATATGGACGAAACATCTAAGTTTATCCATGTAAGATTTGTATTTATCTTAGTTTGATGTATAAGGAAAAATAATTCTATTATGCATTAAAATTATAAAATAAAACAAACAATGATATACATGTATTCATACACTTTTTGAACATTGATAGGTTATAATCAAATCTCTATTATCTTCTTCATTCCCTTATTACACAATCTTAATATAAGATATATTACATTCTATTACGTGCTATCATATCATCTCAATACATATATTCTCATTGCATTATGTTCTCTCTTATGTGCATTACATTTATATTGATATTTTAGCCTTTATAAGTATATAATTATGTCCCCATGTCTATTGGGTGAGTGCAGATCATGATGGGCCAAATAGTGGCGATGCGAAAAAAATAAAAAAATTTCATTTAGGCAAAAACACGAAAAGCATCTTTGAATTTTTACTTGGATTGGGTAAAAAATACAATTTTCTATGGTAAACACCAAAGCAAACAAACATCTATTATTAACATATATCTACTTTTAAAAAATGAATATTTGATATTAAATCAAAATAACAGATATCTGTTTCTTGCACAAAACGAATATCCATTATTAAATAAAAAATGGAACTTTCTTGCATAGAACGGATATCCGTTATACATAACATATATTATAATATATTATGATATTATATAATCATATAATATATAAAATATATTATGATATTATATAATATATATAATATATGATAAATATATGATATTATATTATTATGATATATAATATATATTATTCTATATTATATTCTATATTATTATTATATAATATATATTATATATAATAGTATATATTATATATTACTATAAAATAATATATCTTTATTTTATTTAATATTTTTTAATTTAAATATTATTTATATTATATGTTTTGATTATAAAGGAAAAATAAGTTTTGAAGGGACTCAAAATCTTTTACAACATAAAAGAAGAAAAGCTGCTTAGAGATAAAAACATTGAAGCATCAACAACAACCAACAACATACAAACAAACAAAAAACAAAACCCCAACAACAAAGAAACAAAAACAGATAAAAACACAAAAAGAGACACTATCTCATGTTCTTTAAGATGTTAGCCACCTCAATCTCCTAGTTACAATGTAGTTTGACCATGTCCATCAGTTCTTTCTTCTCCTCTTCAAAGGTCTTCCTCAAATTACTCTTGGTTTTGGTACATGGGCCTTTTGCCTCATCTTTTCTGACCTTCTTCCCCTTCCCCTTTGAAGACTAGTCCTTCTCCATCAGCTTTGTAAAGTAAAGTTGATCTTCCCTTAATTGACTTATCTTACGAAATAGGACCTCCAAAGACTCAATACTATTCTTGACTGAACTATGGCTAACTTGCAATAAATTATGTTATTATAATATAATATTTAAGTTATTTTATATGATATATAATATATATTATTCTATATTAAATTATAAATTATAAATTATATATTAATATATAATGTATATAATATTTAAATAATTTTATTATGAATTGAATGCCTTGAATCCTTATTTCCCCTTTTATCTAATAAAAAATAAAATACTTCTGAATAAAGTGAATGATAAAGCTAGGGGAGAGGATCCGCTAGTTGAGCATCCTAACTTTGTGCTTCTCAAAATCTTATGTAGAAATTTCAAATCACTCCCAATTTTTCACATCAGCTTGCTTGGCAATTCCCCTGCTTATAACTAAGGTTTCAGAGCCACATCATCAAATATGATGCCGCATCAGCATACTTTTTGTCGTGGTGTTAAAAAAGACCCAAAAAAAAGTGAGACTGATACTTGCGCACTAAATCATGTTTTATTGGTGCATTGATGTGGCATCGCATGATTTGTTGCTTTTTAGATTGAAGGAATATATTTTGTTCAATTATGGACAGTCATCATCAACACTAACAACTTTAAAGTCACAATTATTGATCCAATATTATAATGTACAATCTGACATACGACACGTTTGGAAAACCTTCACAGCCAAACTTTGAGGAGATTTTTGGCTTGTTCTTCATTGTTGGAGTTTCCTTTCATTCTTTTCCTCAGAAGAAAGCACTCTGTCACTACAGTTCTGGACCCAACTGCTTTAAACTTTGCCCAAAACCAAGGGGAAATCTAAGCTTATGATTGACTAAATCAAAGAAAAAGATTAGCAAGAAGACCTAGAAGCACAGTCCTCTGGATGTGATTGTGGCTTTAATGGCGGTCGTGAATTGCTTTTTGGACTCAGATCAATCTTTTTCTGAAGGTTGGTTCTTGCTGTAATCATTCATGTTCTCGTTATTATTACGCATGGCAGATTTGGACTGGAGATTTGGATGCATTATGAAATGGATAAAAAGTTTACAAATGCATTGGACAGCTAATTTGATTACAGTCACTAATCTTTTTTTCTTATTTCTTTATTTAGAAAACAAATGATGAGTCATTAAGAAAATGATGGAATTTTATGCATTAAAAAAGGGATAGAAAGTTCTTGTGTCAAATTAAGTTTTCGTTATTTTATTTCATTATCTTTAGCTTAATTTAATTAAATATAAAGTATATGTACATTAATTTAAAATTAAAAATATACTATTGAGGTTACACATACAAGTAAATGAGAAAAGAGAAATACTATTTATTGTGTTTGATAAAAATCATGATGTGTGTTTTGGGTTTGGAGGAATTAGGTTTTGACTTTTACTTTTGCATTTTTTATTCTTTGGCTTTATGTCAAGTGGATTATTATGTACGTATTTTAGTCAAGTTAGATGTGGGGCATTCATTTGACCACAATGTTGTGTCTCTTGCACATGTCTTGTATAGTTGTGACGATGTCCTCAACAACTCTATAACTTATACATATGATCAAAATTAGGTGTCTAGATGAGGTGTCATATGCACAATGAGGTATCATATGCACCTTGTAGAACTTGTCTTGAAGTATTTTGAAAGTCAATTTTTTCACTAGTAATTAAGTCCCACAAAAAATGAAAAAGGTGGGAGATTGGATGCATTGGGAAATGTGTGTAGTGGTTGGTAGGTGATGTATGCAACTAGGTATTGTTGTGCCTTAAACACACATCACATTTTTGTTTTGACAAAATGTAGACTCTCTTTTTATTTCTTATTTTTATAAAACTTTTGGTTAAATTTTGCTTCTTCTAGATTTTTCTTTTCCCTCCATTTGGTCTAGAGAATGTACTCACAAGTGAAATCATGGCTAAGGTTCACATATGTTAAGTGATGAACTCATTTGCAAAAGGTTTGGATTGTTTTCTTTAGTAAACTTTTAAATTCCAAGGTTTTGTGAGATTGTAGAGTCTCAAAGGATTATTGGACTTCTACACTAATGTCCAAATCTATTGAAATCTTGTCCCTTTCTTCAAAGTTTTTCCTCAATTATTTTAAGTGTTTGAAATCATTTTTAAAAGAGATTTTACCAACTTTTGATGGACATACAAACTTTCAGATTTATTTACATATCTTCTAATGCCTTTTATTTTTCCTCAAAGTGTCTTTTGAATAGTTTTAATGGTGATTTCCTTGTGAACTTAGTTTTATAAGGTTTCAATGCAAAACAAGACACCCAATATGTAATTGAATGATAAACCAAATTTTTGGCCCACTTCTGCACCCTTCTACCATAAATTGATGAAAGTGTAAAAAGGGTCAAAATATGAAAGTTTGTGGATTTATGAAGGAGAATTAGACTTCTTAAAATTCCAATTTGATATCTTGACCTCCCTACATTCCCTATATATACATATGTTTAAATAGGTTTTTTTTTATAAATGCATATAAATTTCTTAAGGGGTTATTGTTTTTAGAACTACATCTAACATGTGAGGATAAATAAAATTGGCATTCCTTACATCTCATCTTGCACCATTTTCTCACAAACAAGAACAAAGACACACACAAAAAAAAAAAAAATGGATTGTAGATTTTTTTTTATCAAATTTCCAAACATCATAAGTTTAAACCTAAAAACTAGTAACCCTTCCCAATCTTGCATTTCTACCAAAATCAATATGCTTGTTGTGTGAAATTTATTATGGAGTTAATGCTTACTATCACACTTCCATACTATATTTATTTATCCAAACCTATGTTGAATCCCTACATAAAAGTTAAACTGGAAAATTGTTAAAACATCTAGATTTTGGGATTACAACAGACTTGAGGACATTTGATGATCAATATCCAAACCTCTAGTCCTATTCCACCTTCTAAGAAAATTTAGTGTCAGGACACATATTTCATTTCACATACTTCCAACATTTGAGCTTACCATTATGGAGGGTTTAAAGCATTCTTTTAAATGTATATATATTATTATCCCTCTTTTTGTACCACCTTTTTTTTTTGGGCCTAATACAACTATGTAGCACATCCTTAGAACCACTAGCCAAGGATTTCCTCTTCATTTATTTTTTTGGAAAGTATCAACAAGAGAGTCCATCTTATGATCTATAGGACCAAAACTTATTGCAAAAATAGATTTCCCTGTGATTTAGAAAAAAAAACATAGTAACAAAATGAATTTATCCTCTTCTTTAAGCTTAACATCACTATATCCTAGTTTACATATAAAATTAAATTAAAAAGACATGTAAATGTTTTACAATCAAATCTCCATATTTCATTTTCAAGCAATGAAATTTCCTTTAAAGTTATAATTGATTAAAACGAATCTTACTTTTGCAGATATGATCAATCCTTCTCCATAAATCAAATGTGGTAGTTTTGGAAAAAAAATTCAAAAGAATAGAATAAGATAGACAAGTAACCATATGGTTCATCATCTTTCTTGTCAATACTTCTCTAGTGTTCATCAACACATATATTTTTCTCTCTATATTATGACTCTCTATTGATTTCTCTCGTCCAAGGGATCCTCCATTTTCAACTTCCAATGTTTTATCAATGTTTAGCTAGCTCATGCTTTCCACAATCTCAATCACACATAGATCTACAAAACCCACAAAAAATTCTCCCACTTCAACCATAAAAAAATTAAAAGACTACAATAAAGGTATCCCTCTATCTAATAAACCTATAGTTCTAGTACCAAATGTTGATTAATATAAAATAACACAATAATAACATAAACAAATAATGATCCTCTAATTAAATTACATGTTCTGAATAATGAAATAAAATATATATCGATATTTAAAATCAACAACATATAAAATGTCATTAATATAGAAATTATCAATAATTTATTCATTTCAACAAAAGGAGTGCATCAATATAATCACTTATCTCTTTAGTCTAGTAATGATCCAATAGCATAATCTTCCTCAAACTTGAAAAAATCATAATACCTCTATCTTATGCCTGCCTCTAATATATATAGATAAAAAATTTAGAAACTATTGAGTAGTATCCAAAAAATAGGATTCAAAACCAAGGGCCTAAAACTAGGCGCCAACTAGCGAAACTCCAACACTATATTAATCAAGATCTAAAGAGAGAAAGTAAACTCCACGAGAATATTTCAGCTCATTAATTTAGTAGCTAAGGAAGGAACTCCCTAATACCCTAGAAAGGAACTAATTACATATACATTCAAACCAATAATAAAAAAGTTCTCCAATTAAATCAAATATAACTCCCAAGTGATCCATAAGGGAGACTATCAATTACACTCATGTTTATCATTAGAAAAGACACTCCATAACTCCTCTTGTTGAAATTTAAACTATAATACCATTTTAATTCTCACTTGTAATAATATTTAAAGTTTTTAGAATAAAATTAATAAATAAATAATGTCACCATCCTCACATGGGTATCTAAGTACCCGTTTCAAGAATCTTGGATAACATATATTATTTTATGTACATGAATAATTATAATAATAAAGATATAGGATTTTCCATGTGAGTATCACACCTTATCCTAACAATAATAAAATATGGATTAGAAAGCTACTTTTTGTACAAGTGGAGACACTTGAATTGATTCATAAAATGTATGATATAGATGTTTTATCAACACTTGATTATGGTGAGAAGTGTGTGCTTAAATTATTCTACTTGCATGATCACTAGTGTAACCTATATTAGTGCAACATAATATCACCTCCATTTGGAGGGGATTGAAAATTCCTTGGCCATCCTTTCTAAGGCCTCAAACTTCATATCCCAATTTATTTAGTAGCTTGAATCTAATTCCTTTGGTGTTTCTCAAATCCACCTAATGCATGTATTGAGATAGGCCATAGGGAATGATAAGGGATTTCCACATAATCATTTGTTAGTAACTTTACATCAAAAGTATCAACTAATGCTTGTGTGTGAATTTATGTTTACAGTAGGAACCTAGGACAATGTGCATCTAGATTCAAGTTGTGCTAGTTCTTCTTCCTTTTTGGATAGTTTTTCTTGTAGATTTTGCATGGAACAAGTATCTCTACCCTCAACTTGAGAAATACCTTCTAAGATAGTGATAACAAGATGCATGTTACACACCATGAGTTCTAATGAAGTACCTAATGATGGGAATTCTGTTTATCTATGTTGGTTGAAGAGTATCTTTCCACTATTAGTTATGGTGTTGGAGATGGTGGGTCTCATTGAGAAATATTTTTTCTCACATAGAGATGCTATAAGGGATCCTTCTATCTTGGATTTTTTCACCTTCTTACTCACTTTATCCATGACCATAATAGTGAAGGTATGCATGCCTTTGATAACGATTCTTTGATAAATGAAAATTGGTTTAAATAGTACACTTTCAAGCTTGAATACCATTTCAATGTCTATTCAGCTCATGAGATATGTGAAGGATAATATACAAAATATCTAGGTGATGTATAATAGAATTTGAAAACACATTACACATAAAAAAAATATTATAGATTCCAATGACACATTATTAGAAAATAAGTTACTTTTCTTTGATGACACAATAAGATAAGTAACAATTTAAAAAGTATAGTAAGGATGAAATGATGATTCCTATGATTAGAAAAGGAGTGATGTATCCTTTTTATTTTCATAGAATATGATAGGTTTGATAATAGCTAAACAAATCACATTGATATGTTTTTTGCCTAAAAAATATGTAACACATCAATATTTACATGTGTTTTATACATATAGTTATGTTGCATGTGTGAATAGGATATTACAAAGTGCTAAACCCAAATGGTAGCATTTTTTTATATTGTAGGAATTAATAGGTGTTACATACATATTTTGTTAATTTTCAAAACTATATGGAGCTATTTCCTATGGAATATGAGGTTTTAGGTGTTGTACATATATGGTGGTAGTTCTTATGGAGGAGATAATTCTAGAAAGACTAGAGCATAGTGCAAGTGGCAAACATGTATGTAGTTGTGCATGTTGTTGAAGGGAATTATGCCTAAATGAGATGCACAATAAGCTACATAGGGTTATACAGGGGTGCATAAAAGAAGATATTGTATCCATGCATCTAAGTGCATGGTTATTTGGGAAATATACTAGTACATAAGGCAATACACAAGAGATATAAGGAATATAGTGTTATTTATGAATCAATGTGCAAGACTATGCTTGGATCATTAATCCTTTCTTAAGGATTATTTATCCTCATTACATTCTAGATGAAACCAATGCATAATGATACACTAAAGTCATTAATAATTGATTTGAGTGTGATGATCCCCATTGTACTAGATTATGTGCACATAGATATCAACATAGGTGCTTACACAAGGTACAAGTAACTATGAGTGCACCAATTTTAAGTAAGATAGATAATGTGATTAAACTTGAGATGGCATTGTGGAGATTTATGCTCTATAAATGTTGTTAGTATTATCTTATGTTTATTAGCTAATTTAGGGAATGCTTATCAAAAGGTGCAAATATGGTGTATAATAATTTAACTTTGACCAATAACTATAGAAAGAATTTTACAATTAGATGAAGCACTTACAATTAGGTGGTTCAAGCACTTGAGTGACTCCCTTATGGTTGGACATAAAATGATCCAAAACCTTAAATTAATTAATTGTCAACTTATCCCCATCCTTGGTTTGAACCAGTCCTCTCTATAGTCATTCTTATGCCTCGGGACTTGAGTGCATGTGTGGATCTATTTCCTAAATAGGGATGTTCCCATGACTTTGTCCTCCTAATCCAAATATCTTTTCTTGATTTTTTAATATAGATCCCTTTTAGATAATTTTATTGTTACCCCTTAACTTGCATGCAAAATACTTCAAATTGAGCATTATAAATCTTATATTTAGGCACACATTCTAGGCCATTAGAATATCATCAGATCATTGGAATAGATTATATCAAAGCATTATAATATCATTTACATTACATTTTAGCTTGCATTAGCATTTGTATTAGCAAATACTACACACTAATGCATCATCTTTGCTTAGGATATCTTTCATTCTTATTTATTGACAATGGGGCTTGATTGTTATCAAGGAATTTGAAAGAATTTACTATTATGTATAGTAGGACCCTACATGGACTTAGTGGCACCTCTAAGTTTCAATATACATAGAAAAGTAGGACACGTTTCAAAAGTTAACAACACTAGAAGACACAATTATGCTACCATGATTGAACCATGCTAAGAGAATTAGATTGACTCTAATCCTTTCCAAGAGTAGAGTAAATTCTCTATACAAATTTGTGATAGTCAAGCTAGTGGTAATTCAATAATAGATATTTGACACCAAGTGTTAGGTACACAATACAACATAATATCAATCAATAACTAAACCCAATTGACAAAACGAAATTAAGGACTTCTAACCTTTTCTTTTTCTTTTGCCATTTTATTATTTTGAGCTTCATTATTTAGATTTGCTTGTTTATTAATTACTTATGTACATTTAGACATAGGTCATCACCATAATCTACATATATTTTTCTAAAAACATAATATAGAACTTCACATCACAATAATTTTTAATTAGTTTAAAATTTCATTGTCTTAATTAAATAAAAATCTCTTAAAATATTAATTTTCAAAATATAGAATAGTGTCGCGCCAGCGCCGTTGGTCACACATTAAAATTTTTACCAGGTGCACTGCAGTTTATAGGTGGTTGTGCTACCCGAATCCTGCAATCTAAAAAAAAAAACATTTAAAAAATATAGAATAACTATATCTACTTAGCATTTTATATATAGCCATATTTTTTTTCATATATAATTTTAATATATAGTTAAAAATATATCCTTTATTTCAGACAATATATTGCTTAAAGTTAAATCATAAAGATCACATTTTTTTCCCACAAGTTTTTCACTATTAATCATAGATTGATGAATTAGTAAAATATTTTTTTTGTATGTTATATTAGAAAAATAAAGTTCTTTTTGGTTAGTAGTTTTTATTTTGATAGCAAAATTGAATGCTTTATAAATAATTATAAAGATTAAGTCTTGCTAAATACAAGATTTATGATGTTTTAAATAGATGATGTTCATATTTATCCCAATAACAACGATCTTAACCAGTCAAAACACTTTTTAATTCTTCACTCTCTCTTCTTCTTCTTCTTCTTCTTCTTCTTCTTCTTTTTTCTTTTTCTTTTGTGTTAGTCCCCATGACCCAATCTAGGTGTTCAACCAGCCAGCCCGAGTGTCCAACCAGCCATGTCTTATTATTTAGCCATAATAGATTTCCACAATCCATGTAGAATATTGCAAGAGTTTCTGGATTATATTGTGTCAAATTTTTTTGCATTAACTTTGCAAACCATGCCTTATTCTTACCTCTGGAGATGCACATATAGGAATAGTCTTGCCTGCTGTGATTGGCTTTGAAAGCTTTCACAGCCAAAATCTCAGTAGATTTTTGGGTTGTTCTTCACTGTTGGAGTTTCCTTTTATTCTTTTCCTCAAAAGAAAAGCGCTTTGTCACTACAGTTCTTGACCCACCTACTTTAAAGTTTGCCCAAAACCAAGCTAAAATCCAAGCTTATGACTGACTATATCAAATAAAAAGATAAGCAAGAAGAATCAGAAGCACAGTCCTTTGGATATGATTATGGTTTTAATGGCGGATAAGAATTTCTTTTTAGACTCAAATCAATCTTTTTACGAAGGTTAGTACTTGGTCTTGCTGTAATTATTCATGTTGTCGTTATTATTAAGCATGGAAGATTTGGAGTGGAGATGTTTAAAAGCACGAACCTTTTCCTTTTTAGATGCGTTCCGAAATGGATACAAAGTTTCCAAATGCATTAGATAGCCGATTTCATTCTAATCACTTCTCTTTTCTTCTTCTTTCTTTATTTAAGAAAAAAAAGTACCATCAAGAAAATTATGGAATTTTATGCATAAAAAGAGAGATAAGAAGTGCTTGTATCAAATTATTTTTCCATTATCTTTAGCTTAATTTAATTGAATGTATAGTGTATGCACATCAATTTTAAATTAAAATATATACATTAAAATATATACGATTGAAGTTACACACTAGTATACATATATTAAATATTAATATATATAAAATATGCAGAGAGTTATCATCTTCTTTTTTTATTTCTTTTTACAATTAAAAATATTATTTATTTATTTATTTGTTCTTTTAGTTTATGTAAATATTTGAATTATTTTTATTATTTATTTATTCTTTTTGTTTTATCAAATCTCTTTGATTTGATTTTTTTGTTTCATAAACCAATATTTTTTTAAAGTTTTTCAATATTTTTTAATTTTAAATATTAATTTAGAAACTTACTTTTATATGGAATAGTAAATTTAAGAAATTTATTTCATAATTAATTTCTCAAGTTTAGAAACTTTTTTGTTTGTGTAGTAATTTAACACAAATTTTATATTAATATATAGTTTGATAAGATTTGCAACATATTTTCTTGTGTTTACCTAGCAAACTCTTTTGGTCAATAAAGTTAGGAAATGGAAAGATTTGAAAGAATAAGAAAGTAAATCAACAATTCTAAACCATATACAAAATCTTTCCAATTTATGTTTCATAAAATCAAAATATTTAATTTTATTAAAACAAAAAACAAGTTAACCATAACAAATTTTCCTTTATCCTTATTTATTTAAGTTTATATTTTGGAAGGTTTGATTTGTAATGAAATTCAAGAAAAACAACATTCAATTTAATAGTTCTACTTGAGCATCTTTTACATGAGATAATCTTGAAAGAATTATTGAACATAATTATTTGAGAGGAGTGTTTAATTCTCTTCTTAAGAAATTCAATATCATATTCACAAAACTTTATTTTAATATTGAATTAAACCTTCAACATTACATATTAACAAACACAACTATTCATGACAAAATACTTAAAATAGTTGAAAAATATAAATAAGAACTTGGAAAATACATGAAGAAGAGAGACAAAGACATGATAACCTTCTGTTGGTGTTGGCTATAAAGAAAATTTTAGTCTTTTCACTAGAGATCAGTGATGAAAAATGGTTACCATGTAACAAGTCCAATCATTGTGCATTCATATTTCTCATGTGCATGGAGAGAAAATCACAAAGAGACTGCAAAGACTTAATAACTCCCATGAGAACCCATACTGCAAAATAAAATCAATGGGAGTAGCTAAAATCAATACCCAATTGATAAAAGAAAAGAAACATTAAAATTCAGAATACTTACAATCATCCAAATGGAGAAGGAGGCTAAATTGATGATTCAAAACTCAGAAGCCCTCACTAAGTAGCTAAAACTGCACTAAAGATCTAAATTTTAAACAAAACCAATTAAGAAAAATTAAAAAATGCCATGGAGATCCATATGTAAATATAAAAAATCAACATGAACAGGTAGAGTTGTCCTCCATGATTTTAACCTTGATTCCAACAAGAACATCTTAAACATTTTTATATTTTTAAAAGATGATTCAATTTCAAAAAAAAACCAAGCAATACCCATTTTGATAAAGGAAAAGCAAAATGGAAATTCCATTTCCTTACAATCACCTAACTGTAAAGGAGGCTGAATTGATGAATCGATGCCTGAAAATCCCTAAACTAACACTGCCCATGAAATAGTTTTGTTATCATGAAGCTTGTTTAATCATATAATTGTTTTCTCTGTTGAGACAGGCCTACCGCAAGATTATAATTATTTTGTCTTGTATGAATGTAAAACAAATATATCAAATCTATTTAAAACCATTTTTAAATATGTTTTAAACCTATCTTAAATCTTCTTGAAAAAGTGTCTACATACAATGTATGTAGTATGCCAGTTGCATGTCATTTGAATGTCAAATTGAAGCTAAAGAGTTTTTCCTTACATTGAATTTTTCTTTTTGGTGGATGTCATTGTAATACGCCTCTCGGCGTAATAAAAGTAATTGAGAAAATAGATATGACATACAACTTATTTTGTGTTTAATAAAATTCATGATGTGTGTTTCGGGTTTGGAGGAACTAGGGTTTTCACTTTTATTTTTGTGTTTTCTATTCTTTGGCTTTATGTCAAGTGGATTACTATGTGCACATTTTAGTCATGTTAGTTGTAGGGCATTCATATGGCCATAATGTTGCCCCTCTCTTGCATTTGTGTCTTGTATAACTTTGTGATGGTGTCCTCAACAATTCTAAAACATACATGTGATCAAAATTAGGTGTCTAGATGGGGTGGTGTCATATGCCCTTTTTGGGACTTGCCTTGAAGGATTTTGAAACTCAACTTCTTCACTAGCAAAGTTAAGTCCCACATAAAATGAAAAATTTGGGAGATTGGATGCATTGGGAAACATGTAGAGTGGTTGGTAGGTGGTGTGTGCAACTAGGTATTGCTGTGCCTTAAACAAACATCACATTTTTATTTTGACAAAATGTAGCCTCTCTTTTTATTTCCTATTTTTATAGAACTTTTGGTTAAATTTTGCTTCCTCTAGGTTTTTATTTGTCCCCCATTTGGTCTAGAGAATGTACTTGCAAGTGAAATGATGGCTAAGGTTCACGTATGTTAAGTGATGAATTCATTTGCTAAAGGTTTTTCTTTTTCCTTAGTAAAACTTTAAATTCTAAGATTTTGTGAGATTGTAGTCTTAAAGGATTATTGGACTTCTACACTAATGTCCAAATCTCTTGAAGTCTCATCCCTTTCTTCAAAGTTTTTCCTTAGTTGTTTTAAGCATTTGAAATCCTTTTTCAAAGAGATTTTGCAAACTTTGATGCACATACAAAATTTTAGGTTTATTTCCATATCTTCTAATGCCTTTTAGTTTTCCACAAAGTGTCTTTTGAATAGTTTTAATGTTGATTTCCTTGTGAACTTAGTTTTATAAGGTTTCCATGCAGAACAAGACACCCAATATGTAATTGAATGATAAACCAAATGTTTGGTCCACTTCTGCACCCTTCTACCACAAATTGATGAAAGTGTAAAAAGGGCCACAATATGAAAGTTTGTGGATATATGAAGGAGGATTAGACTTCTTAAATGAAGTTGTAAGGGAAAAATGTGTGAAGTACAAATTTAAGGGTGTCACTCCTACCTCTCATATCACCATGGGATGAGGGAGCGTATCATATATAGATCTAAGGCATGCAAGTCTAGAAGAATTCCACCAAAGAATGACCAACCATGATGCAACATTAAGGACCAAAAAGATAGTATTGAATGGATTAAACAAAGCAACAAATTTCCCAACTTATTTGCATTGTCTAGAGTTAGTGATGGAATGCATCAAGCATTATGAGGCTTAGAAAAGGAAAATAATAGTAGAGAAAGGAGTGTATGCAAAATTAAAACTGATTTTATCATAAATATTTTTCAACATCCCCTTCTATACTAAGATAGGAATCATAGACAAAGGTCAAGCTAAGAAAAAATTCAATGACAAAATTGATGCATGCACAAGAACCTTATGAATTCCAAATGGATTTCCAACATCCCAATAAATAAGTATCAAAGCTTATTGAGTAGAGTTATGGGATTAATAATTGCTACCAGATTCTAACCTTGGATGTACTTCTACCTTGAGGCCATTCTAGAAGGAAGCAATATGATACACTCTAGAAAGAGATCATTAGGGATAGTATGCATGAACAATAAAAAACCTTTTAGCTCAACAAGAAATTATACATAACTTTATATTTAGTATATGCACTAGCACCTAATTCAACTTTTACACGATTGGAAAGAAGAGGGACCATGGGGTTGAGGCCACACAATTTTTTATTCTATGATTATTATCCATAGCTATAATATAAGGAATCTCTAAAATATTATAGGAGAGTAAATGATGAATTCTCTATGTAGTTAGTTAGAAATATGCAAAGAGATCAAGAAAAGATATTATCTATTAAATCTAGATCACTAAAATTGATAAGTATGATAGTTGGTCCATCTAGTTTCCAAAATTTTCCTACATTATTAAAATTGAGGGGCTCCCAAATGCCCCATATGAATTGCCAAAGTATCCAATAGATAGAATTTCCCTATTAGAATTAATGAGACAATTGGTTAAATCCCATAAGTAATTGGAGTCCAAACACAAGATGGGAGTCCAATTTCTAATAGTAATTGGGTGGTGTGCATGTGCTAACATAATCTATGCTAAAGCATTAGCTACATAGTTACAATTGTATAACCTACAACATTATGAATCTATACCAAAGTATGATCCATTTAGCAGAATGGATATATGGGTATAATCTACTCTTAATCATTTACTTCACATAAACTATTTTTAGGTAGATTACAATGATGGCCATGAGGTAAAAAATTGGACATAATGTAGATAGATTATGAATCAAATGAAGACATTAAGTACACAAAAAGTACTTGATCAAATTGAAGATGACTGATTTTTTAACATTCTTGCTATGATTTTTAAAAAATGGTTTTTGATGAACCAATTCTTGTCCCTAATTGGTTATAATAATAAGTATCCTCAGTAAAAGTATCAACACAACATATTTTAGACACTAGTGCTAACTAGTTAATTGATTACATTAGGGAATTGAGGGCACATGGTGTTACCCAAACCTTCAATAACGATGTAGTAAAAAAGAGAAAGGATAAAGTAGAAGAATATATCGAGATGTATTTTTAGTTAAGAAAAGAAGAGTACAAAAAATAATAGTGGTACAATGAAGAGAGGGTTCAAATGCTATTAAAACTAAAGGAATAGTAGAAGGGGTTCCCTTGGTACTTGAGGTAACTATTGTAACAATACCTAAGTTTCCCATAGCCACTACTCTTCCACAACCAAAAATCACTACAAAAACAATTTCTTAAGCTACTTAATTCCCACGCACAAGTCAAATTCCTAAATTAGAATAATGGGAGAAGTAATCTAGATTCAGGTTACTCCTACTACTTCTCCAATCAAGAAAACCGAATTCATGTTGCCTCATTCATCCAATAATGAAATAATTGTAAAAATAGTTGGATGCAACTGAGTTAGACCAAGAAGATGTAAGTAATAGAGTATAAGATGCTCTAGCTCCAAAAGGTGTTATACAAGGGATCCATGCTAAGCAAGAGAAACATGATGAAGAACCTAAAATAAGCCTATTAGAGAATTAGTAGATGATTGAGGAACTAAAATGTGATATTCATTCACCTTAACACATTTTTGATGCGGGTAATAAAGAACCTAACAAAATTCAATAGGAAGCCCAAATAATTGTGTTAGAAGCTAATGTATGTGAAGAAATTTTTGAGCCAAATAAGGAGGTTACTCCAACGATTGAGATAGTGAAACTAGCTTGAGAAGATGAAGAAGTTACTCTAGAAAAAGAAGACATTAATTGAAGATGGCCAATAAGAAGAAATAGTGGGCATGAGTCAAATAGACACAACAAAACAACAAAACAACCAAATCTCCAACAAGGCCTAAACTACAAGAATTAAGATCAACACTTGATACACCTTCTTGGTTAGAAGAAAAGACCCAAAAGAAGACATAGGTAGAAGTGTTTTAATTGATTTGAAAAGTAATTTAAAAAATGAAACACCTAAGCCTAGGAGAAAGGATAAGATTTTTTCCTCTATATGAAGGGATGCATCAAGATGTAGGATAACACAAATTGCTACTTTTTCTGCCATAAAATATAAATAAGACATGAGACCTAAAGAATACCATTTCTCCACCATCAACCTTCGCTACTATACTAGAGAACAATATATATCAAAATTAAGAGCTAATGTAGATGGAACTATTTATAGGCTATAGAAATACAAGAAGAAGAAACAAGAGTTGAAAAAGGTATATTTTTGAGTTCCAAGGATATATCAAGTAGTTGACAAGCCCTCTACAAGCTACTCAAGAAATCCTCTACCATTCATGTCATCATATCTCAAGAGGAAGTCCTCACTTGATAAAATAAAGAATGTGTATAGAGTAAAGAGGGTTGGAAGAGAAAATTGATTATAAAAGGAGAAGAAATATTGAGGAATGTTATAGAAGCATGAGTTGGAGCAATTCAACATTTGGAAAAAGAATACAATCAAGCTACTAGAAAATTTCCAGCAAAGATAAGAGAAAAATAAGATAGAATTTCCTAGATTGCTAGCCATAGAAGCTTTAGATGATTAAGTCCTAATAAAGGAGAATATCTTGATAGATAGAACAATACTACACATAAGGAAATTGATTGAAAGCTTAAAGTGGAAAGAACAATTGATAAAATGACAAAGTTGAAAGACTTGGTTGTTGATTTAAAGTTTGAGGTATCTGTAATTGAAAAATTAATAGGCATAAACTTGAATCCAAATGATGTTATGGATGAATATGTATTCTAGGAAAAAATTAAGAAAATCATTCATAACACGCTAGACAATAAAGCTAAGAATTTTGAAGAATAAGTTATGAGAAAGGCTATGAAAGCCATGAATTTTATCAATAAGTATGAAAGAAAGGATATGACTAGAAATTTCACCTATGCAACAAAGGAAAGGACTAGAAATGTGACCTATGAAAGAAAGGAAAGGACTAGAAATGGGTGTTCATTTTTGGGAACTTGCATGATTAGATTCATAGGTGTAAACTTTATTAATGGACCACTTCCATTGTCATAAGATTTGAAACCTAGACCTTTAAATTCCAAATTCAATTTTCATCCCATTGGCTCCAATCTACTAGCCATTATAAGCAAACCTAATATATGTTTATGTTGATTTATGTACTTAGTTGTTGTAAAGATATTCACTCATTGATTTGAAGTTATGCTAGGGTGTTGGAGATCATGTAGGAGTTAGGAAGGACTTGGCATTGATCACTTATGAGAACATTCTAGTAACATTTAATAGAGCACATGATCTTATATATACGTGGCATGCTTCCTTAATTTCCTTTATCCTTAGAGCTCCATAAAGACAATCTATTAGGGTACTAACTCCAAGAGAACTTGGCCCTCACAAATTAATAGATTCCCTAAAGTTGAGCTCCTAGACACTCCTAGTATTTTCACACATTAATACATAAAAAATCAAGGCAGGTGAATTCTGATAGTGTATTGTCTATCAAGTGAAATCCTTGAGTTACAATTCAGCTTTCACACATATTCAAGTTCGCACTTACAAATATTAGGTTTGGAATCTCATAGGTGAATCCTAGTAGAGAACTATTAATTTGTAGTATCTTAGATCTTTATTTCATCAAGCTTTAACATTCCTACACCTTAATAAACCAACTTCTAACATCTATTTGAACAAAATTTCATCAACTTTCAAATTAAATATCACATTAATTTATTTTAATTTTCACATTTAATTTTAATAATTTGAATTATGAATCTCATATCTAATTCTAAAACTTATTATTATTTAATCATTTATTAAATAATTAAAATTTAATGAAAAAAACATTTATTTTCATTACAAATTTACTTCTATAAATATAAATATAATGTATATTTTTAACAATTTGATGAGGGCACAACCTGAGACACAGAAAATAACCCACAAACAAGAGAATAATTTTATTATTCAGAAAATGGAGCTTCTTACATGCAGAGGATCTCAAATCCCCAAGTTCTACGACACATGCAAGCTACAGAAAGCTACATAATAACCCTTTCGCAATATGCGAGCTTGTCCCCAAAAGGTTACCCAAAAATTAGAAAACCCGCCCATAAATAGAGCTCCTCATTAGTTTGGAGCCAAAACAACATTCAAATTGAGTTTAGGCGGTTTGGCGCTGAAAATTTACAACATGAAGTTCAAATTTTAAAAGAGCATTTGCAATGGTATCTTCTAGAAAGTGCGCCAACTTCTCGGGGCCATAACTTTTGATCCGGGACTCCGATTCACGAACCGTTTGAACTGTTGGAAAGGTCTCGAAGTCAAGAACGCGCTCAAAACCCGCTACGCCAATTTTGGAAAGTTTCAGGGCCGATCCGGGAGCTCTAAGCGCCTCAAATCCCACTCGAAAGATTTTCAGGTGCAAATCTAGGAAACTAAAACTACAATATCTTTCAACCCAAGAATAGAAAATAAAAACCGTAAATTGGGAATTTCATTATGATGAAAAGGGTATCCAAAAATGTAAAAACATCTAAAAACCGAGAAACTTGAAATTTAACTATTTTTGGGTGATGCAAGATTGCCCTTACACCACTGGATGCTCCTGCATCACAATTGTATAAAATTTCCATGGTACCAGAGGATGTGTTGCCAGCATCATTGGTCACGTGAAAAAAGTTTACTAGACGCACTGCAGTTTATAAAAGGGCTACCCTACAACTTAAAAAAATAGTTGTATAAAATTTAAAAGAATCACTGATACAATATTTATTTATAATTTTATAATAATGGAAAACTCTTCACATTTTAATTGTAATTTTCATTTGTCTCATAAGCTCCATCACAGAACCTGTCCGATTTTCTATCAGATACAATGTTGAATGGACCCACTAAATTCCAGATGACCTCTTTAAAAGTTGTCATCATATAATAAAACAACATCCATAGAATCTCAGGGAGATTGTTAATCTACATAATTTCTTTTTCCCTACAGAATAAACATGATCTCTGAAAAGAAAACTAAACCAATCAAATCGATACTTTATAGAATTACTTTCAACAAAATGAACATTAGAATCCGACCTAATGAACAATCAATTAATAATCATCATTACAAAATAAATTCAAGAAATAAGAGGAAATTGTTTTTTTTTCATGGGTCATTGTCTTTGGATAATTTTTTTTCGTTTTTTCAATTGATTCATAATTATCAAATTACAAAAAAATAAGAGATTTTGTTCCTTCTATTTAAAATGCTATTGATATTAAGATAGTGAAAAAAAATCTTATTTTTTCTTCTTCTTACTTTAATCAAGATTCTTCCCATTTAAACATCTAAAATTAAAAAATTTAATCTATTTCTATAGTTTTAAATGAAAAAGTATACAAGAAAAAAAGGGTTTGCTTTATGGAACTGTTGTTTAAATGTGACTTGGATTCTATTCTTTCTTGACCACAATATATCAACTATATCTGTGTATATGTGATTTAGATTTTATATTGTAGTGACCACAACATACCAACTATTTCTGTACAAAATATCTTTTCGGAATAACAAGCAACTGTTGCCTTCAAATTTCATATTCTGATTACCAAGTATGAAATAAATTTCTTCAAACTCTAAAGCAGAGCTTTGCTTAACGTGCACGTAGTTTAGAGCTTTTCTTTTGGAATTTCTCAAAGTAAGCATTTGAAATGTGAAGATGAAATATTCCATGTCTCATTTAGCCTTCAATAGCTGCAACATGCTTTTCTAGTTATCAAAATACAGATGTTATTCTTATCTCCAGTTCAAATCAGTTCAACAAGTTTTCTGAATAAGAATAATGGCGAATAAGAGTAGCCATCAACCAGATGTTCAACCTCAGAAATAATGGAGGTTCCATTTTGGAATTCACATCAACAATGGAATTTCGAAACCATCCTATTATTTGAAAAAAATGTGTACATCAACAAGTTTTATTTTATATTTAAATGAAAGTGGATGAAATGTGAAATGACAAGGTGTGGCATACTTGATGCTACCCCAAAATTTATACATATAGTGTGAGGTGTAAAAGCTCATAATTTTTTATAAAAGGCATGTTTAAATAGAATCATGATATATGAGGAAGACAAAGTTATTGAATTGTCCCATTTGACATATAATTAGCAATCATATCTTGGTGTACAATGGGTATGCTGAAGAGGTTTGGAAGTTCAATTAGGATAAATTTTGGTATTTTTTTGCATACATTTGTGTAGTACATGAGGTCAATTGGTAGGCCATATGGCAAATGATGTTTGTACAACAATGGTCTCAATGGAGATGCAATAGCTTCAAATCAACTATGCATCCACTTACAAGAATCTAAACATGATTGGAATAAAACCTTTAAAGCAAGAAGATAATAAGACTACATTACAAACAAGCTCATGTTATGCATGCAATAGGGAAGAAGGGAGAGAGAGGGGGAGAGATATAGGGGGGAAGAGTGAGTGAGAGAGAGAGGGGTAAGGAGATAGAGATAGGAGGAGATATATAGGGGGGAAGAGAGAGAGAGAGAGAGAGAGAGAGAGAGAGAGAGAGAGAGAGAGAGAGAGAGAGAGAGAGAGAGAGAGAGAGAGAGAGAAGGAGATAGAGATAGGGGATATATAGAGATAGAGATGGAGATGGAGGTGGAGATAGAGATAGAGATGGAGAAGGGGAGGGATATGTAGAGGAGAGAGGGATAGATAGAGATGGAAGAGATAAATATATAGAGAGGGAGATGGAGAGATGGAAAGATAAAGATAGAGATAGGAGGTGATATATAGAGAGAGATAGAGAGAGGGTGAGATATAGGGGTAGAGAGAGATGGAAATATACTGAGATAGAGATAAAGAGAGGTGATGAAGAAATATGGAGAGATAGAGATGGAGAGGCAAAGAGATATGAATATAGAGGTCTAGGAAAAGGGAGAGGGACAAAGAGAGGGAGAGAGATGGATGGATAAAGAGAGGGAGACATGTCTAGAGATAAAGGGGGAAATTAGATGAAGATAGAGGTATAGATGAAGATAGAGTGAGATAGGAAGAGAGACAAATAGATAGAGAGATAGAGAGGTATAGGGAGAGATAAAGATAGAGAGAGGTACAAAGATAAAGAGGGAGAGATATAGAGGAAGAGCAAGAGGGAGAGATAAAGAGAGAAGTACATGGTGAGATAGAGTGATAGAGAGAGAAATATAAGTAGATACAAAGAGATGGGGAGAGGGAGAGAGAGTCAAAGAGATGGAAAAATAGAGAGAAGTGGAGATAGAAAAAGAGAGGGAGAGAGGGAGAGAGAAATAAGGGGAGATAGAGGAAGAGAGAAAGATAGAGAAAGATAGGTATATGGGAAGAGAAAGAGAGAGATATAGTGGGAAAGATAGAGGGGGAAGAGAGAGATGCAAGGAGAGGTAAGGAGATAAAAATAGGTAAGAGACTTAGAGAGGAAGATAGAGATAGAGATGGAGATAGAGATGCAAATAAAGATTCAAAAGGGATGGTGCACCAAAAACACCCACAAAACAAAGTCGATGACGTTATTAGTTGAGTGGGAAGGGAGAGAAACTTAAACTAGAATTAGAATTTTATGTATATAAATTTTAAGTTTAATATTATATATTATATATTATTTTTTAATTTTATATAATGTAAACTATTAAATATATTTTTAAAATATTATTATATTCTAATATTATATTCCTATTAAATATATAAAATATTTAACACATACATTTGTTATTTAGTTATGTATAAAATCTAAATTATATTTATATTTATTACTATTTTTTTATTAAGTCCAATCCTATACCTTGGGTCAACGGAGCAGACCACTGGCACACTTTGAAACTGACCCCCTTAGCCATTTGACCACCTTAGCCATTCACACTATGAAGCAAGAGTCGAACCTGAGACCTCGAGGGAGCAAACCCCAAGCCCCAACCAACTCCGCTACAAGTGGTGGCTAATATTTATATTATATTATGTATAATATATATTATTAAATATAGACATAATATATAATATTTTTCAATATAATATTATTTAAATTAATTTATTAAAAAAATAAAAAATAAAATGACAATCTATTTAGAAACAAGAATAAACCAATTTTGAGAGAAAATGTTTATGGATTAAAGGGAGTATTTAAAAACACAAAAATCATGTGAATTGAAAGGAAATAAGTAAAGCATTATAATTCAAATTAAAATAGAAAGCAAACATGTAACGATGGGAATAAATGAAAATACAAGTAGACTTGAGAAGCTCTTAAATAATTTTATAAGATTATCTTTCTTCCATTGAATGCAGATAAAATAAAACTGTTGATGAAAATAATGCAACAGAGTTAAAGAGTAGGCAATGAAAGACAAACACGTGGTTAAAAGAGACAACACATAATGTGTCCATTCAATGGGTGGCACATACAGTATAGGAGACAGTCATAGATACATGGAAAATGGTAATGACAAAAAATAGTGAGAAGCAATGAACAAACAAGATATTTCCAATTGTCTTGCATTGCTTCTCTTCAACTCTCAACCATTGATTTCACAAAGTAGGTTGTCTATTTCATATAGGGACACCTTTGTTATAAATTTTGTTTGAGTTAATTGTGACTAAAAAACACGTTAGCACTTAGTTTTGGGATATTAATCACCATTCGACTTGCCATGTTGAGGTGTTCATTTTTGGGCACAAGTTACATGATTAGATCCATAGGTGTAAACTTGATTAATGACACTTCCATAGTCATAGATTTGGAACCTAGATCTTTAAATTTCAAATTCAATTTTCATCTCATTGACTCCAACCTACTAGTCATTATGAGTAAACCTAATGCATGTTTATGTTGATTTATACACTCAATTATTGTAAAGATATTCACTCATTGATTTGAATTCATGCTAGGATGCTGGAGATCATGTAGGAGTTAATAAGAACTTACCATAGATAATTTATGAGAACATTCTAGTAGCATTTATTAGAACACATGATCTTATATGTATGGCATGCTTCCTTGATGTTTTTGATCCTTAGAGCCATATAAAGACAATCTATCAGGGTACCAACTCAAGAGAACTTGACCCTCACAAATTATTAGATTCCCTAAAGTTGCTCCGAGACACTCCTAGTCTTTACACACATTCATACATCAAAAATCAAGGTGGGTGAATTCTAATAGTCTATTGTCTATCAAGTGAAATCCTTGAGTTACAATTCAGCTTTCACACATATTCAAGTCCTTACTCACAAATATTAAGTTTGGAATCTCATAAGTGAATCCCAATAGACAGCTATTAACTTTTAGTATCTAAGATCTTTATTTCATCAAGCTTTAAAATTCCTACACCTTGATGAACCAACTTCTTAGATCTAATTGAATAAATTTCCATCATCACTATCAAATTAAATATCATATTAATAATTTGAATTATGAATCTCGTATCTAATTTTTAAACTTTTAATTATTATTTAATCATTTATTTTAATTAAATTTTATTAAAAAATACATTTATTTTCATTACAAATTTACTTCTATAAATATAAATAGGCTCTAGGAAAATTCAACATCAACAATTCACGTAGAAAATTCACTGCAATGACAAATTCACCTCAAGGAAAATTCACCACTAGCAATTCACCACGGTGGAAAATTCATGACATATATAATTAGGAAATTCATCGCATATACAATTCAATTCATGTGGTGAAAATTATTCTTTTGAAAAATAAATTTCAAAGTCTTGGAAATATATATTAAAAATGTTAATGCGATGAATTTTCAGTGTGGTGAATTTTTCATAGCGGTGAATTTTTTTTGGCATGAATTATTGGCTTCTAACGATGAATTGCTAGCCGTGAATTTTCCTAATGCCATATAAATATAATGTATATTTTTAACAATTGTATAAAATTTAAAGAATTAATGATACAATATTTATTTACAATTTTATGATAATGTAAATTTATTCACATTTTAATTGTAATTTTCATTTGTCTCATAAGCTCCATGACATAACCTATCTGATTTTCTGTTAGATACAGTGTTGAATGAAGCTGCTAAATTCTAGACAACCTTTCTAGTATTTGTCATAATATAATAGGACAACAACCTCCATAGAATCTCAGGGAGATTGTTAATCTACAGAATTTATTTTTCCCTATAGAACAAACATGATCTCTTAAAAAAAAGCTGAATATTATCAAATAGTTATAAACCAATAAACCAATCAAATAAAATTTTTATTGAATTACTTTCAACATTAGAATCTAACCTGATGAACAATAAATTAATAATCATCATTACAGAATAAATTCAAGAAATAAGAGGAAAATTGTTTTTTTTTCATGGGTCATTGTCTTTTGATAATTTCAAGAAATAAGAGGAAAATTGTTTTCTTTTTAATGGGTCATTGTCTTTTGATAATTTTTTTTGGCTTTTTCAATTGATTCATAATTATCAGATTACAAAAGAATAAAAGATTTTGTTCCTTCTATTTTAAATACTATTGATATTAAGATAATGAAAAAAAATCTTATTTTTTCTTCTTCTTACTTTAATCAAGATTCTTCCCATTTAAAAATCTAAAATTATAAAATTTAATCTATTTCTATAGTTTTAAATAAAAAAGTATACAAGAAAAAAATGGTTTGCTTTATGGAATGCTGTTTAAATGTGACTTGGATTCTATTCTTTCTTGACCACAATATATCAACTATATCTATACAAAATATCTATAGAAAAATCTTAATGACTTTTGACTTTTTGGAATAACAAGCAACCGTTGCCTTCAAATTTCATATTCTGATTATTAAGTATGAAAGAAATTTCTTCAAACTCTAAAGTAGAACTTTGCTTAACGTGCACGTAGTTTAAAGTTTTTCTTTTCGAATTTCTCAAAGCGAGCATTTTAAATGTGAACATGAAATATTCCATGTCTCATTTAGCCTTCAATAGCTGCAACATGCTTTAAAAGGTATCAAAATTCAGATCTTCTTATCGCCAAGGCCAAATCAGTTCAACAAGTCTTCTGAATAATTATAATGGTCGAATAAGACTAGCCATCAACCAGATGTTCAACCTCAAGAAATAATGGAGATTCCATTTTGGGATGCACACCAATGGAGTTTTGAAACCATCCTCTTATTTTAAAAAAATTATGTACATCTACTATTTTAATTTTATATTTAAATGAAAGTGGATGATATGTGAAATGACAAGGTGTGGCATATTTTGATGCTATTTAAGATTTAATGGTGTTGAACCTTGATGCAGAAGTATTTAGGGGTATTAGCAATCTTGCATCACCAAAAATATTGTTATTTTATTTTGTTCATTTTCAATAAAGACTTAGGGGTTAGGAAAATAAATATTTTGATTTGCAACTTTGTAATTTCCCTTGGGATGAAATTGTAATTGTAATTTTGGTGGGAATTATGCATTTATGAATATTTTTTAAGGAAAATTTGAGAAAATACCCCTCTTGAGTGTCCAAATTCTTGGTGGGGACCATTTGGGATGTATGTGCTTGCATGTTCAATTGCATGTCTTGCATGTTATTCCATGTTTGTGCTACAATCTTTGCATGTTTTTGCATAACCGTAGTTGGAGCCGTCGGAGCCACCAAGAGTCAAAGAAGGTGTCTTGATTATCCAAGATGATTGGCCAAAAGTTAGGCGCCCATGTGAAGGTGGTGAAGGCAATGAATTATTTCCTTATCTCTCCTCAAGTTGGGTGTTGGAATTCTTGATGGTTTTTGAAGGTTGTTTTGGGAAACCAATGGTGATTTCTTCTCACAATTTTTATATAATGATGCTTGCTCATTTGGTGAGGGAGGCTTTTGGAGAAGTTGTGGTTGCATACCCAGATGTTGTCGGAATGATGCTAGAATGTTGAAGATATTATGTTGCAAATTTTTGTATGTTTGAAGCTCAGATTGTAAGGAAGCCCATGAGCTTCAGTTTGATGTAATCATTTTATGATTTAAACAAATAAGAATGTTGTTGATTTTCTTTCTTTGAATCTGAAATTTAATGGCATATTGCAGCCATCTTGCAAGTCTCTTTGTGTGTGTTTGATTTCAAATTTGTAAGGCGAGTCCCCTTCATCAAACCCCAAAAGATATACATATAGTGTGAGGTGTAAAAGATCAATCATGATTGAATTGGTCTCCATAACATATAATAAGCATATTTTTTAATAAAAGGTATGTTTAAATAGAATCATGATATATGACAATTAGCAATCATATTTTGGTGTATAGTGGGTACACTGAAGAGGTTTGAAAGGTCAATTAGGATAAATTTTGGTCTTTTTATGTATACATTTGTGTAGTACATGAGGTCGATTGGTAGTCAATATAGCAAATGATGTTTGTACAACAAAGGTCTCGATGGAGAAGTGATAGCTTCAAAGCAACTGTGCAACCACTTACAAGGATCCAAACATGACTGGAATAGAA
Organism: Sequoia sempervirens; assembly: GCA_007258455.2. Taxonomy (NCBI): domain Eukaryota; kingdom Viridiplantae; phylum Streptophyta; class Pinopsida; order Cupressales; family Cupressaceae; genus Sequoia; species Sequoia sempervirens. Next base: position 108,601,871 of record VDFB02270651.1, on the reverse strand, counting down.
CCTATAGAGAAGGAAGATAATCAGGCTCCATTACCAACAAGCTCAAGTTATGCTTGTAATAGGCAAGATGAGAGAGAGACAGAGGGAGGTAAGGAGATAGAGATAGGGGATAAATATAGACAGAGATGGAGATGGAGATGGAGATGGAGATGGAGATGGAGAAGGAGAGGGATATAGAGAGGAGAGGGAGAGATAAAAGAGAGGAGGGGGATATATAGAGATGAAAGAGAAATATATAGAGAGGGAGAGATGGAAACATGAAGATAGAGATAGGAGGTGATATAGAGAGAGAGGTAGAAAGAGGGTGAGATATAAGGGTAGAGAGAGATGGAAATATAATGAGATAGAGATAAAGAGAGAGGTTGAAGAAGAAATATGGAGAGACAGAGATAGAGACACAAAGAGATGTAGATATAGAGGTCTAGGAAAAGGGAGGACAAAGAGAGGGAGAGAGATGGATGGATAGAGAGAGGGAGACATGTTTAGAAATAAAGGGGAAAAGATGAAGACAGAGGTGGAGATGAAGATAGAGTGAGCTAGGAAGAGGGAGGCAAATAGATAGAGAGATAGAGGTAGAGGGAGAGATCAAGATAGAGAGATATGTAGATAAAGAGGGAGAGATATAGAGGAAGAGATATAGAGATATAGAGGAAGAGCAAGAGGGAGAGATAAAGAGAAGTACATGGTGAGATAGAGTGATAGAGAGATGGAAATATAAGGAGACAGAGAGAGAGGGGGAGAGGGAGAGAGAGACAAAGAGAAGTAAAGATAGAAAAATAGAGATGGAGAGAGGAAAGAAGTGGAGATAGAGGAAGAGAGAAAGAGGGAGAGATAGATATATGGGAAGAGAAAGAGAGAGAGAGAGTGGGAAAGATAGAGGGGGAATAGAGAGATGCAAAGAGAGGTAAGGAGATAAAATAGGGGAGACATAGAGAGGAAGATAGAGATAGAGATGGAGATAGAGATGCAGATAAAGATTCAAAGGGGATGGTGCGCCAAAAGCACCCACAAAATAAAGTTGATGATGTTATTAGTTGAGCAAAAAGGGAGAGAAACTTAAACTAAAATTAGAATTTTACATATATAAATTTTAAGTATAATATTATATTATATATTTAAATTAATTATATTTATTTATTATTATATATATATTTTAATTTTATATAATGTAAATTAATAAATATATATTTTTAAATATTATTATATTCTAATACTATATATTTGTATTAAATATATAAAATATTTAACATATATATTTGTTATTTAGTTATCTATAAAATCTAAATTATATTTACATTTATTATTGTGCATCATATTATATATAATATATATTATTAAAGATAGACATAAAATATAATTAATTTATAATATTTTTCAATATAATATTATTTAAATTAATTTATTAAAAAATAAAAAAATGACAAAATTAAATTAGAAACAAGAAGAAACCAATTTCGAGGGAACATGTTTATGAATTAAAGGGAGTTTTTAAAAAACAAAAAATCATGAGAATTGAAAGGAAATAAGTAAAGCATTTTAATTCATTTATAAATAGAAATCAAACATGTAACAATAGAAATAAATGAAAATACAAGTAGACTTGAGAAACTCTTAAATAATTTTATAAGATTATCTTGCTTCTATCAAATGCAAATAAAATAAGATTACCGATGAAAATAATGCAATAGAATTATGAAAGACAAACACGTGGTTAAAAGAGAAAACACATAATGTGTCCATTCATGGGGCAACACATACAGTAAAGGAGACAGTAACAAATACACAGAAAATGGTAATGGCAAAAAATGGTGAGAAGTAATGAACGGACAAGATATTTCCAATTGTCTTGCATTGCTTGTCCTCAACTCTCAACGATTGATTTCACAAGTAGGTTGTCCATTTCATATAGGGAACACCTTTGGCATAAATGTGAATCCATGTGAAACTAAGAGAAATTGGATTATGGTGCATAAGGTAATCACAGAGTTATTGCCAAATCAGTTCTTAGAACATATACAAGCATAAAATCATGTAGGAGACTAGATTCATAATGTGCAAGGAAATCATGAGATGGTGACCAAGTTGGTCCCCATGACATATACCCTCTCAAATTGAGTGTGTATTAAATATTGTTGTGCATATAAATTTGAGAGGATGAATGTATTACCCCACCTATTCAATATCCTAGTTGAAGAGCAATTAGAGCCATTTAAAGCAATGTATTATCATCAAAGTCTTTGTTTTAACAAAATCATGAATTAATTAAGGCTATATTATCCTAATTTTGTGAAGCCTAATTTGGATTATCTAGTTATAGAGACCTTAATGGATATGATTATGTTATTATACCTTGGTTATTGATGATTAACCAAGGATTGATAATTTATTTTTATTGATCACATAGTGTCATGATTCCATGTAAGTGCATGTATGCATTTCATAGGTCCATATAATTTACAAAAAAAATTAAGTAGAAGGGAATGTGATTGGTTTCATGCAAGGTATTATTTAGTGGTTATATGCCTCCATTTTCTTATTTTTGCAATTTCTATTGTCAAAGTCCTCAAAGGCACCCATTTTAATGTGTTGTGGATAGGTGCATTGGCCTATTTATCAATGATAAGACACAAGATGATGCAACTTTATACGACTTGATTGGAGGAGTATAGGAATGCCCACTTCAATTATAATTTTAATGGCAATATTCAACACCATGGTTTGATGCTAGAATGAGGAAATAAGTTGTATTGCCTTCTAGTTTCACCATCATTTGTAGCTAAAACCCCATTCTAGAAGAATAAATTGATATATAATTATTAATACATGATAATATGGGTTTATTATAAATTTAAATTTTATTATTATAATCTGATCAATGTAATGCTTATATTGGTCTTGGATTATAATAATAATTTATAATTATAACAACCCCATATTATTGTATATTAATGATTATATATAATCAACTAGTCAATTAAATTTTCCTACCAAACATATTGTATGGGTTTGTTCATATAATTCCAAGCTCTCTATAATGATTCTACATCCTACACATTTGGAAATGGAAGCACTTGTTGAACATAGAAGCAATAAATATATTAATAAAAAATAAAATGACGGGATGAAAGTCATGTGGAGAAGGGAGATAGAACAATCGAGGGTGAGGAAAACTATTATGTCCCTTACCGAAGTCATGCCCCATTAAAATAAAGTGACATGATGTATACATATTTATGGATCCTTTATAGGAAGTGTAGGAAAAAAGAGAAATGAGAAAGGGGCATGGATATAGTAAGGGTAGATATTTTGTTTCAATTTCTCATGGTTAAAAGTGAAATAAGGAGGGTAAAGATGGCTAAGAAATTTTATTTTTTTGTACCAATACTTCATGTGGGATGAATGTTTACTTCGATACTTCATGAAACTCAACTTCCAACTTTATAGTCTAGATATAGAGATAGTTGATGATCTTATTATAAAATGGGAGAGCAATGTGAGTTGCTAGGATATTAAGACAAGATTATATACTTAGAAGGGCAATTTTTATAGGGCATGGAGTTTTTGGGCTCTTTGATGGAAGAGGTGTTATGACTTACATACACATCCCATTTCTTTAAGGTTGAAATGGAGCCCCCCTTTTTATCTTTTGTTTTGTTTTGTTGTTTCTTTATTTTTTGCCTTAGTCTTTCTTTTTGTTTGGTACCAGGGGATTTTTGTTTCCCTAGGATTTTTTTGTGTCCTCTTTGTTGGGTCTTGGAACTCCAAAATAATTTCAATTTTTTTTCCCAAAAGTCTAAGTTCCTCCTAGATCCTCGATCCCATTTTCATTTCTTCTTTGTTGAGTTTAAAAGCTCTGGAATGATTGTAGACTTCTTCCAAAAGTATGAGTTTCTCTTGAATCACTGGTCCCGACTCATCATTTTTGTGTTCGATGTCGAGACTGAAATTAGCTTTTGGAATTTGATTTTTCATCTCAAAGTGGGCCAAAATACGGTTTGTATTTTTATCACTGCCCTTGTTTTCTCTTCCCTTTTTCTAGATTTGATTAGATTTTGGGGTTCTGAATGAATTTTGGACCCTTTTGTTTCTAGTGCCAAGATTTTCTTTCATCTCATGGTCCCTCTCCATCTATCACATTAATGACATATTTTGCACTCACATGCAAGAATGATTTTATGTATTCGTAAGATGTTAATCAAGTCTTTGTGCAAATACAATATTTGACTCTCCTTGCGAATTATTTATGCAACAACCCCAAATCAATTAGACTTTATATTTTGGAGCGAGGAGATTCAATTGCTTCGTGCTTGGACCATGGCCGATGACCTTCCTTTGTTGTGTTCCAAATTGATGGTGTTTTTCCTTATGTTCTTTTCTCTTTTATCTCTTCTTTGTTGGTTTTTTATGTGTTTTGGTTTTGGTTTGTCTATTGTTTTTTGTTGCTTTATTGTTGGGTTTTTCTTGGTCTTCTTGATTTTTCAAACCATGCCCTTGTTTCATATCATGATCTAGTTTTTGGTCCATGCCCTGGTGGTAGGGTTTCTTGATGTCGACAACTCTTTGGGTCCTAGACTTCCTTTTTCCCTTTGCCCTCGTCCCTCCATCTATTAGGGATTTTGAACTCTTAGTTTGTCCTTCTGTGAACTAATTTGGGATTAAGGAAAAATTAAATATTCATCCAAGATTTCCAATCCTGTTCAACCCTCTGCAATGTAAGAGTAAGAGTCCCTAATTCATTCATGGTTTTACCTTCTACTAGACAATAAAAATATTCCTTGGTTCTAGAGATCCACTTGGAATTTTGGTTCACTCATCGCTTTGTTTACCACATATCCCTTCGGGTTCTTAAACCTCAATGAGACATGTTTGAAAAGTGTCCAAAGTCCAACATCTATTTTTGAATCTAACCTCCACTTCCAAGTTTTTGAGCAAAACTTTTAGTCTCAATCGTACCTTTCCTAGAGATATCCCACCATAGAATTACCAATGTCTAGTTAAGGTTCCAAACCTCAATCAAAAACTTTGAGTAAGTTTCAATGTCCATTTTTTTATCTTGATCCCTAACAAAACAACATGTAACACACTAAAAGACCCCCACAAGATTTTTACTCCTGACTAGTGTTGAATGCACAAGGCAACAAAGAGGGGGGGTGAATTAGTAGTACCTCAAAACTTCGAAACCCTCATTAATATTCAAATCTGCATTCATTCATTAATCCCTTAATCTGTTATGATGAATTAGCATGGAAATCACATAACAGAAATTGAAACAACTTAACACCATACACAAGAGAACACCAAATTTATGTGGAAAACCCAAGAAGGAAAAAACCACGGTGAAGATTAGCTCACAATATAAGTAATACAAACACTAAATACAATAGGGCTTACTACCCAAAGAAGAAAGGCTCACTGCCAAAATAGAAAAGAAGATAGAGAAGAAATGTTACACAAAGAAAAGCACCTCAATGCAACAAAGAATCCACCACAATGTCACTAACACCTTCACAGTCTGATTGAAGATTTGTAGCCACCTTTTGCTCACTGCATCTAGTAAACTAACACATGAAAGCTCACATGACACTTCTCAATTTCACACTCTTGACACTCTACAAATCGCATCATTCGCATCTCGCACATCTATCTTAACATCCTTCAACAACTCAATTCATACTTATACCATCCTCAACCTTGATACCTTTCTCCAAGGTCGACTATGCACATCAGTTGTGCAAATTCAAATTAGGTCGGTGCCAAAGCACTTCCGTGGCTGATAGAAGTGAAATCACACATCACATCTTAATTGGGACCCAAATCTGTAACACCACTCATCCACACACTTCTATATACAATAATCATTCACCACAATTAGTGTAAACACCAAGTTGGTTGTTACCCGTGCAAACACCATTAAAATTTTAAGTACACGCTTCCTTAAATCCAAGGACGACTTGTGAACCACACACCACAATTGAACATGATCTAGAATATTCCTCAAAAACCTTGAAATCCAACAAAATTCTTTGCAACAACTTCCACTTGAAGAATATACACACCTAATACACTCATACAACTCTGCCATACATGTTACTTGAAAAATTGACTTTTGAAGCACCAAATCACAAACCAGCTTGACTAAACTAAGGTATCAACACAATAAACACACCCTCAGACCTGTGATACCTAAAACCACTCTGCGAAGAAACGCGAAGCAAAGACATTTCTCCCAGACACCTCTGTAATGCACAATTCACACACTAATGAACACATCTTTTGTACAATGATCCAACACACCAAATCTTGGATATAACACCAATGAACACCTTTGATCAACATATCTAAATTGTATAGACAAATTCTCAACCTAAAAGAAATGTGGAGCAACAAAAAAACACACCTTTGTAACCCAGAACACCACTACAACACACTGTTTCCTCTTTTTATCAAATTTTCTCAAAAGCACTTGGAAACCAAGCACTAGAGACACATCCTCATCATCTTCAACACTTCCACAACACAACTAAACCAATTGTAACATAGTAACTCAACCACATATCCATAGACAGAAGCTTATCAAAGCAACACTAGAGGTTGACACTAGTAGCTTTACTAATGACAACATAATGCAGCTAATCAAAGCATGAATAACATAAAAAGCTCACACTCTTGCAACAATCTTATCCAACAATAGACATTAATGATAACACAGGCTTGTTGACATCAATGGCAACACTAATTACTCATACTTGCAACAATCTCTCCCTTTGTCATTGATGGCAACACATGATGTGAAAAACCATCAAAGACACAACAACTCTAAATACCAATATATTGCAACTCTTCACATTAATTCTCCCCCTGAATAACTTATCTTTTTCGCATTGTTCTCTCCCCCTTTGTATTTTGCCTTCTTTACTTGATTCTCTCTTCCTAATAACTTCTTTTTTCACATGACTTTATCTCCCCCTTGAACATCAATGGCAAAGGACATAAATGTTTGCATTGTTTATTCTCTTCCTTTGACATCAATCAATTTGCTTACTACTGCTCTGCAACTTCTTTCCTTTACTGCTCTATATACTCCCCCTTAGGAGCATACACTAAAATGTGCCAAATCAACAACCACTACACAATGACAACACACAAGTGATCTTCTGACTACAACAATCAATAATGCTACTACCTACTCCCCCTGAGAGGTAGCCACCAACATCAATCCAGACTAGAGAATGAATTTTGAGATCCATTGGACTGATGCATCTCCTTATGCATCTAGTTTAAAGGAGGGGAAATAACCCCCAACTTCTTTTGGAGATACTCAAAAGTATCCTTAGGAAGAGCCTTAGTGAATATATCAACAATCTGATTCTTTGTAAGCACATATTCAAGCTTCACTTCATTCTATAAAACCTTCTCTCTTAGAAAGTGATATCTGATTGAAATATGTTTTTTCCTTGAATGCGTTACTGGACTTTGAAATATTGATTGTACTTTTATTATCATAGAAGATAAAAATTGGTTCATCATACACTACTTTGATATCCTTCAATGTTTGCCTCATCCACAACACTTGTGTGCAACAAGATGCTATTGCAATGTACTCAGCGTCTACAGTAGATAAAGATACCGAATCGTGTTTCTTACTTAGCCACGATACCAATCTACATACAAGAAAGAATGCACCACCACTCGTACTTTTCTTATCATCAACACAACCATCCCAATTTGCATCTAAGCACTCAAAGTGAAATTAGTAGCATTTGGATACCACAAGCCGTGATCTAGAGTGCCCTTTAAGTATCTAAATATCCTCTTCACTGCTGCAACATGTGAATCTCTAGGATCTTCTTGAAATCTAGCTACAAGACAAACTGCATGCATGATATCCAATCTAGTAGAAGTTAGATATAACATTCCACCAATTATTGATCTGTACTTGCTCTGATCGACCTTAGGAGAATCATCATTCTTGCTCATCTTGCAACCAATAACCATAAGAGTACATATCAGTTCAAAGTCTTCCATTCCAAACTTCTTCGGCATTTCTTTGACATACTTTGACTGTGAAATGAATACACCTTTGTTTGATTGATTTGTAGCCCAAGGAAGAAATTCATCTCCCCAAACATAGACATCTCAAACTCTTTCTACATCTCTTCTGCAAACTTCTTACACATATCTTCATTGCCTCCAAAAATTATGTCATCAACATACACAACCACAATCAAGTTTTGATCTTTTTCAACTTTAAAGTAAAAATTACTATTTGTGGTACCTTTATTGAATCCTTGTTGTATCAAATACTTATCCAACCTTGCATACCAAGCTTCGGGAGCTTGCTTCAATCCATATAATGCCTTCTTCAATCTACATACCATATTTGGTTTATTTGATAACTGAAATCCTTTCGATTGTTCCATGTATATTTTCCAATTTTCCATTCAAGAAAGCAGATTTCACATTCATTTGATAAACTAAAGTCCTTATGTGATGCAAAAGCCAAAGACAACCTGATAGCCTTCCATTCTTGCCACCGTAACAAATATCTCCTCAAAATCTATTCCTTCAACTTGTGAGTAGCCCTTACACACTAGCCTTGCTTTGTTCCTTACCACTTATCCATTCTCATTCAATTTATTTCTGAACACCCACTTAGTTCCAATTATATTTTTGTTTGCAAGTCTTGGGACAAGTTCCCAAGTCTAATTCTTTTAAATATGCAATAGTTCTTCTTCCATAGCCTTCATCCAATGTTCATCTTTCCATGCCTCTATTATTGTTTTAGGTTCAACTTATGAAAGTAAACACAAATTTACCTCTTCTTCAACAGCTTTCCTTATTGTTAACACATCTTTGCTTTTTTCTCCAATGGTTCTTCAGAATGATTCCTCTGCACATACTTAGGGGTTCTAGGGGTCTTTTTGGAGCTTCTTCCTCTTCAATTTGTACTTATTTTTCTTTATTATTTTCCTTTTCTTTGCAATCAGGCTCATTTGAGTCATATTCATTTATCACCACTGAGTTTTGAAAATCTTCATCAACCTTGACACTTGTACTTTCAACAATCTTTCTTAATCTTTTGTTGTAGCTTTTAGTAGAATATCCAAGAAAAATTCCTTCATTAGACCTTTCATCAAACTTTCCCAAGTTTTCATCCCTTCTAATATAGCATTTGCTTCCAAACACTCTAAAGTACTTGATAGTAGGGATCCTTCCATACCATAACTCATAGGGAGTTTTTGTGTTGTTTCTTTTTGCTTGAACTTTGTTAAGTATGTAAATAGTAGTATGAATTGCTTATCTTTAGTAGACTTCCGTTAGGTTTGCTTCTCTCATCACAGTCCTTGTAGCTTCTTGAATAGTCCTATTTTTCCTTTCAACCACTCCATTTTGCTAAGGAGTCCTAGGAGTAGACAAGTGCCTCTTTATGCCATGATTCTCACAAAACATATTAAATTCATTGAAGGTGAACTCTCCACCTCTATTTGACTTCAAACACTTGATCTTCATATCCATTTCATTCTCAACCATAGATTTAAATGCTTTGAACCTATCTAGGGCTTTAGATTTTTCTTTAAGATAACCCATGTCTTTCTAGAATAGTCATCAATTAAAAACATGAAATACCTGTCACCTTGAAGACTTCTTATTCTTGTAGGACCACAAAGATCTATATGCACCAATTCCAACAATCTAGTAGAAGATTGTTCATTTCCTTTGAAACTTCTTGTTTATTTTTCAATCTAACAATCTTTGTAGACAACACTGATAGGCTTTGTAATCTTTGGCAGATCTCTTACTGCTTGAACTGAACTAATTCTTACAAGATTATCAAAATTAATGGGACACATCCTCATGTGCCATAGCCAACTTTCATTAATTTGAGTCATACAGCAATGACCATCAACACCCTTGAGTTGATAAACATTTCCATCTATCCTTACAACAACAATCATAGTTTTAGACCCTTTTTTGATCTCACATCCATCATCCTAAAACATACGATTGTACCCTTTGCTACACATTTTTCCAACACTCAAGAAGTTAATTCTTAAACCCTTAACATAATAAACATCATCAATATTATGCTTGCCATCAAAATTGATTGAACCTATTCCATATATCTTAGCACCTGAATCATCACCAAATCTAACAAGTCCTCCATGATACATTTCAAGTCTAACAAACTTACTCTTGTCTCCAGTCATTTGGTTAGAGCATCCACTATCAATGATCCAATAGTTCTTATCCTGTCTAGCATGAAAAGCAAATACCAACGTACCTTTAGTTCTTTCCTTTCTCTCTGAGGACATTCCTTCACATATCTTTTAGTGTTAGTAGAAACATATTCATCTTTTAAAGCCATGAACAAACATTCATCATCAGAAATAATTGCATCTTCTCTAAGATAATAGATTTTCTTAGTCATCTTACCTATGTTCTCCTTGTTTTTGTCATTCACAACCCTATTTGGACATCTTGAAGCATAGTGACCTATCTTTCCACAATTGAAACATTTGAAAAACAACTTTCCTTTGTACTTACCAATACCCTTTTTCATCTTTCTTACAAAGTTAGCTTCCACATGATCAAGATCTTCCTGATCTGATTCTTCAATCTTCTCTATTTTTGCAGCCTTAAAAACAATCTATACTTTTGCACCATTATTTGTACCAAATTCCCTCATTTCGAATGTAGTTAGAGAACCATACAATTGATCTCTAGTATAATGATCTAAATTTTGAGATTCCTCAATAGCATAAACTTTATGACTGTAAGTTTTAGGAAGGGTTCTAAGAATTTTCTTTACCACTTTTGATTCTTTGAGTTTTCCACCAAGAGCTTTGATGAAGCTGACCACTTCATCTACCCTCTACATATAGCTTGTAATGAGCTTGTAATGTTTTCATCTTTAGACATCCACAAGTTCTCAAATGTGATTTTTAAATTATGCATCTTAGCTTGTTTGACCATATCATCTCCTTCATAAACACTTTCCAACTTTTCCTAAATTTCTTTACCAATTTTTAGATTCATAACTTTCACTGATTCATAATTTGTAAGACTACTCAAGAGAGCATACCTTGTTTTACTATTGTTTTCATAGGTCTTGAGTTCAACTTCAATGCTTAGACCATTTGTAGGCATAGTATATCCATTTTGAATTGATTTCCAAACATCATATCTCAGATAATTCAAAAAGCCTTACATTCTTGTTTTCCAAAATGCATAGTTTGTTCCATAAAATATAAGGATCTTCTTCTTGTGTGCCATCCCAGATATACCTTAAGCAATTAATCTTTCTTCCAAGGAACCTTGCTCTAATACCAATTGTTGAATGCACAAGACACCTGAGAGGGGGGGTGAATCAGTTGTACCTTAAAACTTCAAAACCCTCATCAATATTCAGATCTACATTCATTCATTAATCCCTTAATCTGTTATGATGAATTAGCATGAAAAGCAAATCAACTAACACATGAAATATCACAAAAACCTTTGGTTGCAAATATGCACAACAACACACTTTTAACATAAAATTCATGTTTCCTAAATTCTAAAATTTTTTCCATATAAGGGCATAAAATGGGCATTTAAAAAAATTACAAAATAAATTAAATCTACGTGTTTGCTTGAAATTTAAATCTATAAGGGAAAGTCCTATGCTACCTTAAGGGTGAGCATGGCATCCAAGTACAAAAGCATAAATCAAAGGAGGAAAAAGAAGAATACCTCGAGTTTGTTTGCACAAACAAACACTCAAAACTCACAAAAATCCAAGAGAGAGATGGAGAGCACAACACAAGCAATCCCACTTCAATTCCTATCTCATTGCTTTGAATCCCATTCAAATCCATCCACAATGACATTCCCAATTCCAAAAACAAGATTTGGTTGGAAGAGGATTTTGGAGAAGACCAATTTTTTTCCCAAAAACACAATGAATAATAAAAAATGTCGTTTCCATTTCTTTTATTCTAACTTGTCCTTTTCTTTTATTTCTTTATTCCCTATTTTAATTATAATTCCTCATTATTTTCCCCAATATGCAATTAAATAAGAAATAATACATTTAAAAAAAATTATTTGCACTATATTTAAGTAGACAATTAAATCAAATCTATATATGCATTCCCAACCCAAGGAACCTTTCAAAAAATAAATAAATCATTTTTTTTTCTTTTTTCTTTCCATGCAATTGGGTCAAAATGACTAATTCGCCACATTTAATCACCACATTTAAATAGATGTTTAAAAAACATAAAGGTAACCCTATTTTCATAACAAAAAATTCAAACATAATTAACCTACCCTTATTTTTCCCAATTTTGGGGAAATAAAACATTAAGCAGAGAATGGCATCTTTTAGCTTGTCAATTTCATTTATGGAAAAAGATGAAATTAAACTATTAAACTAAAACAAACATTATTGGTAATTCAAAACATAGACAGACTCTCAAATCGCCTCCAATTCAAATCCAAGTTAACACAAGGTCAAACATGACACATACCAGACTCAAATCGAGTACAATCAAAGTATAACAATAGGACAACTCGGTGTGACATCTTTGAATTAACCACCATTAGGGAATAACTCAAACTTGTCAATTTAGGTGGAGAAAATTCTTGTACCTACATACTCAATTTTCACATTAAGTGTACATGTTACATGTACATGATAGCCAAAGCACAAGATACCATCTTGGTGGGTACACCATCTGTTACATGTTGATGATAGCCAAAGCACAAGATAACATCTCGATGGGGTACAACATCATACATCAATTAAACAAGACATCCATAATGTCATACAACCAACATATATACATCACAAAAACATCAAAATGTGATCATCCAATATCTCAAAATACATACAATATAATGCACAATATAACATCTCACGGCTAGGAATAGGTAGGCATTACAAAACTATAGTTATCAAGGTGGAGAAGGAGGTGAAGGAGCATAGACTTGAACTGGAGGGGATGGTGGAGCTTGACTTTCCTAGTGAGCTACTATCAAAGTTCTTTTCCTTCTTCTTCTCTATAGGGGTTCTACTTCTTCAACCTCTTCTTCCTCCTACTCAAGAACTATTTGCAAGATGGAAATTTGTTCTCTCTTTCTCTTGGCCTTCCCTTTTGTGTAATAGAAGACTCCCCTTGTTCAATTGTCACAGTTGGGGCTTTGGAAGGATCTTCCTATTGTGGATGTGAATCATCCATTGGATAAGGTTCCCTCGATCATATTCCATTTCTATCAGCCACCACCTTTTTCTAGCCTCAATGAAGGCATGTTCTAGAATTGACTAGTTAATTCTATCCATGAGCAAGTTAAAGACCTTATCCTTATTGTAGGAAGGTTCTAGGACCTTTCCATCCTCATGCATGTTCTTAGGGATCTTTTGAATGTTATAGTATTTTATTAGAGGGATTGTGAGGCAATAGTAATTCCTTATACTTGCCTCATGTTCATCTAAGTAGTCTATCCAAACATCTTCCAAAGTGAGCACATGAACAAAGGAGCCAATCAATGGCCCAATCTTGCTAATGGGATCAAATATATCCCTTATTTCATACAAGTCCATTGTTAAATTTTCCATCTCCTACTCAACTACCTTGGCATGCTACATGTTTGAGCATGAATATACCCCCACCTTAATGGGGAATGCAATCCCTACCTTACATTTATTGCAACCTACTTGCATAT
>VDFB02270651.1:108396009-108588064 GCA_007258455.2 Sequoia sempervirens | reverse complement strand
TATATAGGCTGCTGTTTCATTTTGGGGTTTCCCTTCTCTTTGAAGGACGTAAGACAGCTAACAGCGAAGATAGATTTATACTCTAGTTGGGAACCCAAAAATGTTCCACCTCTATGCTAGTAATGCACAAGTCAAGGCACATCAGTAGCAGACATGTCAGCACCAGGTAAACTTGTCAGCAATGGGGTGGAATGGTAACATTCATAATGGATGACATAATTTTGCTAGTTTTTACAAGATGTGGCCAAGAAGATTTCTGTAACTGTTAACCTTCTACAAATGCTAACTGTCTTAGAACCTGAAACATATTAGTATTACATTTAAGTGTAACTATGTCTAGAAAAATGAATAGAACCCGTAGTCAGAGACCTTTTGGGGGCTGGAAATCGTGGTACTTAATTATTGAATTGAAATATTTATTCTTAGCACACTTTCACCCATACATGCACACACCATTTTCTGTGGCATTTCGTGTTTTGTGTTTTTAACATTTTAATTCCATACCCAACACATCGCTTATAAGTAATTGGAGCTTCCAGACTCTAGTTCTAACATCATGTAGAGGTGCTTGAGTGCTTTGTGGTACACTTGCCTTGTAATTATTACCAGATTAAGAAAGTGGAGGGTCATAGAAGAAACGACTACTCATGTGCAATTTATTAAAATAATCAATGTAGTGGAAGAATCCTACAAAATTGAAATTTCTAAACATTTTAATTTTTCTCACTTACTAAGAGCTATCTATTAACAGTATATGACTTCTGTAATATCATTGTGTCCTCAGATTTTCATTAGAGATAGACCTGAAAAGTTTCATTTGAAATAGTGAGTAACATCGAGATGAAGGTTCTAATGATCAGTCGTTATTTTCCTATTTCCATGCCGGTTTCTTTTTTAGAAGCAAAAGTTATAAACATGGATGCTCTGAAGCAAAGGGAGCTACATATTTGATTTAAAAACTTTAGAAGATTATTTTTTTAGTGTATGCATCAAAGTTAATAACTAACAAATGGTTATTAGAAATGATTTTCCCACAGTCCATGAAGATAATTTTAGAGTGCTTTTGGATCACACTCTTGATCTACCATCAGGATGCGGATGAATTGTTAGAATTCAGAGTCGGTACACTCAAATTTCAATTTATTTTCTTTGTGTTTACTAAGATAGCTCATAAGAATTCTACTTGGGGTAAACCAATATTTTCTGTGTTTACTATAACTGGATTTGTTTGATAAATTTATTTGACTATTAATTTTATTATTTTGTTCGTGTATTTTTGACTGAATTTTGAAGTACAGAATCTTTTGTTTTCCAGTTTCCTAGCATTGTATATCTGATTTATACAGTGAAGCATAGATATTTTAGAATTTGCTTAATAAAAAATTATTGAAATTGTATCTAATTTATATACTCAAGCATAGATGTTGTAGAATTCGCTCCTCAGAATTTACTGAAGTCTAGCTAACTTTTATGGTCCATTCAATATGGCAAGAAGAAATGTAAAGGTGAAGTTGATTGTTGCATATTCAAACACTGACAGCAGGATATGTTTATAGACTTCCTCATCTGTAAAGTTTTTCCTGTAAAATCTATCTTATCGACGTGTTATGTGAGAAGCCCAACACTTGGACTGCTCATTTTTCTGAGGCTACTGAACATTATGTTTCTCATGTATCCTTTTTTAATTTTTCGAAATATATTTTAACATGGATGAATGTGACTATGCAGGTGATGGCTGAAGTATCTTCATTTTTAGAGCGTTCAAAAATAAAGCAAATACTTCAACCACCAATAATAGCCTCGGTGAGTTCTTTTTTCTTTCAAATAAACCATGAATATGAAAACGGAAGTGGCAAAATTTATAATTTATCTATGAAACTTTGCTTCCTCACTACTAAGTGCTCCTTACCACTGGTTCTCTATTATTTAATGTTTTCAATTCTCAGGATCATACTTTGCTAATTGGGAAAGAATTAACATTTTTACTTATTATTAAGTGCGAGTTTAGTCTTATCCTTACACTGTAAGAAATTGGAATAGACAGAATATTTTTTTAATTTACAATTACTAACTTAAGTTATGATTCTTTTTTCTAAATGGGGAGATTTATACAATATGAGTGGGAACACCTTTTTACTTGTGCTTTCTTAAATTTATTATCTCTCTGGAGATGAATAGAGTGACTGTGTGTATGGGGATTTTCATATTATATCTTTTTTCTCCAAGATGGGAGAGGCAAACTAGACAATAATATTGACTTAGCTTTTCATTTTGCAGATCCTCGCTTTGGTCGTTGGTATCACTCCTTTTCTGAAGCATTTGATTTTGACAGATGATGCACCTCTTTTCTTTATTACTGATTCCTGTGTCATCCTTGGGTATGTTGCATTTTTTCTTCCACTAAGTTCATATTTGAATTGCTTATTGCTTATTTACACCACAAGTAAAGATAATTCAACGGTGTTTTTTAGGTTGCCAACAGTTGAAACTAACATAGAAGACACAGAGAAAATAAAAACTAAATAATATTACTTTCAAATTGATTGCATCCCAGGTGGTTTGTAGATTATGTAAATAGAAAATAAAAGACATATTAAACCAAATACATAATTGAAGTGAAAGACTTTAGCAAATGTGTGCTACTTGTATTCACAATAAACAATGGATAGGTCACATTGAATGTTTACAAGAACTATGCCTAGGAAAGAAGATTCTTGTGGTCAGAATGGGGTAACACTGCAGATTGTTTTACCTATGATTATACAATATTCACCATTGTCTTCAATGTGAGGGAACACACGAATATTTTGAATACATTATAGTTACAAAACATGAATTAGAAGTTGTAGCAAAACATCTTGAACTGTTGATCTTCTGGCTGTCTATCAGTTTCTTTTCCTAATGGTTGACGTTCTATTACATGGTTGAAGTTGTCCATGTATAGATTTGTTGAAGTTGCTAGGTGTTTGCACAAAATTATTTGCAATAGTGTGTGATGAACAATGCGTAGAGTCATGTGCATTGGCATGTGATGACACCGAGAGTTGTGTGCTAGGTGTAAGTGTTGTGGAGGAGAGCGTGGAAGTCATGGCACACACAATGTTCCCAAAGGCCTACATGGTTGTGCTTTGATCATTTGCCTTTTCTTGAGAAGCAATGACCCTCATCGTGTCTTTTGTGAGCAATGGAAATTGAATGTAGAGTTGTTGAAGATTGCACCTCTTTGCGTGATATGACATAATTGAAAAGCTTGGATTTGGCAATAACCTGGCTGGCCAATTTTATAAAAATTAGCACCCAACAAAAACTCCGGGAAAAGCTCAACATATTTTCAAAATCAAAAAATACATAAATTTGTAAAAACATTCATAAAAATCATGCATATTTTATGGAACATATTATTGATTTCCTTCATATATATATCAAAATTAGAGTTCAATATGCATCATAAACCAAAAAATGATTGTGATGTAGGTCTATGTGAAATTTCGATTTGTGGAGTATAGATTTGCCAAGTCAGCGAAGTTGTGGCCATGTGAGTCCTACACAATTATTAGCATGTGAATTGGTGGTTTTTTGAGGCAATTTGCCACTTTATTGTCTTCCCCTTCTTGTGATTTATCACTAGATAGAATTGTTGTGGGTATGTCATCCACTTCATGTGGCATGCATTCTCCAACTTGTTTTGTGTGTGTAGAAATTGAAGTGGCTTATTATTAGAATGAATTATTGTCTCTTTATCTAGAATGTAGTGTTGCTATTGCTTGACAACTTGAACAATGGCATACAATTCTTTCTCATAAGTGGTGTAGTGTTGGATCGTGTCCTTAGATGTCTGTGATATACCAAGTTTAGATTAAATATTTAAACTAAATAGTTATATAATATTATATGTTTGGAGCTATAAGTGAAGCCATGATATTTAACAGGAAACAGCGATTACCAAAGGAAAATGATTATTAAATTTGAAAATGCAATTATTAATATCCTAAAATCAGCGATTGTAATTATCATTAAAAGCAGCAATGATAATAATGTTTGTTAATTGGCAGTGATAAAGTCTAAAAGCCAGCGCTGGAGAATAAGACAAAGTCAGAACAGACAAAAGTCAGAAAAGACAAAAGCCTTTTAAGTTGCGATTCATTATGTTCTCATCCAAGGCTATTAACATTTATAAAAGCAGCGACCAAATAAGGTAATCGATAGAGAGTAAGGCAGCGATTAGGATGAAAAGGGAATAATAAAGGAGTAGTAATTAAACAAAAATAAACAAGGCAGCGATTAGTGTCTTCAAGGGTGACGATAGGAGACATGACTGTTCAAGTAGTCATCTCCTTTCAAAGAGATGCATTCCTTCATTTAGAATTGAAGGTATAAGTTTAGATTTTGAGAAGAAATGGAGGGGAGTTAAGAAGGTATTGGGAGATATGGATCATCAGATTTATGAAGGACAGAAATAGGAGATTTCCTGAGCAGAACAACAGATAATCATGAAAGGAGAATCAATAAACAATCCGAAATCTGGAAGAGCAGCAGAGGATAAAGAATGTGGATACATTTTACAATCAGGCACTCAATATTTCAGAATATACAAAGGGATATAATCTGAGTTGGAAAAACATATATAGAAGAGGATAGTTCAAAAGATAGATGAAGATAAATGATAAATCAATAAGGGAAGTAAGTTAAATATAAGTACATATACATATATCTAGATATGCAGATTAGATATGATTATGCAATAATGATGCCTACAGCAATTATTAATCCTTATTAGTAATTATTCTATTGAAACTAATATGTTGTTCCCTTTAAGCCATATCTTTTGAATATTGAGAATAGGTCGATTAAGCATACAAACACATACAGACCAGGAAATAGGAGTCAGCGCAGTTCATCATAATAGATTGCTATTACTATATATATTCTATATTCAGGTGTATTTTTTCTGCAATCATTATTTACATATGTATGCATAATTCCTAGATGATAATAAGAATATTTAATAACTGATTTCTTGTGATAGAGTAGGTGATGTGCTTGACTGTCTAAAACCCATCTGGTAGTATGGGCCTGGGGTGGAATGGTAGTTAGGCAAAGAGCCAATAGAGCCCATTTACAACCCCCGCTCAACTCCCCAGATGGAAAGTGTCTTCTAGGAGTTGAGGCCTTGATGGGGAAAGCAGGTACAAGTCGCCAAGGGGGAGGGCTGTGGTATACACCCTCTTAGGCTTGGCATATGGCTTCGGGTGGACCCATCATGTCCCTTCTCCCAAACTTGTTTGTACTGATCGATAATCTATGGATGCGATGCAATTGTCTAACCCTAACAAGCATATATACGTATTTGCATATATTGTTCATGTGGTGAATGCAGGTTTCCAATCCAAGATTACAACATTAAAGAGATATTTATTTAATAAGGTGAAACCCTAACCCTAATTTGTTGCAATTTGTGATCAATAGGCGAATTCTAGGGCAAATCGGGAGTGGACATTACAATGTCTTTGAATGGTAGACAACTGGATACCCATGTTGGGTGAGTGTTGCATTGAGTGCATAGTTAAATGCATCATTTTGAATCTTGAAGAGGTGTGTAGTGTCAAGCATTGCTAGAATAGGTACTATGTAGAATTGCTGCTTGAACTCCTCTAAAGCATGTTGTTGTGTAAATGCCCAAATTAATGTTGCCTTGGCACACATGATTTGATTAAGCAACCAAGTGATGTGAAAGAATCAAAGGACAAACTTGTGGTAGAAGTTGCAAGAACAAGAAAGCAACTTAGTTTAGTGATGTTGTGTGGAGTAAACCAATCTTGAATCACCTTGATTTTATTTGAATCTACATGGATGCATGCATGATCAATGATGTATCCTAGATATAGGATTAGCACTATGCCAAAGGTACACTTGCTAAAGTTGGTTTGCAACTTGTGTTGGTGTAGAGTGTGTAGGATGTGGGAGACATGCTCTTCCCAAGTCTTGTTGAAGAAGAGGATCTCAGCCAAGTATATAATGACAAATGAATTCATGAAGGATTGTACAATGCCATTCATATAGTTCCTCCTTGGTTTTGAATTCTATCTTCCAAACATCTTTAGGATGAGCTTTCACTTGGTGATATCTTGACTTGAGGTTGATCTTTGTGAAGAATTGTGCATTGCAGAGTTGATTCAAAAGGTTTTTGATGCATAGAGGAGGATGATGTTTTTTTCTTTGAGATCTTGTTGAGTGTGTGATAGTCAATATAGAGGTGCCATGCACCATCTCTCTTTGGTGCAAGGACTATTGGGCTGTTACATGGATAAGAGCTAGGCCCAATCTTACCTTGATCAATCAGCTCTTGAATTTGGTGACAAACTTAATCAGTCTCCCAAATAGATTTGTAATATAGAGGTAAGAGGGGATCCAAGAATCAAACTAATCATGTTTTGCATTGTGTAGTGTGTAGGAAGTTCTTTTTGCTCTTCATAGACATTCGTGTATTGTTGTAATACCTTGTTGAGCTGCTACTATTGTGACAAAGTTTGTGCAACCTTGCATGGTGCCAATGCACATTTGTCTCGTGTATATTTCTTAGGACAAATCATGAGAAGCATAAAATTTTGTGTGTGCATGAGATGATCTTGTGGCTTCGCTTAGCAAATACTAAGGCTACTTTGGTCTTCAATGAAGACTCGTAAAGATAGAAGTATCAATCACCAATAAAAAATGTTTTTTTGGTGGTTCCCCCAATATACACCATCCTTGTCATACACATATGGCCCGTTCCAAATTTCTAGTGGTGTGATGTCACAAGTGACTATATCATACATGGGTTTGGTTGGATATTTGCAAGTACATTGGCATTTTGCATGATTATCCTTACCTTGGTGTAATCATCCTAGAGAGTATGGTCTTGTGCATGCTTTAGTGGAAAGACCTAGGTGCTTGGTTGGATCTTGCACAACGATGTTCTTTTGGCTGCCACTTTTGATGATGACATGCCCTTGTTGTCTGTTGACCTAGCACTTTACATGAAAGAGACACTCTTGTGCCTAGACATTGTGCCTTTTGATCAATATTCTTGGGTTGTGTGGGATTTAATGTGGCTTAAGCAATTGGAGATTGTTGTGCACGACATTCAACATCATTGTGGAAGGTTGTACTATGGTGATAGCACCTTGCACCACTTATCACCTTGCTTCTTCTCATCCATGACCTTGTTTGGCATAGACAATATTGTGGCCGTTGAGTTTGGCATGGATGACTTGGAGTTTTGTTTCAACTTTTGCATGGCGGGCTTGGAAGTGGTTTCTTGTATTGACTTGTTCTTGCATGAAGAAAACTTCAATTTGAGCTTTGCTTTGGTTTTGAATTTTTGATCTTGCATGTGTTGCAAAATGCTTGATCCAATGTCTTTGAAGCTAAAAAATCCATCTTTGAATGGATATAAGGTGATAACCTACTTATGTACTTGAGCACTTTGTGTTGCTTGAGAGTCTTTTCATGCAGGTGTGCAAAGAAGTCATGGAATTTGTTGTAGTCATCAATTGACTACTCCTTACATTGGTATAATTGCTGAAACTTCATATACTCATTCTCAAAGTGTTCGAAGGGGTAGTATTCCTCTTGCAAGGTGTTGATAAAGGAATCACTTGTTTGGATTGGGTTGTGTGTTTAGCGTATGCCACTAGTGGTACACTGCAATGGACATCTTCATTGCTGCAGAAATTTTCCTTGCATTCATGAAGTGATTGATAGAGAAATACTTTTTCAATTGTCGCACCTAGTTGTCCAACATTGTGGTGTCAATCTTGCCTTCAAACTTTGGTATGTCTAGGTTGAATTGTACCTTGAAAGCATTTTGGGGTTGCATGGGAATGAGTGGTTTGAAACATTGTGGTGTTGGTCCAAGTTGAGCCATGAGATCTCAAAATTGTTTGAGAAGTTTCCAATGCTGTACTTCTAGAGTGTCATTGGTCATTTTCTGAATGTCTGAAGACACTTCGATGATTTCTGTGTTTACCATTTTGCTCTTGTTGTGACATGCTTCTAGCAACTTAGAAGATGAACTGAGTGAACAACCTTCCTTCTGCTGTTGTGTGCACGTTTGTATTGGCATGTGAAAACAATGGTTTAATACCAATGATCTGGATCCTAGGTGGTCCACAGGACAAACCTTTCTTGAATAAAACGGGGTTTTTAGATTTTGCAAATGGAAAAGCAAAGACAGGGAACTAGATACACAATTGAAGTGGAAGACTTTAGTAAATGTGTGCTACTTTTATTCACAAACAACTATGAATAGGTTATAATGGATGTTTACAAAGATCATGGCTAGGAATGAAGATTCTTATGATTAGAATGGACTAACACTTCAGACTAGTTTGTGTATGACTCTGCAATATCAGCTGTCATCCTCAATGTGAGGGAACACACGAATATATAGAATACAAGAATTAGAAGTTGTAATTGCTCACATTCAACTATTGACCTTCTAATTGCCTAGCCCTATTGGTTGTATTTCCTAACAGTTACTGTTCTGTTACATGGCTGAAGTCATCCATGTGTGGATCTGTTGAAGTTGCTAGGTGTTTGCAAAGTCACGCACAATAGCACACTTTGAACAATGTGTAGAGTTGTGCATGGTGGAATGTGATGACAACAAGAATTGCATGTTAGGTGCGAGTGTTGTAGAGGAGAGCACAGAAATCATGGCGTACACAATGTTCCTAAAGGCTTGTGCAGCTGAGCTCTGATCACTAATCATGGTCAACTTCTTCATGCACAAGGTAATGAATCTGCAATTCAAATGTGCCTTGTTATCCTTACTTAGAGAATATGTACGTCGTGAATTATTTTTTTATTCAACAAGGCACCCTTATGTGCATGGTCCAATGCTACTGAAGTGGAACCAATGCCCTGCCTTTAAATTGATCTTTCATAAATATTGTCATGGCAACTCTGCTTCTCTCTTGTGCAACCTGTAATCTCTTTGTCCAAATTGCACAATTACTCTTCCATGAGATGATCACCTTCTGCCACCTTGGACAACCATCTTTCTCTAGGCTGTTGTGTATTTGCAAACTCTGTTTACATCTTTCCTCCAGGTTTTTATCCCTACCTGGCACCATTTTTACTTTCTTCTGTGCATCCTTTGTGGTCCTTTTAAATTCTTCTCATCCTTGTAGTTTTTCCTCTGGAAATGATATATCCTATATTCAGGATTTCAATTATTTTTGGAACATTATATATGTGGAGGACTAATCCAATTATTGGTTCTATAGATCCTTCCTCCTTGATGAACTCTTCTTATGTTCAATCTGAGCTTGTCTGTTTCTCACTGATGGTGTCATTCTGAGACAGTATAGTTTATTCCTTGAGAAAGAGCTTACCAAAAGAGCATGTTTCAATATTGCAGACAGGTTCAATATTGTATAGGTCTTAACTGTGTAGAAGTGTTGCTAGTTAGTGTAAATGTTTTAATATGAAAAATATTTGCATCCACAAAGTGTTTATACATTGATAGGATATAGTCTGGATATGTGACTCACTTGTGTTGCATTAATGAGCTTAAGGTCTTAACACATTTAGTGTTGCATAGCACAAAGCCAATGCATTATACACAGTTTTCCTTAATGCCTAGTGGCCTTTGTTTGGTAGAATCACACATAGGTAGCTTGCATAATCCTATAACTGAGCTTTCATGCGGTAAATTGATTGTGTCAAAAAGCTATTTGCAATCCAGTAAATGGTGTTTTGAAGTTTTCAGATACGATTGAATTTTTTTCTGGGAATGGTTTGAGTGGAATAGTGTTCCAAGTTTTAGTTAGTATGCACAAATGGTATATGTATATATGTGTGTGCACTTGAGTTCCTGTACATGTGTATACTCTAGCACCCTTTCCAGAAACTACTGAAACCCCTTTGAGGGAACTGGCAAATTGTTGGAAGCAGTTTCCATTAAACTGGAAATCTTTTTGGCATAAAAGTGGTCTCTTTTGGCTATCTTTTGCATTTTTCCCTTAAAACATTGCAAAACAATGCAAATCTGACCTAATATAGCATAACATGTTGATTCCCCAAAAGCTTTTGCTATATTACCCTAGTCTGTGTCCCCAATATTTGTGTTTACAGAGTTTTCATGTACCTCTTTCTAATTCTTGGCACAACATAGATTTCATCATTAATTTGTAATATAGCAAGAAGGAAACTCTTTATCTTTTTTTTCCAATCCTTTTCATGTTTTGATGACTGGCAAAAGCAAAACATCATCGACCAAAAAGTTTTAGGAAATTTATCTGCCTCCATGCATGCAAGATTTATATTATATGAGAATAACTATGGCAATTGTAATAAAGAAAGCCAACATGTGTTTTGCAGAGAACCATCTCTTGCTGAGTGTTTTTTTTGGGGAATAAATTATTGCGGAGTCTATTGGGTTCTCACCCATGATACTAAAAAATTGAAATACAAAGAAACTGAGATAGAGAAGAAAGACTAATGGAAACATAGCAAAAATCTCCAGCATTACAAACAACCATATTTAATGAGTAACCATGAAAAAATGCCATGTCTTACCTACAGCTAGAAATAACTACTTGCTGAGATGATATTTCCATAACCCAATCATTTGCCAGCTTGACTTCAGTCAGATGTTTCAAACAGAGAAGAGAGTGCCCCAAGAATATGCTAGAATCACTTCCGGGGTGGTTAGGATTTTCTGCACTCTTTGGGCTAGAGTGCTCTACCTCTAATGTATTATGAAGAATGGGAAGGGAAAGACAAACATCATTGCAAGAATGAAAACAGTTACCTGCATTCCTACAAGAAGCATAAAACCCATGATCCTCTACAGCTTAGACCTTAGTAACTGATTCTGCCAATATTCCTTGCTCCTTATCAATTGGAGCCTCTGTGCCACCACCATGGGGCTCCTTGCACTTCACTGAGCCAGCCTTCTTTACACCCTTTTCATCTAGAAATCCATGCCTTCAACCCAAATCTGCAGATCCTTCGGAAGCTAAAAGCCATTGCTATATTTCCTAATTGCTGCCACTGTGGAGGAAGATAGCTTCTTCCCCGAGTGCAATGCCACACTAGAGCTCTGCTGTACTGCATATGGGTTTGGGGCATCATCTTTTCCTTCCTCGACAGCCTCTGAACAACCATTATCATCTGCTTACACCTTAGTAACTGATTCTGCAATATTCCTTGCTCCTTCTCAATTGGAGCCTCTGTGCCACCACCATGGGGCTCCTTGCACTTAACTGAGCCAGCCTTCTTTACACCCTTGCCAGCTAGAAATCCATGCCTTAAACCCAAATCTGCAGATCCTTTGGAAGCTACAAAGCCATTGCTATCTTTCCTAATTGCTGCCACTGTGGAGGAAGATAGCTTCTGCCCTGAGTGCAATGCCGCACCAGAGCTCTGCTGTACTGCATTTGGGTTTGGGGCATCATCTTTTCCTTACCAGCCTCTGAACAACCATTATCATCTGCAACATCAAAATGCTACCTGCCACTGCCTACCCTCCTCCTAACTGTAATTATTTTCCTTGATCTCCAGTACTAAACATGTTGTCATCTCAATTATATTGCTGAGCTCTTTACCATCCACATTCTTGAGTAATATGTTCCAATGTATTAATAAGCTACATATGTGTAGTTTTCATGTGAAGAACTTATTATGCTGGATCAAAATATAAACCTACTATTAAAGATTCAAAATAATAGGACATACACAGTTAAACGGAGATGATTATTAATCCATTTATGTTTGCTATATACAGGGGTGCCATGGTTCCTTGTATTATGCTGGCTCTTGGTGGTAACCTTATTGGAGGTAAGCTTGGCACATTTTATTGCTAAATTAAATAACCGTTTATGATGGTGTACCGTGTATCTATATATTGTGGTTTTCCATATTTTTATTCAAAAATCATACATTGGCTGTTAAATCTTAACTTGTCATTTAGTTCATTTACAAGCTTGTGCACTTACCATCAACTTGTTGGTAAACTACTTGATATATCATGTAATTCTACCTTTAGATGCAATCTTGCAATATGATATGTTAGATCATTTGCATATATGCAAATTGAATTGACAATCTTATTACAGGTCCAGCAAATTCTAAGATTGGGCTACGGACAACTGTAGCCATTATATTTGCTAGATTAATCTTGGTGCCTCCTGCTGGTATTGGAATTGTTACTTTGGCCGATAAATTAGGGTTTTTACCTGCAAATGACAAAATGTTTCGATTTGTTCTGCTACTTCAGCACACAATGCCCACTTCCATTCTTGCAGGTAATTCAATTGCTCTCTTATCTATCATATTTTAATAGTCTTTTAGTATTAATATCCTAAATTTGTGTGATATAAGTGTTTGCTTGATTAAGTGTTAAAGCTTTCTTGAATATCATTTTTTCTATATTGCTGAAAGTAAAAGAAAAATACAGAAAACATAAAAGCCCAAAGGCAGTCTAACATAGAAGACATGGGCATTACATCAGAGCATGACAGGCCCAGGTGAGAACCAAACTTGGGGATAAGATTAGGAGTCTAGGGCTCAAAAGTGGCAGCCACTATATAGAACAAAACATCAGTTTGTAACAACTTACAGAACCTCAGAGGATAATTAACAAGACTTAACTAATCAGACCCAATTACTCTTTAGCATTCTTTTGTAAAACAATATTCAGAATATTATAGGCATGAATCTCAAGTAACTTCTCAAATCAAGATAATTGGTGCAGGAAGCACGCAGGCAGATAGGGGATCAACACCACCCAAAAATATTGTTGGTTTTCTTTTATTCCAATTTTGGTTTGTTTTGTTTGGTTTCTCTCTTTCAGATCAATGCCTAAACCTCTTAAATTCTACACATTGATGAACGACAATGGAAGCAATGTTGTCTCATGAAATGTGATCTTTTAAGCAAATGCAACTGGCTGGTGTAAAGCCAAATCTCCATTTCTTGGCCAGCATCCTCACGGTCTGAATGTAAGAGCATGGGCATCCACTCATTGTACTTTCAATTGCCTTGTAGACATGTATGCGAAGTGTGAAGCATAGACCGGGTACAATGCCGATTACTGGATATGCACAAATGGATTGGTCAAAGGCCATAGAAGCATTCAAACACAAAAGTCAGCAGGTGTAAAGATATCGACTTGGCATTTAAATGATGAATCGGCAGGATTCATTTTAAAAATTGAAGAGAAACCTATGGGTGACGTTCTCTTTTCTTGATTGGCCGATTTGTTATTCCCTAAGTTACCGGTTCGGGTTCGGGGACGGGTTCGGGTACGAGAACCCGGTACGTGGGTACGGGCAAAATTTTTTTAGGGGTTTGGGTACGTATGGGTACATGTGTATATATATATATTAATATATTATAAATATATATATATATATATATATATATATGTATTATATATACAAAAAAATAAGAGAAATATAGAGAATTGTAAAACTAAATCATTTCATAGTATGATACTTGATCATTGATCAATGCCAAATGCCAAAGATAAATATTAAATGCCAATTGATAGTTGAAAAATATTCAAATAAAATTACTGAATTACAAAATGTAGTTCATGAAACATTGAAACATGATTCAATGTTCATTGTTCAAGTGCTCATCAATCATCAAAAGGATTGTCAGAATCATCGTGACTTGGATTTTGAGCGGTTTGAACTTCAAAATCATCATCATTTGAACCCAAAGCGGATCCAACACCATGTGATATGTCATCAATATCACCCACATCATCCATAGTGGCTCTAGCAAGATCCTGAATGGTTGCATCCAAGTCAGTAGACTCGGGTGCTACATCCCAAAGCCTCGCTGCCCCCTGCCTGTATTGAGGATCCTTACGTGACAGAAGACGCAAATTGGAATGAATATACACTAAGTCTTCAGCTCTTTTTGCAGCCAACCGGTTACGCTTCACTGAGTGGATAAAGGAGTATGTACTCCAATTCCGTTCAGCGGCAGAAGAGCTTGCAACCTGGAGAGAAAACCAACAAAATTAAAAATAAAATAAAAAAATGCAAGATAAATTCAAGAATGTTAAGTGTTAAATTTTACAATACAAGTGGCAAAAAAAAAAAAAAACTTGTGAGAGGATCTTGATTGCAAGAGGTTGGAGGTACATATAATCTTGACCATGGAGGTACCACCATGTAAGAGCATCCATTTTGTATTGGTCTCTAGCAACAGAAGAGGTATGATTTTTTGATTTTCCTGTGATAAACATTCCAAATTCTCTCATGACACTTGTATGCACTTCTGGATCACTGAACATTCTACTAAATGCCGTCTTATACCCATTAGCAACTTCAGAATCTCTATATGGCGGTATTCTCCCTGGGATAGAAAGTACTTCAATGGTATAGTACCTCGGAGATAGGGCATATGCAAGGAGGTGCAATGGAGTTGTCATCTTGTTCCAACGATGAAGAACAATTGCTTCCACCCTTTTGTACAAGGTGTCTTCAGGATCATTCTCTTTTTTTTGTATTTCTATTTTTATTTTTTCCAACATTGTGTCCATGCTATCATAGACATCCCCCAAGCATGGTTCATCTGTATCAGCAAACCGAAGCATAGACATGATAGGTTCGGTGAACTCCAATACATAATTCACACGATCCCACCAATCGTCATGCAAGATCAATGCCTTGACCTTTTGGGCCCTCTCTGAATTTGATTGCTTCCATATACCCCATTGGTTGCTAATAACCATTTGACTCAATGCATCTTTCACCTTCACAAGTCGTCTCAGAACAATTGTGTGAGATGCAAACCGGGTCTCGGCAACCTAAGAACATGTTAATAGTAAGTTAATAACACATTTAAAATATGTAAATAATGCAAAAAATTATTTTATTCAATTATGTAAAACATGACATAAATGATAAATGAAACTAAATAAATTAAATTTACCTTCAACAATTCCAATCTTGAAAAAGTTCTGAAAATTGCTTGTGACATATGGTGGTTTGTCACAAACATCTGGATCTCCTCAGACTCCTGGTATATTTCTTTCACCCACTCTATTTGGTTGCCAATTGCTTGCATCACCAAATTGAGGGAGTGTACGGTGCACGGTGTCCAAAAGATGTGCTCATATCTAGCCTCTACCAAAGCACCTGCAGCCCTGCAAACTTTTGCATTGTCCGTAATTACTTGGACAACATTTTCACTACCCACCATCTCTATGGAGTCAATGAGAATCTTGGAAATGAACTCTGCATCTTTCACTTCCCCTTCACAGTCAACCGCCCTCAAAAACATTGCCCCCTTGGGGGACACTGCAATAACATTAATCAATGGACGGTTTTTGCAATCTTTCCATCCATCGGAAACAATAATAGATACACTGTTTCAACCCAAGAATCTCTAATTGGTTTTAGTTGGGCCTCTACAAATTTCTTCTCTTTTTGCAATAAGGTGGTACGCACCTTTTCATACCCAGGACTTGTGAAACCAGGAGGTGCACTATTTATTGCTGACACCATGTCCCGCCAATATGGTGATCTCACCAAGTTGAATGGAAGACCATTGGCATAGAGGCAACATGCAATTTTTTCTTCAGCAATATCTGTTGCCTCCATTTTAAATGCCTTCTCTAATGGACCTCTCTTGCGGGTGGTGGTTTCTGGTTCTTCATCTTCTTCTTCCGTAGAGGGTATAGACAAGAAGGGATGTCTAGAGGGCCTAACTATCTGAGTGGGTAATGTTGTTGTTTTTTTCTTTCCAGAACTATAACTACTTTGTTTTCCTCTTGCAACCGATTTGTCAACATCTTCTTGTTCTTTTATAAATGCTTCTATTTGTACACCAGACAACCCCTTCTTATCTGGGCCCTCACACATATTAATCCCTTTACCACCAGGGCCCATAAAATGAAGTTTCACTCGGTAATAGGAGCTATTATATTGTGTATTGCAAAAATTACACTTCCAAACAAACCCCCCACCAGGAATTTGTGAAATTCTTGTGGTATGACTCCATAAAGGAGATCCTTTATCAATTTTGAACCTTTGGCTTCCATCCCCACCCACTGAACTTTGACTATTGGCCATTGTTGCAATCTATAAAAAAAATGAAAAAAAATATATATACTTGAAAAACTTCTTCACAAACTTGAAAAAATCCATCAAAAACTAAGAAACTTAAAAAAATTCATCAAAAGATTAAAGAATAGGGTTTAAATGCATACCTTGAACACTTAAATCTCCTTTGTAGAAGCTATTTGCCACTCCACAATCGATCTCCTTCGAATGCAATCACCTCCCTTCAAAATGCTAAGATGGAGAGAAAATATGGAGAGAGCAAAATGAGAGGTAAAAATGAAATGTTTTAGTGTTGAAAGGCCTCATATTGGGTTGTTTTAGGGTTGAGGCAAAATAATAATTAAAAAATTGTTTTTTTTTTACTTTTGGGCCCACTTTTTAAGTGCTGGGCCATGGGTTCTCCCAGGTACACCCAGGTACGTGGCTGGTACCCCGGGTCCGCGTACCTTTGGGCCAGATACGCGCTGAGCACGCACCCTGTGCGTACCCAGTGCGTACCCATAGGCGAACCCGTACCGGGTTCGCACCTGAACCGGGTTCGAGGCCTGTGGGTACGAACCCTGCAACATAGGTTATTCCTCAGGCCCATAGCATTATGATCTGGAAATTTCGAAATGAATGTTCTTGCCTTTTCACCTTTGATGATGATATGGGAGGTCGCGGGTTTTGAAGAGAGGGAAGGTCAATAGTCCAAGAGGATCGGCCAAGGAAAGGTGAAAAAAAAATAGAGGCATTGAACTAGTGGGGGGAAAAGGCACAGCAAATGAAAGGGATGAATGCGCAGAGGTAAAAAAAAAGGTGCGCAGCAGTGAGTGAAAGGTGCACAGCAGTAAGTGAAAGGGAAGGCCAATAGGCTTGAGAAGAGTCGGCCATATGAAGAAAGTAAAAGCATCATTCAAGACTTTGGACACAGCAGTAAAGGTGAGTAAAGAGACAGACCATAGAAAGCATTGAACAGAAGTTGGTGCGGAACAGAGAAAGTGAAATGCGCAGCAGAGAAAGAGAGAGTGCGCAGAACAGAGGATGGCCGAGTGAAAGAGAGAAGGCAATGTGAAGGCTTTTAATTGTAATTTGTTTATAAAATCTGTAATGCAGAATTCTAACATTTGTATTTTGTGATTTGAAACCAAAAATAAAAACCAGGTTGTGGTTTTGTTTTGAGTTTCTGTTGTTGAGTAATTGTGAATAAAGGCAGGAAGGAAGAGTGGTGGGGGGGAGAGGGAGTGGAGAGGAGAGGGACGGGGGGCGAGGCTTCTTGCGTCAATAATCCATGAAAATCTCACTCTCAACCAGGGTAGTTTCGGCCTCATGATCCACAATAAATTAATCAGCCTACCCTCCTGAGCTTTAAGAGCAACATGAAAAACAATGAACTGATCCAAGGCACTATCCAAGTCAGCATCCACAGGGACAAGAAGGCAACTGGCCTCTAGCAGCATGACCTGCATACAGAGCACTCTGTCTGAGGTAGTCCTTGTGAACAGTGATGGAATTCTAAGTAAGAAACTTGTAAAAGCATTCCTTTGACACTTTTGGCATCAAAGTAAATTGCAAAGATCAAGAGGAAAAAATGAGCTTGTGACAAAAGTTTGTAAGTGATCTCCTCTCTTCCTGAAAAATTCCAAACATTTTTAGCAAACCTAAAATAAAAACAAGATGGAAACAACACTCACCCATATCATAGACAGAAAAAAGGACCTATGCTAAACCTTAAAGAAGAGAAAATGGTTCCCACTAGAAGTTTCTGATGCAATAACAACATAAATGTTAAAACACAACATTTTTGGTTAAATACAAGAAGATCAAATATAATCAAATCTATCCTGCCAAAGCTCAGGGGAATCATGTCCTGACTTACTGTTCAAAGAATTAAACATCTCCTGGGAGAGAGACATCTTATCATACAGAGTTCTGTTAGAGATTTTTAGCAAGGGAGAGAATGAAACATGCGGATATTGCTTGGAGGGATTTAACCAACAAAGCATAAATTCTTCAATGTGACTTAGGAAGCAAGCATAAAGTTCCTCTTGATATCCTCCCAGGAAAGGAGAGAACCATCTGTAAACACATATGTTAACGATTTAATACCCTTAGAACAACCATCTAGCAGAACAACCTCTGATTAGAGATAAATGTCACCAAAAAGATCTAAATCTTTGACAGTTGTAGCCCCCCTCGAGAAGAATTCATGGTCAACCAAAAGATGCCTCAAGGACTCCCAAGCTTTCCAAATACTCCCAAATACTGGAGAGCCTGCTGGCTTAATTGGGAAAGTCCCAAAGATCAAGTCAAAGGGATGAGCTCTTTCCAAACCCTTTTTTAGGGACTCCTTTACTAATATTATTTCTACCAACACTGTCCAAGGTTCTCCAACCTTCAGGACTCTTAAAAATTCACTTATCAGCTAGCACAATGCCCTGAAACTTTATATTTTTAAACTCAATTCTCACAATAATGAGGAAGACAACACCAGTCCTAGGCCGCAACATGCCTTTTATTTGTTTCCCCTTCCTATCTAATTAGTAAAAATCTCACAATAACTTGTGCAACCTTTTGTCATGTGAGTTACAAAACAACAAGGTAGAAGCATAATAAATGCATTAAAAGGTGAGCACTTTTTGACAAACTTGCAAGTCTATGCCTTACCAGTAAACATTAAACAATCATGTTAGCAATCCTATCAAACACCCATTTTCCCACATCACTAGAGATGGGAAAAGAGCAAAGGGAATACCCAAATATCAGACCAATCTAGTAGGGCCACCCCAATCCGAATAAGATCACCAACCCAAAATAAGGGACTTGTCCCAAGAGATTGTGGACCTTGAATTCCAGCAGTGTTGGCCCAGCCTGAAAGTAAGATAGGAAAAGTACTCTTGATCAAGAATAGGGAACAAAGAAGTATACTTAACAAATTGAATTTCCAACAATTTTAGATTCATTAGGGAGCCTAATACCTATAACAGGGGGACCAACAGAGGGGCATAAACAAAGGAGGAGACCAAAGGGCACTACTATCTAATGGACCTCTGCAGACCAAAAGGCTCAGTTAGGGAGCCATTATTAATAAATATCAAGTTGAGCCAAGGCATCCTTAAAGAAGAGTTCCACCATCCCATAAGATCTTTCTGTAAAGCCATGAATCCTCAACGTCAAAAGGATGAAAGGCCATTCAATTTTGTCACTAGATTTTTCAAAATCTAGCATTCATACAAATGTCAAGTTATGAATCTCGGGCCCAAGCCATCTTTTTCCAGCTAGTGGTCAGATAATCCAAGATAAATCTGCCTTGGACAAACCCACTCTGGTACAATAATTTTTTCTTGGCAGAAAACCATGCAGTATAAATCTTAGCAAAATTTTTATAGGGAATATTAAGCAGGGTGATTGGCCTCTAGTTTTTGAGTTGACTTCTGTCCCCTTCCTTAGAAATGAGCTTGATGATATCTCTATTAATGTTCTTGCCCAAGGAACCAACTTGCAGAGTCCCCTTATACACAACTAGAAGATTTCCAGAAACCCAATCTTTGTTCACTTTTTAAAACTCGTCAGGGAAAACATCAGCATCTGGAGATTTGTCATCCTTAAAAGAATCAATCAGAGTCTCAAACAGTTCAATCATCATAGACTCAAGGTAAACAATCAGGGTTTTACTGGGCAAGGGAACTTCACCATTTTGTCCGTGCCTCCAATTTCTTGTCTTCCTTTGAAGACACTGTCTAGATTTCCTCCATGGTTATCCAGTGTAGAATAGCACATCGATTCGGGCACCAGTGTAGTCTTGTGATTGTCTGCATGTAGGACTTGCTTGAAATATTTATCGACAACTTCAACCATTCCGACTTTCTCACCACCAATGCTGTCACACCCTGCTCAATCGTACCAGATTTAACTCCCTCCTTTCCACCAGGATATCCATCTCCAACTTTTCCTTCCACTTTGTGTGTGTGGTACATCAATACAGTAGACACCCCACACAGACAAGGAGTCTCTTCTTAAGATTAATTAATGACAAATAAAAATTATATCAGAACCCTCAGTCCAAAAGGGATCACAGATCCCAAAATGGGCAGTAACCAAGAAAAGAAAAAAGGCAGCATAAAACAAAGGCTACAAATTGCAAGGAACACCCCAAGCAAGAAAAGGATGTGGCCAAGAAGACAAAGATCACCAAGAGGACTAGGTTGCTCTCATGGAGGATGATTTTTTGTCTTCCTTACTCAGCACCAAACCTGCTCCTCCATCTTCCACTCTAATTTCTTTCTTTTTTCTTAGGGAAACCCGGGGATGCGTCCCGCCCCTCCCCCCCAAAAAGCCCCGTCCCTGTCCCCGGGATGGCAGGGGACCGTCCCCTTTTTTGCAAAATTTTCAGGAAACGTCCCCGAAACAGGGGGACGCTGTTGACTGGATGGGGGACGGCTGACCAGTCCCGGGGATGGCCAGGGGACTTCTAGGAGTCCCTTGGCCGTCCTTGGGACAGTTAGCCATCCTAGAAGTCGCCTGGACATCCCCAGGATAGTCAACTGTCCCCAAGATGGTCAACCATCCCCAGGATGGTCAACCGTCCCCCGCATCAAAGCATGGTCAAAACAAAAAAAAAACACATTTTCATAGCAAGGGAGTGTGAACTTAATTATGTCCACCCATGAAATTAATTGATGCCACTGCTTGTTGTCTTGAAACTTTGGATAAGTGTAACTGATACAATTATTGAATATTGGTTTATGTACTGAGGTGCCTAGATGAATTCCAGTGAATAACCCAACACTCAGTGCTTGTTCTCAGTGCTACTGTGCCTCATAAATAAGTCTCATAGGTCTTACTCTATTGTGAAGATGATACATAGCGTGCCCTGGGACATCTGATTATGCAAAACAATAACATGATAACTGTGCAGATTATTTGCCTAATGCAACTCACTATCATTCTCAGAAGGCTGGACTCCCTTGTTCCAGTTATGATAAACAAAAAAATAATCATCAGATTATCTGTTTTCTTAATTCAAAATCAAGCTTTCCATTGAATAACTTCTAACTTATTCATTAAGATCAATGCATACCCAATAAACCATATCAACTTGAACACAAATGTTTATGTTAATGTTCTATAATGTATATTATGCATGCCTTATCCATGTTATCTATTGAATATTTAAAATTTCCCTATATTTTTTAAATTTTCCCTATATTTTTATATAGCTGTCCCCTGCCGTCCCTAAATTTGGCCTCAAAAATCGGAAACTTGGGGACTCGTTCCGCTGTCCCTTGCCGTCCCCGTCCCCGAATCTTGGGGTAACCTTGTTTTTTCTTTTTCCTTGAATATCCTTTTGAAAATATAATTGGACATATCCAATTTAGTCAAACAATATTTCTCTGTAATAGTTTTTATTTCGACAGTGGTGTGTGTTACTGCTCCCATGTTTCATGAATTTCATAATCAAATGTTAACTATGGTTGGCAATTGCAGTTCTTTACCTTTCTGTGTGTTTTGTAAACTCTTTTGCAATGGATTGAAGCTTTTGATTTTTGTATTACATATAGAAAGCAAGATGCTAATTGATTGCTCTGTTGGGAAACAGGGGCAGTTGCTAATATAAGAGGCTTTGCTGAGAAGGAAGCTTCAGCAATTTTATTCTGGGTTCACATCTTTGCGATGTTTTCTATGACCATGTGGATCACACTGTATCTCAACATATTGTTTTGATAGCAACACGAGGACCACAGAACCAATGATTTTTGTTTTTGGTAGGCCAAATTGTGAAGAGAAGCATCTGCTATCGACAGAGGCAGGCAGGGGGACAAACATTCTTCACCCATTAAGTGCAGTCCTTGGAAATTTAAGGGCATGATTTGTTATATGTATTTAAGTATGGCTGAGGCCATCTTTGTAATGACAATGATGAAAATTAATTATGTAGCATATGTAAATTGAAAGAGATTACGTGAAGGTGGTTCTCCTTGGAAAGACGGCTCATATATAGATGTGATTTCTTGAATGAATTTTTTTCAGAGCGAAGAAACCACCAGTAAAAAGTAATATATATCTGAACTTGATTTCGGTAAAGGTTGATGATCAGTCGATGTCCATAATTGTTATCCAAAAGTGCAAGTTGAAGGAAATCTTGAATTACGTTTAGTAACAGTTCAAAAATATCAAGTCGGAACATGAAGCGCTCATAAACAAAGCTAGAAATCTCAGTGGCACCTTTGCTAAACCCAAATCCAGCTCAAAAAAATCTATTATCCTATCAAGACCAATAAAAAAACATGAAAAAATGCATCGTAACTTGTAAGTGGTTGAGAAAACATGGTCAAATTTGGCTCTATAAATATCTTATGATCATTTGTCAGTTAGTTGAAAAACTTACCCAAATCTAGCAATATTTAAGCATCTTATTTTCTTGGAGATAACATTCTTCATTTTATTGACAGACAAGTTATAGGCCAAACTAGGCATGTGCAGAACTGCAGAAATACCTCCGTTTCTCCCATCAGAGAATTAGATTTTGACTCTCCCATGTCCAACAATACTAAGGTAAGAGTTGGAATTGAGATATAGCTTCCCACCACCCCTGATGAGGTCATGTGGAAAGAAGCTTTAGAGTCAAATCATCCATGCATTCTCACATGCATGTATTGCCAAGGCTGTGACAAAGGCATCTCTTGCATCCTCGAGAAGCATATTAGATCCACCTTTTTTTCGTTTCTTTTCTTTTCCGCATAATCGTTTTAGAAATGACCTTGCTTGCTGCAATTCCAATATTTAGCCTTGGACTTTACCAAGAGACTTAGATCTTCCATAGGACTTGGATATTCTTTTTAATCTTCTTTTTTCCCTTCTCCTTAGACTGTCCATGGACAATCAAAGCTTCCTTGGTAATTTGAGAAGATTTTCACCTCATCTCTTCTAAAACTGGAGTAGCAACTGCCTCATCAAGTACAAGCTTTGAAACAATGCTCTTGATAGCTATTACCAAGTTGTCCCATGAGTTTGGCAAAGAACTTATAAGGGTCATGTATCGATCTTCCTCTTCTATCTTCACACTGATAGGCTATGATTGGCTCATGATCGTGTTGAATAAATTCAATTCCTTTACTACTAAATCGCCATCACCTGTAATGAGTCTGTGCACAGCTTCTAGAAAAAGTTTTAATTAGGAATTTAGCCCACCATAGATTTTGTAACTTTTCCTAGAGGGATTTTGAGGTGGATTCTTCAGACACTTAGCAACACTAAATCTACCAAGCAAAGCTTGATAATGCTTCTAGCCTTCCAATCCACAACTCGTTCCGTCTTTCATCAATGCAGGTTTGGGTCCAAAAATGATAGCACAGAGATGTTGAACTATGCATAGATCCTCCATTTTGAGCTTCTACAATTTGAAGTTATTGCCATGAAATTTTTTCATCACAAATCTAGACTTGCTTGCCATTTTCTTCAAACAAGATCTCTGTACATTCCCACTCAAAACAAGATTAGTCCAAAAAAACCTCTTTTCAACATCTAGAATCCTATCTATTGGTGATATAGGCGAGTGCCTATTGTAGTTTTGTAAATCACCAACCGATGATGTAAAGGATTATTGAACTTTGCAAGAATCAAAATACGACATATGGGAAATGCACATAGTACAAGGAAAACAACAAAAGCCATCAATATTTGCACAAGCAGCAAACTAGATGGCGTAAGACTCCATAACAAAAAATTCTAAAATAGCCTTGCAATAAGAACAATGAGGTGGTGGATGGGATCCACCTCCATAGCAACAAATATTGAAATTCAAACACTCTAATGATCTACGAGTAGAAGTGATAAGACTAGGATAATTGATGCAATACATAGTATATTTTACATATGTGGACAACTCAATCACAGTGCTTAGTGGTCATTTGAGTCGAATAAGAGAAACATATTGTGTAGTTCTATTGGCATTTTCCTTTAGTTACATATGACACCACAATGGCTATGCTCAAGTCGCTAGAAACTGAGTAAATTCAACATATCTAGGAACAAATTTCAAAATACTCTTCGTCTCGTGAAAACAATTGAAAGTGCACACCCACAGGGAGATTGCTTGGTTGATAAACAAAGAAGGATTTACAACCTAATAATTACTGCTAACCAAATTAAACAAAACATCATTATAATATAGGACTTTGAAATTGAAATTGATAGACATTGCAAAAAAATGAAAATCATGTAGATATGGCATTAAAATAAATGGTTTACCTATCCCCTAGAACTTCTAGATTGTTTAGGCAATTTGTCGAACAATTCATTCATTTAATTCCTATATGCTTCAATCTTATATGGGCATTTTGTCAAGCAATTTAATTATGTAGAGGCATTTTTATCAAACAATTCAATTTAATTTTCAAATTATGTTATGATATGAGAATGCTCATATACAATTTAAAATCTTTATCAAGTTAGTGAATACATTGTCAATGAACCAAATTAGAATTTCCTTCATTTTAATTGCTAAGGGTGGTAGAAAGCAATTATAATCTTAGTACCTAGTGAAAATCAAATTGTTTCTCACCAATCTTTATTAATGGAGAAAAATTGCCATCACTCAATATATTAATCTTCCTAAGATTCCCCTTGATGCTTAAAAAAATTAATGTCAACCATCATGTTTTTAGATTTCCACAAATATAAACTTTTCTATTTATTTTATTAAAAATGATTCAATTTTTATTGTGTAATTATATCATTATTTTTAATTATGGGTAAACACTTTTGACCATAACCATAAATTGAAAAGAGGGATTTTGAAAGGGCCTGCCCTTTATAAGGGCCAAAAAAGAACTCAAAGATGTTAATAAATCAACACGTAACAACAACAAAGAACATACATAATATGACAATAATATAACAAACTAGTAGCACCTCGCCAATGAAAAAATAGGCAAGGCTAATTACCAAAAAATAACAACAAACCCATAAACTCAAAGCAACTTGAAGCTAAAATGCTTTAGAGAGCTTTGCATCCTCCCACAACCTTATCCTTTTGACTCAATCAACCCTTATTTCTTTTTTGTGGAAATCCCATTTTTAAGTGCTGAGTTTGAGTTTGAAAGGAGTAATGGACCCCTAGAATGCTTCTCTAGTGTAATTATATTATTATTAATAAAAAATATAATTATATAAAAAATAAAATAACTTAATAACCTATAACCAAGAGATCATGACTTCAAATCCTCAATTTCAAACATAGAATGAAATTCCATTAATGAAATTAAGAATACCAAAATGTTCATGTACTAAAAATGCCAAAGAAGATGAGTTTATAACATCTAAACATCTTGCATAACTTGTTGGGAAAGTGTCTCAACCTTGCATTCTAATGTTTTGATTTATCAATTAATAAAAATTAAGAAAATATTTAGTATTGGTACCCCAACTTGGTGGTGTTATAACTCCTAGGCCACATAACAAAAATTGAAGTTCGTGGACGTGTTAAGAACTCTAGAAGACCTAGGTAGATCTCTTGAGAGTCTTTATTGAAGGTGGGAGCAACCGAGTGTAAAAATGTTTTGAAGGCCTTAAAAAATGCAAATGAATAAAACATAGAAAATACCAAAATGTTTTTTATGAATATTTTCCTTTATTACCTTTTTAAGAACTAAAAAGATAATCATACATTATTAAAAAAAAAGTGGGTGGTAAAAAGGCACACCTTTAGAGCATGTGCAAGACCAAGTCTAAAGAAAAAGATGAAAATAGTAAAAAAGGACCAAGCCCAAAGGTCAATAAACATAAAAAACCAAGTAGTGAGAGGAACACTAACAAGAGGGGGACCGTGATCATCCAGTTTAACCCAAATACTAGTGGGGATGGAACCATCATCAACATGCTTCCAACTAGTGAGAACGCCCTCCTAGTCTTTATTTATAGGTTGATAAGCACAAACATGAGAAATGACTAGTTCTAGGCGAGGAAATTTGTTAGAATTTGATCAAGTAGGAGCACCACACCCATGAGAAGAGGTGGAGGGTGAAAAAGAGGGATGAGACCAACCACAAGATTCATGATCCTTAGAGCCTTAAGGGTGAGATCTTTCATATTGGCATCCTCAATGTCTTTTAGAAAATTGACTATAACAACACCTACACCCACGAGGTGGGGAAGAGGTAGGAAATGGAACTCAAATGATTGTGTAGGGGGCATTGCTCTAGTGATCTAAGAGATCTTGATGGTGCACAACTTCAAGTGCAACTTTATGAGCTTTCACCTAAATTTGCATAAACACATTAGAGCAAATCATAGCTTTAGAATATAGAGAAAAATGAACATCAGTCAAATAACTTGAAAACAAAGTTGAGTTTATATCTTTTCAGATACTAAAGAGAATTTTGTCCCTAAAATAATTACAAATTTGGAAAAATTCAAATGAGAGATAAGGCCAATTACCTAGAAAAACTATATGCCATGAGAAGAGGTTAGGAAAAAGGATTTGAAGAAATCATGTATCTAAATCCAAGCATCTCGATCTCTACTGTAGAACCAAAAAGATGCTTGAGAGTCTCAAACTGCCCACAAAAAAGATAGTGGGGGTTGAGAACTCCCATATGAGACAAGTGAGAACAAAGTAGAAACCATTTGCAGAGAACTCACCACACAAAATGAGCCAACATAGGCTTAAGAATAACTGCCCAAATAGTCTAGAATCATTAATGTCAAGTGCTCGGAGAAGATTGGAGGTGACAATAGTGGTTTAACTGATCCACCATTAGGAGATGATGTGCAAGCCACAAGTATTCCTTTCAAGGTTTGTAATGACAAAATACTATTTCAAGATACCATTTCCAATCTTTTCAATAGGGCTTGAAGGATTTAAGTCCAATTTTGTGAACGATATGGGGAGGGATGACATCAACAATAGTCTAGAAGTTATTTTGTCTTGATTGTATAAACAAAATTTTAGCTTAGCCTAGGCCAAGATAGAAAATTCTTTGTAGCTTTATTAAGGATATTCGGTAGAATTTTAATTGCTATATCAAAGAATTTTAAAGCATGAATCCAAGGGGGTTTAGAAAGAGGACAATATTGACTCAATAAAATTAAAAACCACCAAATAGATTGTTGATCAATTGAGAGGCCATTGTAGAAGTCATTCCAAACCCAAAAAATCTAGGGCTTGATGAACTCTCAAACCTTATAGATTCTCTTGATAACAAATGTGCCTTATGTTTGGATATGATCCCTCATAGTGAGGATAATATAGAGTCCAAGTCCTTTCCAAGTTGACCATCCAATGAGAAAACTTGACAAAATATAATATCTAATTAAAAATTTCTAGCTATCATTCCCTTTTAGAGCCATGCTGATCCATTTAGCATATAGAGAAATACCTTAGCAATGGATTAAGATTAATCTTACACCACTAGAATCATGATAGAGACAACTAAATTCCCAAGCAACATGATGAATTCCTTTATTCTTGTTAGTAGAGGCCCAAAGAAAGCCCTTGAGTAATTTCTCAAATTTTAAATAAGAGGACTTAGAAGGGACCTAACAAGAAAAACTTAATAAACATGACTAGTGACCAAAATCTTAGAGCACAGGTAGAATTTCTCAACCAAAGAAAGAGGCTCGGTGATCCAATAACTTAGTTTATTTTTAATTCTAGCAATGACAACTTGCCACAAGATAGAAAGCGAGGCTTGAAAATTAAAGGGACTACCTAGAAATTGAAAAAATTCTCATTGATAAATCCATTTCCAATTAAAAGAGTAACCAAGTTTAGGAAGTAGGACTTCTTGTAGCTTTGGGAACTTTGTCATTAAATACTTGAGCCAAATTCTTGACAAAATATGTGAAGGCAAAGAAGAGCTTGTTTGACATTGTTCTCATCCTCAAGAAGAATGTGAAATGAATTATCAACAAAATGATCATTAACCAACTAATTAGATGAGTTGAGCAAGGCAATACCCATAAAAAGGTTATGGGAGATCAGATGATCCAAAATACACCCTCAAATTTCAACAACAAGAACATAAAGTTTAGGAGCTAAACATAAACCTTAGAAGATAAAAAAATCCTAAAAGGATTTGATTATTGTCCATTAATGGTCATGCAAATTGAGGAATTGGTGAAAATAATTTGAATAGAATGAATAAAATGGGCCCCAAAGCAATGCACTTAAAGGATGAAAAAAATTAGGGACCAATTGATGTGGTCATAAGCCTTGGAAAAATTAAATCTTTATATATAATGTAGGTTGCTAAGAATGTTGGGCCTATTCCATCCTTCCCAAACAACAATATTGTTTTTGAGGATGTACCATGACTTGATAAAACTAGTTTTCTTAGAACATACCAATTAGGGAAGGGGTGCCCTTAGCTCAAGAGTGAGATCTTTGACAATGATCTTGTAAGAGACATTTAACACGTGTAGAATCTAAAATCCAACCTTACCCAACCACGCCTAATTTTAGCCTATCCTAAGCCATTCATTAATTAAATATTTATTATTTATTTAATTAGTTTCATCCTTTCCCATCTTTATTCTTATCCTTTAATTACATAAATATTTTGTTGAATGAACAAGACAATTGAGAGGAGGGTGAATCATTTGTAGCAATTTAAAACATCAAAGCCCTCAAAGTAATCAAATCCACATGCATTCATTAAACCCTTATTTTGTTAAAGTAATTAAACATGAACTGCATATAACATAAACTAAAATAACAACACCATACACAAGAGAACACCATATTTACATGGAAAACCCAATGAGGGAAAAACCACGACGGGGATTAGCTCACAATATAAGTAATTGCAAAATCGGTACAAGTGCTCATTGCCACATAAAGAAATACAAGAAGATAGAAGAGAAATGTTACACAGAGAACACTTTCTCAATGCAAAAATAATCCACCACAATTGCTC
The DNA here is from genome assembly GCA_007258455.2 of Sequoia sempervirens. Lineage (NCBI taxonomy): Eukaryota > Viridiplantae > Streptophyta > Pinopsida > Cupressales > Cupressaceae > Sequoia > Sequoia sempervirens. The sequence continues at coordinate 108,559,098 of VDFB02270651.1, read as the reverse complement.
CAACACTCTTGCAGTCTTGCATGAAAGATTTCAGACACCTTCATCTCACTGCTTTCAAGAATCCAAACACTTGAAATTCACACTGCTTTGCTCAAATTCGCATCATACACATCACTCACATTGATCTTGCATATATCTTTCTTCTCTTTTGCATTTCACAACATAACTACTCTTATTTATATCAATCTCAACCTTGAAAACCTTCTCCAATGTCAACAACTATCTGTTGCACTTACAAATTCAAAACAGGTTGGCACCTAAACATTCCCACGATGGATAGGAACAAAGGTGACCTACATAAATCCTTAATTAGGAGCCAAATAGATCCCAACACAGCTTAACACACTTTCATAAGCCTCACATGTAGTGTTAACACAAGGTCGACCAATACCCGTGTTAAACACCATAAACATTAAGTACATGCTTCCTTAAATCAATTTGAAACTTTTAGACAACAAGATTCACTTGAAAATGATCTAGAATAATCCACGAACTACTTGAGATTCATCAAACACTTCATCCAAGCTTGCATCATACAAATACATCAACCCAGAATGAATGGTAGACCTTATTCACATGCTCACATATGAAACTTACTTTGTACTATACCAAATCAAGTAAAACCTTGAAAATAGAAAGATACAAACATTATAAACAACTTCCCAAATCCGCACAACCTGAAGCCAAACTATGGAGAAACACGAAGAAAATACATTTCTCCCAGGCCATAGAAAACATCATTGAAAAACTTTTTCACACACCGGTGAAAATATCTCGCACTGTACAATGATTCAGAAACCCAAATTTTGAATGTAGCAACCTTTGACAACCATGAAAAACATATCAGATCCGCATAGGAATAACATCAACACAAAGCACAATACCAGAGCACACTTTGAACACTTGCACAACACTGTTTACTCTGTTTATCAAATTTTCTCAAAATTACTTGGAAACCAAGTACCAAAGACATCATCTCAGCTCATTACATCATTCTAACTCATCTCTAGACATTGCAACAAAAAGATATCTCCATGTACTCACAACACTTCCTCATTATCTTAACTACACATGCACAACCTGCAACAACCTGTTTTTCACAATTTTCTCAATATCCTCAACATCTTCATCATGCAAAAAACTTCCTCATATAGTTGACATCAATGAAAACACTAGTCAGTAGATTTCCTATTGACATCAATGAAAATACCTTCATACTTGCAACAATCTCCCCCTTTGTCATTGATGGCAACACAAGATGTGAAAAACCATCAAAGACAATATACACACTCTCCTCTTCTTTTTTTTTAGATTAGATAGCCTACACAACATTCCTGCACTCTCTCTCACTTACATGATTGTCTCTCCCTTGACAATAATGATTAGAAAATATACACAACTTTCTCCCCTTGATATTTTGCATTTTTTCACATGATACTCTCCCCCTTTGACATCAATGGAAAAGGATAAAGTATTTTACATTGTTATCCCTCTTTGACACAAAACCAAGATACTTGCTCTGAATACTCCCCCTTAGGAGTACACCCAAATAAATCAGCAACTCAATGACAACACATGACACTACCTACTCCCCCTGAGAGATAGCCACTAACATCATTCTAGAAAAGAGATAGATCCATAGATCCACTAGACTAATGCAACTCCATATGCATCTAGTTCAAAGGAGGGACAATAACCCCCAACTTCTCCCTAAGATACTTAAAATTATCCTTAGGAAGAGCCTTAGTAAATATGTCAGCAATCTACTCCTTTGTTGGTACATACTCTAGCTTCACTTCATTCTTTGTAACCTTCTCTCTCAAAAAGCGATACCTAATTGATATATGCTTTTTCATTGAATGCATCACTGGATTCTTTGAAATGTTGATTGCACTTGTGTTATCACAAAAGATAGCAATAGGCTCATCAGATACAACTCTCATATCCTTCAATGTCTATCTCATCTACAAAACTTGTGTACAACATGTTGCTGCTGCAATATACTCAGCCTTTGTAGTGGATAAGGAAATTGAATCTTGCTTCTTACTCAACCATGACACTAATCTACATCCAAGAAAGAATGCACCACCACTTGTACTTTTCTTGTCATCCACACAACCATCCCAATTTGCATCTGTATAAGACCTTAATGTAAAATTAGTATCCTTAGGATACCACAAGCCATAATCTAGAGTGCTTCTTAAATATCTGAATATCCTCTTCATTGCTGCAACATGTGTTTCTTTAGGATCTTCTTGAAATCTAGCCATAAGAAAAACTGCATGCATGCTATCCGGTCTAGTAGTAGTTAGATATAACAGTCCACCAATCCTAGATCTGTATTTTCTCTAATCAGCCTTAGGTGAATCATCATCTTTTCTCAATTTACAACCAGTCACCATAGGAGTGCATACCAGTTTGGAGTCATCCATTCCAAACTTCAACATTTCTTTGACATATTTAGACTATGAAATGAAATTCTCTTTATCTATTTGATTGATTTGTAGCCCAAGGAAGAAATTCATCTCCCCAAACATTGACATTTCAAACTCTTTCTACATCTCTTCAAAAAAATTCTTACACATAGCTTCATTTCCACCAAAGATAATATCATCCACATGTACAACCACTATTAAGATTTTGTCTTCCTCAATTTTGAAGTAAAGATTACTATCTGTGGTGCCCTTGTTGAACCCTTGCTATATCAAATATCTGTCCAATCTTGCATACCAAGCTTTGGCTTCATTTCCACCAAAGATAATATCATCCATATATACAACCACTATTAAGATTTTGTCTTCCTCAATTTTGAAGTAAAGATTACTATCTGTGGTGCCCTTGCTGCACCCTTGCTATATCAAATATCTGTCCAATCTTGCATACCAAGCTTTGGTAGCTTGCTTCAATCCATATAATTCCTTCTTCAATTTACACACCATATCCAGTTGCTCTGACAACTGAAATCCTTCCAGTTGTTCCATGCAAACCTCTTCTTCCAATTCACCATTCAGAAAAATAAACTTCACATCCATCTGATAAACTTTAAAGTCCTTATGTGCTACAAATGCCAAAAACATTCTAATAGCTTCCATCCTAGCCACATGAGCAAATGTATCCTCATAGTATATTCCTTACAATTGTGAGTAATCCTTACACACAAGTCTTGCCTTGTTTCTCACCACTTCTACATTCTCATTTAGCTTATTTTTGAATACCCACTTAGTTCTAATTATGTTCTTGTTTGCTGGTCTAGAAACCAATTCCCAAGTTTGATTTTTCTCAATTTGCATAAGTTCTTCCATTGCATTCATCCACTGTTCATCTTTACATGCCTCACTCACTGTTTTAGGTTCAACTTTAGAAAGTAAACACAAATTTACCTTAGCTTCAACAACTTTGCTTCTTGTCAATACTGCTTGTCTCTTATCTCCAATGATTTGTTCTTCAAAATGATTATTATGCACATACTTAGGGGTCTTAGGGGTCTTCTCCGAAGCTTCTTCCTCTTCATTCTTCACTTCTTTCTCATCAACTTTTTCTTCTTCTACTTCTTTCTCATCAACTTTTTCTTCTTCTACTTCTCTTATCTCCAATGATTTGTTCTTCAAAATGATTATTATGCACATACTTAGGGGTCTTAGGGGTCTTCTCCGAAGCTTCTTCCTCTTCATTCTTCACTTCTTTCTCATCAACTTTTTCTTCTTCTACTTCTCTACAATCAGGTTCATTTGACACATATCCATCTATTGTAATTGAATTCTACAAATTTTCATCAACTTTAACATTTGCACTTTCAACTATCTTTCTTAGCCTTTTATTGTAACATATGTAAACTTTGATTTTAGTAGAATAGCCAAGGAAGCTACCTTCATTAGACCTTGCATCAAACTTTCCTAAGTTTTCTTCTTCTCTTTTGATATAACATTTGCTTCCAAATACTCTAAAGTACTTGACAGTAGGAATCCTTCCATACCATAACTCATAGGGAGTCTTTGTGTTGTTGGCTTTTTCTTGAACTATGTTAAGTATGTAAACAACAGTATGAATAGCTTCTCTCCAGTAGACTTCTGGTAGATAGTCCTAGTAGCTTCTTGAATTGTCTGATTTTTCCTTTCAACAACTCCATTGTACTAAGGAGTTCTAGGGGCAGACAAGTGCCTCTTTATGCCATGAACTTCACAAAACATGTTAAAATCATTGGAGGTGAATTCACCACCTCTTTCAGGCCTTAAAATTTTTATTTTTAGACCCATTTCATTCTCAACCATAGCTTTAAATGCCTTGAATTTATCTAATGCATCATATTTCTCTCTAAGAAAAGTAACCTATGTCATTCTAGAATAATCATCAATCAAAAGCATGAAATACATGTCACCTTGTAGTCTTCTCACCCTTGCAGGACCACAAAGATCTATATGTACTAATTCTAGTAGTCTGGTAGTAGATTGTTCCTTTCCTTTGAAACCACTCCTTGTTTGTTTTCCAAATTAACAACTCTTGCAAACAACATTGATAGGCTTTGTGATTCTTGGTAGATCTCTCACTGCATGAACTGAACTGATTCTTTCCAAATTATCAAAGTTCATGTGACACATCCTCTAGTGTCATAACCAACTGTCATTAATCTAAGACATAAAGCAATTTCTATCAGCACCCTTAAGCTGATAAATGTTCCTATCAGTCCTCTTACCAACATCAATCATAGTTCCAGACCCTTTTTTGATCTCACATGTTTCATCCTTAAACACAAGATTATATGCTTTACTACACATTTTTTCGACACTCAAAAGATTATGCCTTAATCCCTTAACATAGTAAACATTGTCAATATTATGCTTTCCATCAAAACTAATTGAACCTATTCCACAAATCTTAGTTCTTGAATCATCTCCAAATTTAACTAATCCTCCGTCATATTTTCAAGTTTAACAAACTTACTTTTATCTCTAGTCGTGTGATTAGAGCAGCCACTGTCAACAACCTAGTAATTCTTATCTTCTTTAGCATGAAAAGTAGATACCAAAGTACCTTCAACCGTCTCCTTCTCCAAATCACTTTCCTTCACACAACTTCGAGAGTTAGCAGAACTAGATTCTTATTTTATAGCCAAGAAAAAAATTCATTATCATCAAAATCTCCATAATCAGATTCATCATAAAAAATTCCAACATCTTCTCTAACATAGTAAGCTCTTTTAATCATCTTTCCTTTGTTCTCCTTATTCTTATTGTTTATAGCTCTTTTTTGACATCTTGAAGCATAATGACCTATTTCACCACAACTAAAGTATTTGAAAGGTAGTTTACCTTTGTACTTACCAGTGCCCTTTTTCATCTTTCTCACAAAGTTAACTTCCACATCATCAAGATCATCTCCATTTGAATCTTCAATATTTTCTGATTTTCTAGCCTTAAAACACTAGTAGAATTTGAAAAATAAATGACTAGGTGACTAAAAATTTTAGTCACAACAACTAAAAATGACTAAATTCTACTAATTTTTTACAACATAGCTATAAATGAGTAAATAGATGACTAATTTAGTTGTCGAGTAAAAAATTATTTAGTCACACAAATAAAAATGACTAAACAGTTAGTCACACGAATACAAATTAGACAATTTTTTAAAAAAATGTGGGGAAATGATTGGTGGGAGTGTATTGCGTCTAATTTATTATTCACGTTTAGCCTGATAGTACTTGACAACTACAGTGAGGCTATTTGCATGGGTGTGCGATTCATTATTCATTTTGAGGCATTTTGAATTACAACTACTTGCATGGGTGATAAAGATTGTTTGGAGAGGACCTAGAGACTTCTAAAAAGGCGGGCAAGGACTTTAGAGTTTTTTGCAACAAATTTGAAGTCGGTGAGGTCTTCTGCAATGAATTCAGATTTTGGGACACCCTCTGTAGCGAATTCAGAGGTAATTCAAAACCCTCTTTACATTAAACACAAAATCTATAACTTTCTGATTGGAAACTTACAGTAGTTACAATCTACTTCTCTTAATAACGTTCTTTTACAATCTTGCCACTGTTGTGCTTCATAATGTGTTCGAGCTAAATATAATAAAATTTGGGTGTCAATGCCAAAATAGAATTTCCTCAAATGATTTTGATACATTTTCACTGCAAGTGCAAATTGTCCTTGTGCAAAGTAAACATGTGCTAGATTTACCCACACATCATGCATCTGAAAAAAGATGTTTCCTACTACAACTTCTTGTACCTGTGTAAAAATTTCCTTTGCAATATCAAATTGACCCCTTTCAGCTAGCACAATGGCTACCCCTTTGCAACATAAAAATTTCTTGGTCTCTGTGCCAACACTTTACAATACAGTTCTCTAGCCTTCTCAAGATGTTGTGCCTCCACCTTTGGATCCCTCATCTCATTGTGAAAGCTACAAAATAATTCCAATTTCCAAGTGAAATGTCAACATAAGAATTCTTTGCATTTGATTCACTTTGTGCAGCTCTAATTGTTTCTTTTTCTTTAAGCCAACCATCTATTTTTAGTTCCATTTTTCCAAGCATAGATAAATCACTTGATGAGTTTTTTTCCACCTTAAGTGCATCCCCAATCAATTCTAGGCTTAGTTGGATCTCATTCTGAGCTTGAGCCATGGCTGCAAGACGTAGATATGCATCTACATAATAAGAAAACTTGGATAATATTAGCCTATATAAAAGATTTTATTTTTTAGTATCATGTAGCTATTCAAACAACCTAGCAAGATTAAATAGTGTTGTGACTTTATCCCATGGTAACTCAAGTGAAACACCACCTTCTTCTAGTCAATGGAAGAATTCCATATCCTTAAGGAGCACATGAAAACTTGCAAAATTAGCACTAGGGCTTTTATTTATGAATTCAACCCAAATGAAATAAAATTAGAAGGAAATAAGCCATTCTTGGTTGAGGTATCGAGAGATGGTGAGCCCGTTGGGCCAAATGCTACAAAGTGGGCCACTGAGTTGGGTGTAAGATGTAGGGACCATTTGAATATTTGCAAATCAACTTTTGTAGAGCAAGATCCATAAACTATGGAAAATGCTTTTGAGACTATTGGTGGAATTTTTTTTAGAAAATATTACAAGCAAAAGATGAGAATTTTGATGAAAAATTTTAGATACAATTACAAAAAAATAATCATGGAGGGAAAAGAGAGGTTGAACTCCACTCTATCTCCCAAATAGTGGGAGGAATTAAAAGAAAGTATGCATTTTGAAGAATATTTGGCAAAGAGTAACAGAGGCAAGAGAGAAGAGATAATGTGAGGGCTGATATACATTTGGCTGAGGCAGGTTGCATGCCAAAATGGAAAAATTTGTAGTATGTGTATGGATTTTTGGTTCAATTTATATTGTGTTATTTATTTCAATTTTTTATTGAACTAACTATATGTTGAAATTGACATTGTATTTTAGGTGGAAAACATCAATAAAGAAGCAGGTACAAAAGATATTGTTAATTATATGGAAGAACTAGATCCTAGTAAATCTAAGAGTAGGATGAAGTGTAAATCTAGTTCGTCAATAGAGATTTCACAACCATCTGTTCAATGCCTAGTAGGAGCCTATGTAGATCATGTCAAATCAAATGAACTAGGGTACCAAAAGGTAATGAGTTTCATATTTAGTCTCACTCAACAAGTTTTGCAGTTGGTTGCCTCTGTTAACCTTATAGTTTCTACATGGAATGAGCATAAATCCATGGATTTAGATGAGGTAAGAGACTCTATTGATCTCATTTCTTCTTGTTTGGAAATTCTGTATACAAATGCCTCTTAATATGTAGATTATTGAAATCTGAGCGTAGGAGAATCCAACCTAGTTTCTTTATTGTTGGAGTGATCCAGAAAATGTTCTTTTGGAAAAATTTATAGCTTACATTCTTTACTTGACTATTGAATGCTTTATATATTTTTTTGCACGATGGTTAAACCACATGTAGAGAAATTTCATCAAAGCAATAGGAAAACAAAAATGGCTTCATGATGTCAACAAAGCTGTTGATATTGATATGATCATGATGAAGTGGACATGAATGCACAACACAATCATCTTATTTGTCTTGAAGTTGAGGTAATTAATATAGTAGTTTTCAGTTATCTGTCCCAATGTTTTGTCATTCTTCATGCTTAAAATGTTCTTTTAGACAAAAAATTATAGCTTTTGCATTCTTTAAGTTGTAAGTTAATTTGTCCCAATGTTTTTTCATTCTTCTTTTGGAAAAAAAATTATAGCTTTTGTATTCTTTAAGTTGTAAGTTAATCTGTCCCAATGTTTTGTCATTCTTCATGCTTAAAATGTTCTTTTGGACAAAAGCTTATAGCTTTTGCATTCTTTACTTGACTTATATTATTTTTTGCATGATGATTAAACCACATGGTGCAGAGTAATTATATGAAAGAAAAATGAAAATAAAAGGCCCTATCAATAGAAATCTCTACAAAGTTGTACAACTTCATGTCTACAATGACGTTGATAGTGATTATGATGATGAAATCGACAAGCATGCACATGATATTCATAGTGGTAGTTGTGTTGAACTCGAGGTGAGTGCTATGAAACCACATGCAAGTAAGTACTATTCAATTACTATTCAAGTAAGTAATGGTTGTTTTATTATATAAATAAGGTTAATCATTACCTATTTGATAGAAGTTGGTTAAACTAGTAGTGAAGTGTAATTAGCTAGTACACATAGATTATGGAAATAAGGGAGAAAATATAACTTACATATGGAAGCTTAGAGCTTAGTTGTAATAGAGTGCATACATAGATTTTGACAATGCATTAGTGCATTGTATTCAGGGATGCCATGGTCCTCAGTTGGGGGGACTTCATTGCCAATCCATGTCTCTTTCTAGAGTACTTGTACAATCTAGCACAATTGTAGTCTTTCCCTCCATTTTTTTGTACCTCGCAATGGGTTAGTTTTTTTTTCAAAGTAAAATGTTGCTTCTTTGTTATTCAATAGAATAAAAAAAATCACATACAAAAACTGATTTGTTTCAAGACATAAGACATTACATACATCTGTCAAAAACAATATAATGTGTGTTTTATATCTCAATATAATGTGTATTTTTTTTTGTTTTTGTAGACATTTACTAATAAAATCCAAGAAGGGGATAAAGTTGAGGTGTTGGATCCGTTTGATGGTGCTGCTATGGGAATTGAGCAGACTCACTCACTATCTATTGTACAAGAAGTCAAATTGAAAGGAACAAGAGATGCAAATGTAAGTATTTTAAAGGTCACAAGTAACATACCCCTTGCTTATGAAGACAAAATAGATGGAGCTACCCGTCTGAGAGAGAAAAAAGGGAGCTTCACATGGTGTCCACTAAAATATTTTTAAAAAATGACATAGTTGATGTTTATCATGTAATACTAGCTGTTAGACAACTTGGCCCATTGTAACTCAGTTTTCTCAATCACAATTGCACTGAGAAACACACTTTGTAACAGTACATTTTTCAAATCAAAGACACATTTATGTCTTGTATCTGCTGTAAGAACATGTTTTCTCAATAAAATTTTAGTATTTTTCCTTCTTAATAGCTATTTCATTATGTGCAAATTAATGAATGATTGATTATGTTTTTCTGTATTTTTATATGTTTAAACCTCAATTAAAGCATTGTCTCATTTCTAGCACTTATAGGTAGAAATCGGTGAACAAAAACAATTAAATAAGCTACCAATTGACTAAATATACTACCAATTGATAGAAATTAGTGAATAAATATGACTAAATATAATGATTATGCAATTAATAAATAATGTATCAATATATTACTAGTTGACATAAATCAGAGAACAAAAAAAATTAAATAAACTACTAAATTGATCAAAATGATGATTAAAATTAATGACTAAATACACTACTAATTGACAAAAATCAATGAATAAAAATGACTAAATAAGTGACTAGTTAACAACAATCAATGAATAAAAAATGACTAAATAAGTGACCATATTATAGCAATCAATGACTAAATCAATGACTAAATAAGTGACTAGTTAAATATATCAGTGAATAAAAAATGACTAAATAAGTGACTAGATTACAACAATCAATGACTAAATCAACAACTAAATATATCCGTGAATAAAAAATGATTAAATAAGTGACTAGATTACAACAATCAATTACTAAATATACTACCAAATTGATCAATCAAAACAAGCAATAAATGTCTAAAAATGGTTTAGTCATCAATTTAGTCGCATTATAAATGACTGGCAATAGACTACTAATGGTCACACGATCATGTTCAGTAATTTATAAGCAATTTTTAGTATTTTTTTAATCATCTATTGTTGTTTCTGTACTAGTGAAAGCAGTTTCCACTTTTATTCCATTTTTCAAACCAAACTTTCTCATTTCAAAAGATGTTAGTGTACCAATCAATTGATCTCTAGAATAAGTATTAAAATTTACAACTTCCTCAATAGTAGATACCTTTTCATTGTAAGCATCAGGAAGAGTTCTAAGAACTTTCTTCACCACTCTAGGCTCTTTAACTTGTGCACCATGACCTCTCATAGAACTTACTAGTTCATCAACCCTCTGCATGTAGGTTGTAATTGTTTCATCTTCAACCATTTTCATAGTCTCAAATTGTTCCTTCAGATTCTACAAATTTGATTTTTTTACCTTTTCTTCTGCTTCATAAATACTTTCAAGCTTATCCAAAACTTCTTTAGCAGTCTTAAGATTCATAACTTTAACCAATTCAGAATTTGAAAGACTATTTGTAATAATAATTTTTTCCTTAGCATTTACCTCACGTGCCTTGATCTCATCACTTGTGTTCAGAACATTCGCAGGAGTATATGTAGTTTTATAAGCCTTCTCAATCTCATAACCATGACATGCCAGATATCCTTCCAACTTTGTCTTCCAGAATGCATAATTTGTTCCATCAAATCTTAGGGTAATAAATTTGCTTTGAAATCCCGAGTCTACCATAAGAAGTTAATCTCTTCTCCAAGGAACCTTGCTCTAATACCAATTTTTGAATGAACAAGAAAACTAAGAGAGGGGGGGTGAATCAGTTGTAGCAAATTAAAACATCAAAACCCTCAACAGTAGTTAGATCCACATACATTCATTAAACCCTTATTCTATTAAAGTAATTAAACATGAACTCCAAATAGCAAAAAATGAAATAACAACACCATACACAAGAGAACACTGTATTTATGTGGAAAACCCAATGAGGAAAAAACCATGGTGAGGATTAGCTCACAATATAAGTAATTGCAAAACCGGTACAAGAGCTCACAACCAAAATATGGCACACTAACCAAAAGGGCTCACAATCAAGGCTCACTACCACATAAAGAAATATAAGAAGATAGAAGAGAAATGTTACATAAAGAACACTTTCTTAATGCAACATGAATCCACCACAATTTCTCCAACACTCTCGCAGTCTTGCATGAAAGACTTTGGATACGTTCAGCTCATTGCTTTTAGGAATCCAAACACTTGAAATTCACACTGCTCTAATAAAATTCGCATCATACATATCACATGCATCAATCTCACATATATCTTTCTTCTCTCTTGCATCTCACAACATCACTACTCTTATTTATATCAATTTCAACTTTGAAAACCTTCTCCAATGTCGGCAACTATCTGTTACACTTACAAATTCAAAATAGGTCAGCACCTAAACATTCCCGTGGTGGATAGGAATGAAGGTGACCTACATAAATCCTTAATTAGGACCCAAATAGATCCTAACACACCTTAACATGTTTTCATAAGCCTCACATGTAGTGTTAACACAAGGTCAACCAATACCCATGTTAAAAACCATAAACATTAAGTACACGCTTCCTTAAATCAATTTGAAACTTCCAGAAAACAAGATTCACTTGAAAACGATCTAGAATAATCTATGAACTACTTGAGATTCATAAAATACTTCATCCAATCTTGTATCATACAAATACATCAACCCAAAATGATTGGTAGACCTTATTCGCACGGTGACATATGAAACTTACTTTGTATTGTTCCAAATCAAGTAAACCTTGAATATAGAAAGATACAAACATTAAAAAAAACTTCCCAAATCCACACAACCTAAAGCCAAACTATAAAAAAACTTCCCAAATCCACACAACCTAAATCCAAACTATAGAGAAACATGAAGCAAATACATTTCTCTTAGGCCACAAAAACATCACTAAAAAAATAGTTCACACATTGGTGAAAATATCTCGCACTATACAATGATTCAAAAACCCAAATTCTGAATGTAGCAACCTCTAAAAACCATGAACATATTATATCCACATAAGCATAGCATCAACACAAAAGAAATCAAAGCACAATACTAGAGCACACTCTGAACACTTACACAACATTGTTTACTCTGTTTATCAGATTTTCTCAAAAGCACTTTGAAACCAAGTACTAGAGACATCATCTCAGCTCATTACATCATTCCAACTCATCTCCAAATAATGTAACAAAAAGATAGCTCCATGTACTCACAAAACTTCCTCAATATCTCAACTACACATGAACAACCTGCAATAACATATTCTCCTCTTTTTCACAATTTTCTCAATATCCTCGACATCTTCATCATGCAACAAACTTCCTCAACATATAGTTGACATCAATGACAACACTATTCAATAGACTTCATGTTGACATCAATGACAACACCTTCATACTTGCAACATATTTATCATTTATTTAATTATTTTCCCTTCATATAATCCCATTAATTAAATAAATAAATATTTATTTATTTATTTAATTCCCCTTTATCCTTTATCCTTATTCATTTAATCCTATCCCTCAATCTTGTTCACATGGATCATAATCTAAAATTTCCATCATGTGACAAGTGTCCCATTCACATGTATAACTAACTCCTTATTTAGTTTCATTGAACCTAGACACTTGCCCAAAATTCAAACTAAAATTTCATTTTATCTATTCATCTCAATCTCACCTCTTAATCCTAGCAATTCACATAAGGATTTTTGTCCTTATCCTCATCTTAAACCTAAATCCTATCCCTCATGTGTCACTTGTCACATGACTACATCTTTGAGCCTAACCCTAATCCTCATTCAATCTTAGCCATTCATCATCAATCATTCCTAGCCATTAATTTTGACTCTTTAAGGCTCTATATCTAGAGGTTCTCATTCTTCATCAAATACTTTTAGAATCAAGAACCAAGCTATCATACCCTTATGTTGTTATTTTAATCTCTCATCTTGTAATCTTATCTAGGTTATGCAAGATTCTTGAGCAATCCACATATTATCATTATCATAAGAGAAAATAAAATGGAACAAGGGTGTATTCCACTTTCGTTCATCGAGGAGTGAGCAAGGATAACAAAAAAATCACTACAAAACATGTCATGTAACCAATATATCTCTTTCCAAACATAGGATAATGATGATGATTGGATTATGTCATACTTAGGGGTCCAAAGGGAATTGATGATTGAACTTATAAATAACCAAGAAGTGATGATAGATAGACTTGGAAATGTTGTGGATAACCAAGAAGTGATTGAAAGATGATAGGAAAAAAGAGATAATGACTAGTTAATGTTTGACATCTAGGATTTTGATAAGGATTGATTTTTCCATGCAATGTTTGATCGTTTATTAAGTGCAAGCTTGAGGAGCTCAAAATACTATTATGGATGGGATTTGGGATGAAATGGGATGGATATGATAGGATGATTTGATATTTATTTATTATGATATGAATCTTTTATTGTGGAATGAAGTGATGGGAGGATAGATGCAAGAGAATGAGACTTGACCAATGTGTTGGAAACTAAGGATATACATGGTTGAATCCTTGATATGATTTAAGTGTAACTTCTACATCTAGTGTAGGGGGAAGATCAGGAAAGGGTGGGTAATGATGGATGATAGATGATAGATGACACTAATCAAGGGTCTGTTATCCTCGAATCTAGCAACACTCGATTCACAAGATAACCCCCTACAAAAAAATTTTGTTTCGTAGTTCCGTGTACTTCAAGCATGCAAAACGAGAAAAAATTCAATTTCCATCGATGCGTAATCCTAAACCTCAAATCTTCCATTTGAGTGTCTCTCATTGTTCATCTTTCAAAAATCTTTGAAATGGATATTTTTGTTGTTTCCCACTCTTTGGGAGTTTGTTAATTTTTCACTTATGTCGGAGCATTGATTTTCAATGCTCCTACATGAGCCTTATGCTAGAAAAATTACTCCAAGTTTTGGAGTAATGAAAATCACCGCTCCTACACTTTGTACTCACCCTTACATGCACAAGTAGTGATTTTCACCACTAGTGCATGTTTCCTTTTGACAAGTCTTTTGCATGATCGAGCGGTGATTTTTATCGCTAATGCATATCCAATGTCTTGAAAATGTTGGAGCAGTGATTTTCACTACTCCTACATTCCCCCCCCTTTTTGTACAAATGTCATTAATGCATCTCGAGTTCACTAATGATCGAATTTAATAACTTATTAAAGTCATTTTATATTATTTTCTTTTCATCTTGATACATCCTCTCAGTTCCTCCTCGCGTTGATCATTATCCAACTTCTAGTGGATTTGCATTTGAATATTTTTCAAGCATCTAAGCTAGGGTTTTGTGTTTTTGCCAGGTACGTTTCTGTGTCTTTCTTCTTTGTCGATCTTGGATGCTATCTCTCTTTCAATGGGGTTTGAAGCTATCTTTTTTGAGATCATTTTTTGAAATCGTTGGCCCTAGTTTTAGTTTCTTTTATCTTGAAATATTTTACCTTCCTTCCGTCGCTCTTCCATGTTCTACTTTTGGGGTTTTCGTGCCCTAGTTTTTCTTTGTTTTGCGCATCATTTTCTTGTGCTCTGCTATCATTTTTCACTGCTCAATCACCTATCTTCGTGACTGGTGATTTTGAGTGTCCTTTCATCTATCTTCATTGAAATCACCAAGTCCCATACTTGTTCGAGCATGCCTTTTCATCGCTCAAACAACTATTGATCTTCCCTGTCAAATGTACACGCACTAAATTTTAGTGCTTGAATATTCAAACTTATTACATCTTATCGGATGTAGGAGCAGTGAAAATCACTACTCCTACATGAAGAAACTTTCCTCCCAAATGCAAAGGCGGTGAAAATACCCGCCCTTATACTTGAATCCAATTGAAAATACATGCTCGAGTGGTGTTTTATAGCACTCAAGCATGAGTTTGATCTTTCCCCAAAATGCATAAGTGCTAATTTTTAGCGCTCCAACAAAATTCCTATCAAATGCTCAAGGTATGTAGGAGCCCTATTTTTTAGCGCTACTACATGCAAAAAAACTTCATTAGATGCAGGAGCGCTGATTTTCAACGCTCCTACATAAAAGGAAGTTTTCCACCTAAACACTCAGAAATCATTCCATTTGCACTCCGAACCTCATTTCATGACCAATGCTCTATTTTCTGTGCTCTATAGCTCATTTTCACTTCCTCCAAATTTCCTGCTTGCTTCACACTTTCCAAATCGCTCTCACAAAGCATTTTCTCCAAACACCTCATAATCCATTGTTCTTGTAGTTGCTCTCAAGTTCTTATCAGGTAATCCAAGAAGGTGACATTCCTTGATATTTGGTATTTTCAGATGACAGCAAAAAAGCCTCCGTCATCTTTTAAGAAGGATGGCAAGATGAAGTACAAATATCAAGGTGTCTTTTCACATACTGTTGTGATCTCAAAGGTCGATGAAATCAAAGACACATAAATTGGTCATCAAGACATGGATGATTTTGTAAAAATAACTGAGAAGAAACCATTAGAAGAAGATTTGAGATCTATTGTTCATAGCAACTTGCACTTGGTATCTACATTCCCATCTGCTGCTCATAACACAGAGTTTGTTCTCCAAGTTGCATCTCATTACATCCAAGAATACAAAAGTGTGAGAGATTCCTTGAGAAAAATCATGATGAGATTAGATCCTAAATTCTTTGATATTGTTTTCCAAGTTCCACACATGGAACAATATACAAAAATCTCAATTCAATAAGCACATGAGGTCTATGATAAGGATCCAATTAAAGCTAAAACATTGATTAATACTCAATGGTTAAAATCTCCAAGACCCACTATCTCAAGATGGCCTAAAGGGCTTCCTCGAAGTGATTTCAAAGAGGATGTTAGGGATTTGATTACTCTCCTAAGCAGGATGAAAGGCTTTCCTATTTCATGCCAATTTCAAGATTGGATGTATGAGTACATTTGCATCATTAGGAGAAGGAAGGCACATAAAGATTGGGGAACTTAGATAAGTGATGAAATTCATGAACAATTGATCAATATGCCAACCACTTTGAAATTTTACATGACTTCCTATTTGGTATATGCTGCTATAGTTATGCAAAAATTTCGAGGGTTGTCTAAAAAAGGAAATAGAAATGTTGTAATTGTGTATGATTTCTATTATCAGTTAAATTTAAGAGAAATTCTTAAACATTTCAGAAGAGTCACACATGCTTTATTTTCACCCCTACTATTCACTTTTGATCCGACTCTTGAAAATAAAAGATTACCGAATGAATCTTAAAAAGTTGTTAGTAAAGTTGGATGTATCTTTTTTAAATTTCCAACCTTCACATCTTTGAGAGTAGGTTGTTAGACTGGGTATCCATACATGTTACCTAGATATCCTTCAGAGAAGTGGATACTAATGGAGCTATGCAGATAGTTGATCTCAGTCCATAAGGATCGCCAAAGAATTCACAAGTTAGGTTTTAGGTTTCCACTAACTATTGGGAGATATACTGTTCATAGTGTACAAAAAGCAAAGTCAGTTGCTGCAGAAACGCAAATCATGACTTTGACTACCGAGATCTATAGAGGAAACCAAAGAAATATCATTGACATGCCTACCACTTGAAGATATATGGGAAAACTGTAGAGATGAAGAAGATATTTAGAGAATGAATTTTTGTAGGTTGACAGTGGAACAAATCAAATATCTTGGTGCAACTAATATTCTAGAGGATTTCAAAGATCCTGGCGACATCATGAATTCTACTTATGAAGAGGATGAAATTGCTAGGAAGCCTTTACCTCTAATGCAATGGTCTAAGAAAGAAAATGTTTCTATTAGAGAAAGACTTGCTCCTATTTTGCATAACACAATTGAATGGTTGCATAGGCATGGCTTTCAATTGAAGTCTTTTAGGATAGAATTAGAAGGAGAAACATTGGGAGTAGAAACTAGCCAACGACAAGAACTCCACAAAAAAAACAAGCATGTGGTAACTACCTCTTCTTCTTAAAGAGGTCCTAAGATCAAGTTTACTTTTGGAAGAAGTGAAACACAAACAATTGAAGAAGAGGAGGCTACAAAATTAGAACAACTGCATGCAGAATGAAAGGAGCTGGCTTCTGAGGAACAATCATCCAAAGAATAAGAAGGGAATGAAAGTGTAGAATCAAAAGAATCTGATGAGGAAGAATCTGAAGGAGATGAAGGTGAAGAAAAAGGTAATGAAGAGGAACTCAGGCATGATGATGAACAACCACTATCTCCCCATGAGAATATTGATGAAGATCTTCCCCAAACATCGTCACCTATTACTACCAACATCCCTCATACTCCTTCAAATCCAATTACTCCTCCACCTCCTTTTCCTACCTCACCACCTCCTACAACAACTTTACATGTAGTGAATGTTTCCATTCCCCCTTCAGTATCAACACTCCTTACCACTCCTCCTGGATTTTCAACGCACAAACTGTTGATGTTAATTTGAGTTCCTCCCCATCCATTCCAAGTTTATCATCTCCAGCATTTGATATCTCTTTAGAGGCTTAACTTCACAGGTTCATGAATGAGTCTTTGCAGGATCCACTTGGTTTGCAGTCCACTAGAGCTATCTTGACTAATACTACCCCAATTGTTACAATATCAACCATTCCTATAGAAATGGCTGCAACACAAGAGTTGACAGTAAGTCAAGAAGGATATACTTCATCTCTTCCACCTTGGCTAATCTCACAAGTATCAAAGTGCAAGAAATAAATGATTTCCCCAGATTAGCTTGATCTTGAGGAGATAGCTCCTCCAAAATCCAAGGGAAAGAAGAAGGCTAAATTTCATTCAAGTCTTCATATTGACAAATCAGGTCACAAGTTTCTAGACATTGGTTTACCCCCAACTCAACAAGGGGATGTAAACATGGAAGATTACACTGTCACAAGAGTTCATCTTGGTAAGGTGACAATAGCAAGTGCAAAAGAAGATGCACAAGTGGTCTTGAATGCATTATGAGGAAGGCTTGATAAGATGGAGCAGGCCAAAGATATGTACAAGGATAAAGCTAAGTGTTATGCATAAGCTTTAAGGAAGATTACAGGTTCTTCAGAGAATGTGAAACCTATGGCCATGTTGAACATCGAGGAACCAATGGGGCAAAAAGTGGAGAAGTTTTTCTCCAAGGGTAAGGTGCTATATGATTTCATTGATGAGATAATAGAACATGGGTCACAACTCATAGCTATTGCAGATCAAAAGACTGATCAAGTAGCCAAGTTGAAATTAGAGCTTGAGAAAGAAGAAAACACACTTTCTAAAGAGCAGAAAGAAAGTGAAAGATGTCTTTCATTTTGGTCACAAATGAAAGAGGAAAAGATGAGTAAATTATTGGAAGTTGGGGTAATTCTTGACAAAGAGAAGTATGTGGAAATAAGAGAATCTCTTAAGAACCACATACAAGTGATCAAATCTCTCATCGAGGACATCCAACAAGTATAAGAAGATGTCCAAGGACATTGTGTCATCATGGTGAATGGAATTGAGTAGTTATTAGGTAAGCTCCTTGATGATGATCATACTCTCCTCCTGGTCAATGAGATTGCTTAAGTATTCAAGGAAGTTATCATGAAGCAAGTGGAAGATGAAGGATTTTCAAAGACTTCCATGCACACCATATGTGATGTACAACTTTCTCTTGACAATATCAAGACACATCTAGGTAGATGCAAGAAAATTTTCTCATCTGCAAGAAGATCAATCACAAGAGTTCATACCATTATTGATTAAATAGTTGGTCCAGATGAGGCATTCATACAAGAGACAAAGAAGAAATATGAAGACTTCCACATCCAATGCGAGGAACCATAAAGAATTTTTGTACATCTAGTGTTAGATAGTTTATATGCTTTCTTATATGCATTTTGTAAATAGGCTTCAACATCTTACATGTCATTTTGAAACATGTAATTACATGTAAAAATGGAGATATTTTCCTATAATGGTGGACAACATTTTTGAATAAGTCAACTTGTTAGGTGAGATTTTCGTAGATTTGCTCACCTAATTTTCCTAGATTTTCTCATCTAATTTTCCTAGATTTACTCTCCTCTCCCATCTATAAATAAGAGAGGATTCTTTTGTAATGGGGACCTTTTATCTTTTGCAATGAAGTGCTGCCAATTTGAGAAGAAATGAGTTCATCTTTGTGAATATAATTTTGATCATTAAAGAAGTGAAGTTGCATACCAAACTTTGTGTTGGAAACATTTATCTTTTAATTTGATCGAATTGGTAGTGATTAGTAATTGAGATTGAAAGGGCCTTGAGTAAATCTGTGTAAACTTTGAGTTACACTCTTTATTGGAATTTGTGATATTGATTGAATATTATTGGTGAATTATCTATAAGACTTTGTGCTTATATTTATTCATGTTGTTCATGGGATTATTGTGGAGTATATAGAATTTTTTTTGCTTCTCATACAACGTTGGTTACTATCTTCAAGGATTCATTATTGGAAGCTATGAAATGACTTTGTGCTTTCGTGAGCTTTTCTTATTTATCACTTATCATTATCATGCTTGTATTCCTAGGCTTTGCTTTGACAATATAGGAATATTGGAATTACTGTTTAGTTTTTAGTTTGAAGTTGTATCAAATTAGGAAGTTAAAATTGTGAAACATTGTAAAACATATTATCTGAAAAAAGAGAGAATCATGAATGTGACACAACCCCATATCTTAATTGTAGTGTACATTATTGTGAATATTTAATTAGTTTTACTTAGTTTCAATAAGCAGTAAAAAGGGCCCCTCCCCTTTCTGAGAGGAGAGATTGTATCTCACACAACTTTGGTTGAAATAAAGGTTTTGTAATCCATTAAATGGGATTACATAATTTTCACCCAATAGTTTTTTGGTGACTCTGCTGGGGAATGACACACGTAATTGAAGCCTCATGCTTTTAATTGAAGTGAATAATCTCTCCAGTATCTTATTGTGATCTTGTGTATTGTTATTTTTAATATTTCTCTTATTTCCATCTACATTCTAGCTGGTATAAGACATACACAAGGTTTGAGGGCTCAAGGAGTGGTCGATCTATTTTTCGAATCATTGTAGCAACATAACATCCTTCCTCCTCTTCCGTGAGAAAAGTCACCATTGCAACACACCGCAAGTTATCCTCTGCGAAGACTAAGATCTCCTCTTCCGAGTGAATCTTCTATTTTTCATAGAGTTCTAGTTCAAGTACCTGTTGTGCAACATATTATGGCTGCACCACTTGTAGGACCTTGGAGAAATGCATTCGGTCCCCTCAGTTTGGCCGTACCTTTGTAAGAACTTCCACATGTCTCAAGAAAACATATTTTGAAGTTTCAAGGCGACAGAAAACATCTCGATGAGCACATTTCTTCCTTTTACATTGTTTGTGGTGTTCTTGGCATGGAACATGAAGATGCTGCTATGAGATTGTTCATTGAATCTCTACAAGGAGTTGCTACTAAATGGTTTTATACTCTTCTAGCTACTTTAGTCACTAATTGGAACACTCTTCGCACCAAGTTTGAAGAAAGGTTCAAACCTGCTGAAGATGCACACGCCTTATTGGCACAACTTACAACCACGCGAAAAGAGGCCCATGAACCCATGTGTGAGTTCGTGGCTAAGTTTAATAAGATGGTGATAAGGATCCCAATGGTGGAAAAACCAACAGATCATAACTTAAAATGTTTCTTCATTAATATGCAACTTCCCAAAGTAAGTTTTTTCTTGCGCAGGGAAGCTCTTGCCAATGTTGAAGCAACTCAATAGTTAGCTACAAGTCTTGAAGATGACATGATCCGCGCTGGAGAAATAAGAATGAATACCAATAAGAAAGTGCAAGCGTCAGGATCTTCAGCTTCTAATGAAAATTCTAATAATGCAAATTCTAATTTTGTTGATCCTATGGTTCAAAGATTGGAAAATGAAATCTTGGCTTTGAAAAAACAAGTTTCAAACAATAATACTTACAAGGATGTTCCAAGAAGGACGTTTACTAACTATTCTAGAAATATAAATTAGAATCATCTTCCAGTGCCACAAGGAAGACTCGTGCTTGAAGCCTCACCTACTAATATTTCCATGGGTTGCTACGAGGCTGAACAAGATGAATATGCACAACCGAATTATCCCATAGAAGAAAATACCGATCTTTTTCAAGATGAAGAAATAGAATTAGCTGACGACTCCAATATTGGCTATTTGAAAATGGCAAATGAATCCAATGATGAGGACTTAGTGACAAATGCATATGTCATCTTTATGCAGTCACAACAAAATCAACTTGATCAAGCTCAAGCTGCTACTCCACCAATGAAAGATACGACGCTAGTTACCATTGCAAAAAGAGGGTCTCCTTTGCCTTGGCAACCAAAAAATACAACAAATAAACAAGTTATCCTCGTCCTCCCCCTTCAGTTCCTAGTGTTCCAAAATCCAATCTCTAGGTTCCTAAGGCTAGTGTACCTTTTGTTAATCCTATTAGTGAATCTACCACATCCACTTTACAAAGTTCTTTCCAAGCTTTTGACATCATTGATTATACCAAGAAGACAAAGATCCAAATGTTTGAAGCTGAATACCTCAAAGCAAATCCTGACCAATTTTACAAGATTGTCAAGCTCATAAAGGATAAATGAATTACTCCAAGTAAGGATTCATCTCCTGATATTCCTATTATCCCAAAGCCTAAGATGCCACATAATAACCTTGTTTCTACTCCTCCAACTACCTCTGGACGTATTGATCCATTCTTTATTTCTTTACTTGTTAATTGCTTTAGCTTAAGAAATTGTGTCATAGATTCTAGTGCATCAGACAATGTGATGCCAACAAAGGTAGCTACTGCCTTGGGTTTGAACCTAACAAAAAAATTTAGCCATTATTTTTCCATGGAGAACAAGCAAGTACCTCTAATTGGACAGATCAAAGATGCACAGTATGAATTCGCTGCATATCCTAAAAAGAAGATCAAGATGATAGTTCTAGTTGCTGATGTGCCAGCGTCTTATGGAATTATTTTTGGACGTAATTTTTGTAAAGATGTTGGAGGTGAGCTGAACATGGACATGTCTAAAGCCAAAATACCTATGAAAGGCATAATGCAGAAATTGATTCCTGAAAGGGAGTCAAAATTCTCAGTAACACAGTTCGATGATCCAAGGGTTCAAATTATTTTTGAGTCCAAGTGTTGGAACAAATTATTTGCAAACAAAAGAAGTTGTTGAATCTTCAATACGACATGAGTTTGAGAGTGTTGATTCTTTTTTGATAGAAAATGAGACATCATCAGATAATTTGTCGATCTCAGATCATGAAGCTTCATTAGATGATGAAGCTACAATTTTTGATATTGTTGGTCTTGGTGATCCAAATGGTGTTTGGCTATTTGAGTTTGATGGAAATTGTTCTTCCACCAGTTTTGGAGTTGGAATTGGTTTTGTTTCCTCCAAAGGATTTTTTTTCCTTTCTCTTTCAAATTACAGTTTGATAACACTAATAACATTGCTGAATATGAAGCTTTGTTATTAGGAATGCATGTTGCATGTAAGAAAGGTATCAAGAATCTTCATGCACAAGGTGATGCCGAGTTGATAGTTTGTTAGGTAAGGAATTTGTACCAAAAACAAAATTACAGACTAAGGCATTATCACAATCTTGTTTGGGATTGCATTGAAGAATTTGATGCTTTCGATATTTTTGTAGTTCCAAGGGAATACAATGATAGAGCTGATTCTTTAGTAGTTTTGGCCACACTCCTAATACCACATAAATATTTTCATGGTTCTACCTATACCATTGATTTGGTCTTCCACCCAAGTATTCTTGACAATTCAGATAATTGGCATATTTTTAATGATGATAATCAAATTGTTGCCTTTTTGGAGAAGACAATTTTTTTTTATGAGTTATACTTTGAAGGAAGTGATTCTCCACATCAAGAATATGTTTCTGATCTTGATCCAGTTACAGGCAAAGAGTTCCTACAACTCAAAGGGGATACAATTCCTAAGGGGTTGGTATCCCTTGAGAAACTCTTTGATAAGCATGATCGCTATGTTAGGAAACAACTCTCAAATTATGATTCATCTAAAGAGGTTGGGTAGATCAACTTAGGAACTGAAGCAGATCCTAAGATGGTAAACATTGGTAAGTGTTGCACAATTGAAGAAATAAATCAATTTGCTAAGTTGTTACGAGAATATATGGATGTCTTGGCATAGTCATATGAAGATCTAAAATCTTTCTGACCAAAGGATGTGCAACATGAAATTCCACTTAAAATTGGAGCATTGCCTTATAAAAAAAAGAAAAGGAAATATAATCCAAAGATTTCAGGAACGATACTTCTAGAGGTTCAAAAGATGTTGAACACCTTAATTATATTCTTGATCCATCATTCAACATGGATAGTGAATATTTTTCCCATTTGTAAAAAGAATGGAAAGATTCATATTTGTGTGGATTTCCGAAATCTAAATCAACTATCACTTAAGGATAATTATCCTCTTCTGGTAATGGATAAAGTTCTTGAAACTGTGACTGGATCTGAAATGCTTTCCATGTTGGATGGTTTTTCTGGTTACAACCAGATTGAAGTCAATCCAAGTGATCATCACAAGATGACCTTTACAATGCCATGGGGTACCTTTGCATATCATAAAATTCCTTTTGATCTTATCAATGTCGATGCCACATTTCAACAAGCTATGGACTTGGCTTTTCGTGATGTGCTAGGTAAGTTAATTGTGGTGTATCTTGATGATCTTATAGTTTTTTCTAAGAAACATCATGAACACTTTTATCATTTGAAGCAAATACTAGAGAGATGATGACAACATGGTGTTTCCTTAAATCCCAAGAAGTGAATCTTTGGAGTTACAGAAGGTAAGATTCTTGGTCAAGTGGTGTCTACAAAAGGTATCAAGATTGAATGAAAACGAGTCAAAAGTATCAAATCACTTACTTTTCCATCAAGTAAGAAAGTTCATTCTTTCTTTGGAAAGGTGAATTTTTTGTGAAGATTCCTTTCAAATTTTGCAGAAAAGATTTGTCATATTGTTAATATGATGAAAGGTACTACCACTTTTCATTGGATGAAAAAAGGAAAAGCTGTGTTCGATGATATCAAAGAGGCTATTGCTCATGCACCAGTGTTAGTCTTCCCATAATACACAAAGGAATTGATCATGTATAGTTATGCTTTTGAGCATACGTTTTCAACAATTCTGGTACAAGAGAATAGTGAGGGTTTTGAATCCCCGATTGCATTCATAACCTGTCCTCTAAAAATTTATGAATTGAAATATTCCCAAATGGAAAAACATGCTCTTGCTATGGTTAAGGCTATAAAACATTTCCGGTTTTACATCCTCAATACCCATGTTAAAGTCTTGGTTCCATATTCGACCGTTAAGTCTATCTTGACACAACATGAGTTTGGGACAAAGAGATGCAATTGGATTTCCAAGATTCAAGAATATGACATGGAAATGAAGCCTACCAAGTTGATACGTGGGCGAGGTTTATGTCAGCTCATTGTTGAAAATAATCCTTATGGAGAAGTTTCAGAGATTGAGGAGGTAGATCCAAATGAACTTCCAATGGTGTTATTCATCAATACTACTGATGAATGGTATTTCAACATTTACCATTTTCTCACTTATGGAGAATGTCCTAATCACTTGTCTTCAAAGGAGAAAAGTACCATCAAATTAAAGTCACCAAATTTTTTCTTATGGGATAATGGTTTATACAAGCGTGTATTGGATGGAACTTTCTTGCGTTGTGTTGATGAAGAACAACAATTTTTTTTTTTGAAGTCATATCATGACTTAGCATGTGGAGGACACTTTTCAGCACCAGTTACAATTCACAAGATCTTGAGAGAAAAGTATTACTGGCCTACACTCTTTCAGGATGCGTACTCTTGGGTGCGTAAATGTGAGCTATGTCAACAATTTGTGAGTAAACCTAAGTTGGTAGCTTTGACTTTGAAACCAATTGTCATCAAAGAGCCCTTTTAGTAGTGGGGAATTGATTTCATTGGTGTAGTAAATCCACCCTCAACTGTGGGACACACCTATTTCCTAACTACAACTGACTACTTCACCAAGTGTGTGGAGGCAATTCTGGTTAAGCATGCTACTTTTGAAGTTGTGTGTAGTTTCTTGAAGGAAAATTTCATTTCGAGGTTCGGGGTGCCGAACAAAATTGTTGCTGAAAATGCTTCTACCTTCTCATCAAGTGAGATAATTGAGTTCTATTTTGAGCATGGCATAACATTGTCTCATTCATCTGACTATTACTCGCAAGGTAATGGCTAGGTGGAATCTAGCAATAAGAACTTGGTGACTATCATCTGCAAGCTTGTAGATGAGAATCAACGTTTGTGGCACAAAGCTTTATATGATGCTTTGTGGGAAGATATGATAACTCCAAAACGTGTAATTGGTATGTCTCCTTTTCAACACTTGTATGGGTTGAATTTTGAAATTCTAATTATATTAGAACTTCCTACTCTCAAATTGGCTAAGGCCATTGAAGATGATACTTTTGACAGTTCAGTTGATAAGTGGATAATGTATCTCTTTGAATTGCAGGAAAAGTGAGTTCAGGTGGCCAACTGTATCACATGGCACAAAGAGCAAGTTAAAAATATTTTTGACAAGAAAGCGAAGTCTCGTGAATTTCAAGTTGGTGATCTCATTCTCTTGTGGGACAAGCGAAGAGAGCCAAAAGGTATGCATGGAAAGTTTGATTCACTATGGACCGAGCCTTTCAAAATTCATTAGTTACATGGTGAAAATAGCTTTCTCTTGGAATACAAAGATGGGACACCATTTGTTCTTCCTCATAGTGGGAAATATCTAAATCTCTTTACACAATGAGGTGACAAGTGTTCAATGTAAATATTTTATAGTCTTTACATTTATTTTTTTAAGTCTTTTTGAGACTTCTTATTTTTGTTGCTTGACTCTATGCCCAATGGATGGATAAAGGCACTTGGAATCTATAGTTCTTCTCCCTTCAATCGTTTCAAGAATGACTGAAGGAATCTCCCCAAGTGGAGCCGGCTGTTATCCTTGAATCTAGCAACGCTCGATTCTTGAGATAACCCCTTACGAAACTTGTTTGTTTCATGGTTTTGTGTACTTCAAACACAAAAAATGAGGAAAATTTTGATTTCCCTTGATGTGTAATCGTAAACTTCAAATCATTTGTTTGAGTGTCTCTTATTGTTCATCTTTCAAAAATCTTTGAAACGGATATTTTTGTTGTTTCCCACTCTTTGAGAGTTAGTTAAATTTTCACTTATGTTGGAGCGTTGATTTTCAGTGCTCCTACATGAGCCTTATGTTAGAAAAATTACTCCAAGTGTTGGAGCACTGAAAATTACCGCTCCTACACTTTGTACTCACCCTTATATGCACAAGTAGTGATTTTCACCACTAGTGCATGTTTCCTTTTGACAAGTCTTTTGCATGATCGAGCGGTGATTTTTACCACTAATGCATATCTAATGTCTTGAAAATGTTGGAGCAGTTATTTTCACCGCTCCTACATTTTCCCCCACTTTTTGTATGAGTTTCATTAATCAATCTTGAGTTCACTAATGATCGACTTTAATAACTTATTAAAGTCATTTTAGGTTATTTTATTTTCATCTTGATCCATCCTCTCAGTTCCTCCTCACACTAATCATTCTCCAACTTCCAGTGGATTTGCATATGAAGATTTTTCAAGATTCTACGCTAGGGTTTTGCATTTTTACAAGGTACGTTTCTATGTATTTCTTCTTCATCGATATTGGATGCTATCTCTCTTTCAATGGGGTTTGATGCTTTCTTTTTTGAGATCATTTCCTGCCATCATTGGCCCTAGTTTTAGTTTCTTTTATCTTGAAATCTTTTACCTTCCTTCAGTCACTCTTCTATGTTCTACTTTTGGGGTATTCATGCCCTAGTTCTTTGTTTTGCACATCATTTTCTTGATGCTTTGCTAT
The DNA here is from genome assembly GCA_007258455.2 of Sequoia sempervirens. Classification (NCBI taxonomy): domain Eukaryota; kingdom Viridiplantae; phylum Streptophyta; class Pinopsida; order Cupressales; family Cupressaceae; genus Sequoia; species Sequoia sempervirens. The sequence goes on along the minus strand of VDFB02270651.1, from coordinate 108,531,749 downwards.
CATTTTTCATTGCTTAATCACCTATCTTCACAGCTAATGATTTTAAGTTCCCTTTCATTGATCTTCATTGAAATCACCAATTCCCATACTTGTTCGAGCAATATTTCTCACTACTCCAACAACTATTGATCTTTCCCATCAAAAGTACAAGTGCTAAATTTTAGCACTTGAACATCCAAACTTCTTACATCTCATCAGATGTAGAAGCAGTGAAAATCACAGCTCAGACATGAAGAAACTTTCCTCCCAAATATGAAGGTGGTGAAAATTCCCACCCTTACACTTCTCTAATTGAAAAGACATGCTCGAGTGGTGTTTTTTAGCACTCGAGCATGAGTTTGATCTTTCCACAAAATTCACAAGCACTAATTTTTAGCGCTCCAACACAAGTCCTATCAAATTCTCAAGGCACGTAGGAGCACTATTTTTTAGTGCAACTACATGCAAACGAACTTCATCAGATGCAGGAGTGTTGATTTTCAACGCTGCTACACAAAAATTAGTTTTCCACCTAAACACTTAGAAATCATTCCATTTGTGCTTCGAACCTCATTTCATCACCAATGCTCCATTTTCCATGCTCTATAGGTCATTTTCACTTCCTCAAAATTTCCTACTTGCTTCATACTTTCCAACTTTCACTCACAAAGCATTTTCTCCAAACATCTAATAATTTGTTCTTGCAGTTCCTCTCAAGCTCTTATTAGGTAATCCAAGAAGGTGAAATTCCTTGATCTTTGGTATTTTTAGATGACAAAAAAAAACATTCGTCATCTTCCAAGAAGGAGGGCAAGATGAAGTACAAATATTAGGATGTCTTTCCGCTTATTGTTGTGATCTCAAAGGTGGATGAAATCAAAGACACAAAAATTGGTCATCAAGACATGGAAGATTTTGTAAAAAGAACTGAGAAGAAACCATTAGAAGAAGATTTGAGATCTATTGTTAATAGAAAATTGCACTTGGTATCTACATTCCCAACTACTTATCATAACACAAAGTTTTTTCTCCAAGTTTCATTTCATTGCATCCGAGAAGACAAAAGTGTGAGAGATTCCTCGGGACAAATCATGATGATATTAGATCCTAAATTCTTTGATATTGTTTTTCAGGTTCCACACATGGAATAATACACAAAAATCTCAATTCAACAAGCACAAGAGGTCTATGATAAGGATCCAAATAAAGCTAAAACATTGATTAATACTCAATGGTTAAAATATCCAAGACCCACTATCTCAAGATGGCCTAAAGGGATTGCTCAAAGTGGTTTCAAAGAGGATGTTAGGGATATGATTACTCTCCTGAGCAGGGTGAAAGGATTGCCTGTTTCATGCCATTTTCAAGATTGGATGTATGAGTACATTTGCATCATCAGGAGAAGGAAGACACATATAGATTGGGGAACTTAGATAAGTGATGAAATTCATGAACAATTGATCAATGTGCCAAACACTTTGAAATTTTACATGACTTCCTATTTGGTATATGTTGCTATAGTTATGAGGCAATTTCAGGGTTGTCTAAAAAAGGAAACATAAATGATGTACCTATGTATGATTTTTATTATTAGTTAAATTTAAGAGAAAGTATTAAAAATTTCAAAAGAGTCACAAATGCTTTCTTTGCATCCCTACTATTCACTTTTAATCCGACTCTTGAAAAGAAAAGAGTATCAGATGAAGCCTACAAAGTTGTTAGTAAAGTTAGATGTATCATTTTGCAGTTTCCAACCTTCACATATTTGAGAGTAGGTTGTTATACTAGGTGTCCATACATGTTACCTAGATATCCTTCAGACAAGTGGATACTAATGGAGCTATGCAGATAGTTGATCTCAGTCCATAAGGAACTCTAGAGAATTCACAAGCCAGGTTTTAGGTTTCCACTGACTATTGGGAGATATACTATTCATAGTGTACAAAAAGAAAAGTCAGTTCCTGTAGAAATGAAAATAATGACTATAAGGACATATAGATATAGATTTGACTTCGACTACTGAGATGTGAAGAGGAAACTAAAGAAAGATCATCAACATGTCTACCTATTTGAAGATGTATGGGAAAATTGTAGAGATGAAGAAGATATTTAGAGAATGGATTTTTGCAGGTTGACAATGGAACAAATCAAATATCTTGGTGTAGTTGCCAATCCAGAGGATTTCAAAGATCCTGGCGACATCATGAATTTTGCTTATGAAGAGGATGAAATTGCTAGGAAGCCTTTACCTCCAATGCAATGGTATAAGAAAGAAAGTCTTTCTATTAGAGAAAGACTTGATCCTATTTTGCATAACACAACTGAATGGTTGCATAGGCATGACTTTCAATTGAAATCTTTCAAGATAGAATCATAATAAGAAACATCGGGAGTAGAATCTAGCCAATGATTAGAACTCTGCATAAAAAACAAGCATGCGGTAACTCCCTCTTCTTCTCAAAGAGGTCTTAAGATCAAGTTTACTTTTGGAAAAAGTGCAACACAAACAATTGAAGAAGAGGAGGCTACATAATCAGAACAACCACATGTAGAAGGAAAGGAGTTGGCTTCTGAGGAACAATCATACGAAGAAGAAGAAGGGAATGAAAGTTAAGAATTTGAAGAATCTGATGAGGAAGAATCTAAAGAAGATGAAGGTGAAGAAGAAGGTAATGAGGAGGAACTCAGGCATGGTGATGAACAACCACTATCTCCCCATGAGAATATTGTTGAAGATCTTCCCCAAACATTATCGCCTGTTACTACCAATATCCCTCATACTCCTTCAAATCCAACTACTCCTCCACCTCCTCTTCCTACCTCACCTCCTCCTACAACAACTTTACATGCAATGAATGTTTCCATTCCCCCTTCAGTATCAACACTCCTTACCACTCCTCCTAGAATTTCCAACTCACAAAATGTTGATGTTCCTTTGAGTTCCCCCTCATCCATTCCAAGTTTATCATCTCCATCATTTGATATCTCTTCAGAGGCTGAATTTCACAGGTTCATGAATGAGTCTTTGTAGGATCAAGTTGGTTTGTAGTCCACTAGATCTATCATGATTGATACTACATTGATTGTTACAATATTAACCATTCCTATAGAAGTGGCTGCAATGCAGGAGTTGATAGTAAGTCAAGAAGGATATACTTCATCTCTACCACCTTGGCTAATCTCACAAGTATCAAAGCGCAAGAAACAAATGATTTTCCCAGATGAGCTTGATCTTGAGGAGATACCTCCTCCAAAATCCAAGGGAAAGAAGAAGGATAAATTTCATTCAAGGCTTCATATTGAAAAATCAGGTCACAAGTTTGTAGACATTGGTTTACCCCCACATGAACAATGGGATGTAAACATGGAAGATTACACTATCACAAGAGTTCAAATTGGTAAGGTGCAAATGAAAGTGCAAAAGAAGATGCACAAGTGGTCTTGAATGCATTATGAGGAAGGCTTGATAAGATGGAGCAAGCCAGAGATATGCACAAGGATAAAGTTGAGCGTTATGTATCAATTTTAAGGAAGATTGCAGGTTCTTCAGAGAATGTACAACCTATGGCCATGGTGAACATCAAGGAATCAACAATCTAAAAGATGGAAAACAATTTCTCCAAGGGTAAGGTGCTATATGATTTCATTAATGAGATAATAGAACATGGCTCACAGCTCATAGCTATTGCAGATGAAAAGACTGTTCAAGTAGCCAAGTTGAAATTAGAGCTTGAGAAAGAAGAAAACACACTTTCTGTAGAGGAGAAAGAAATGGAAAGATGTCTCTCATTTTGGTCACAAATGAAAGAGGAAAAGCTGAGTAAATTAGTGGAAGTTGGGGTAATTTTGTACAAAGAGAAGTATGTAGAAATAAGAGAATCTCTTAAGAGCTGCATACAAGTGATCAAATCTCTCATCAAGGACATCCAACAAGTACATGAAGATATCGAAGGAAATCATGTCATCATGGTGAATGGAATTGAGGAGTTACCAGGTAAGCTCCTTGATGATGATCATACTTTCCTCCCGGTCAGTGAGATTGCTCAAATATTCAAGGAAGCTATCATGGAGAAAGTGGAAGATGAAGTATTTTCAAAGACTTCCATGCATGTCATATGTGATGTACGAATTTCTCTTGAAAATATCAAGACACATCTACGTAGATGCAAGAAAATTTTCTTATCTGCAAGAATATCAATCACAAGAGTTCATACCATTGTTGATTATATAGTTGGTCTAGATGAGGCATTCATACAGGAGACAAAGAAGAAATATGAAGACTTCCATGCCCAATGCAAGGAACCATAAAGACTTTTTGTATCTCTAGTGTTAAATAGTTTATATGCTTTCTTATATGCATTTTGTAAATAGGATTCAACATATTACATGTTGTTTCAAAAAATGTAATTACATGTAAAAACATAGATGTTTTCCTATAATGGTGGACAACATTTTTGAATAAGTTGACTTGTTAGGTGAGATTTTTCTAGATTTTCTCACCTAATTTTCGTATATTTTCTCATCTAAATTTCCTAGATTTACTCTCCTCTCCCATCTATAAATAAGAAAGGATTCGTTTGTAATGGGGACCTTTTATCTTTTTCAACGAAGTGCTACCCATTTGAGAAGCAAATACATGAAACTTTGAGTTCATCTTTGTGAATATAATTTTGATGAATAAAGAAGTGAAGTTGCATACCAAACTTTGTGTTGCAAACAATTATATTTTAATTTGATCAAATTGGTAGTGATTAGTAATTGAGATTGAAAGGACCTTGAGTAAATCTGTGTAAAATTTGAGTTACACTCTTTATTGGAATTTGTGATATTGATTGAATACTATTGGTGAATTCTCTAGAAGACTTTGTGCTTATATTTATTCATGTTGTTCGTGGGATTATTGTGGAGTATATAGAAGACTTTGTGCTTCTCATACAACGCTGGTTACTATCTTCAAGGATTCATTGTTGGAAGCTACAAAATGACTTTGTGCCTTCATGATATTTTCTTATTTATCATTTATCATTATCATGTTGGTATTCCTAGGCTTTTCTTTGAAAATATAGGAATATTGGAATGGTTGCTTAGTTTTTAGTTTGAATTTGTATTGAATCAGGAACTTAAAATTGTGAAACATTGTAAAACATATTCTCTAAAATAAGAGAGAATCATGAATGTGACACACCCCCATATCTTAATTTTAGTGTACATTATTGTGAATACTTGATTAGTTTTACTTAGTTTCAATAAGCAGTAAGAAGGGAATTTTCCCTTTCTGAGAGGAGATATTGTATCTCACACAACTTTGGTTGAAATCAAGATTTTGTAATCCATTAAAATGGATTACATAATTTTCACCCAACAGTGTGAAGACAATCCACGATAGGTTTATTATAGATGGGTGGATGGGCTTTAATTTATTATACTATGGGAAGATAAAAATGATGGTGGTGATAGGGGGATGACATCCTAAGAGACAGTGGATAAGAGACTACTACACATGGTGCTTGCTTCCAGGTTTTCACAATGGTACTTATCCAAGTTACCATTGAAGTTGTTTTCACCTATGGACATATTATTTTTGTTTATTATTTTTGGATTTTTCAACAAATGATACTTGATGATGCTACAATGAAAGTGGTATGTTGTTAACCTAGTTGATGATGCTTGATGGATGGATGCAGATGTTGTTCCAACAAAGAGGAATGGTGCCTTGTCCTTCAAATGAAGGGATCTAAGGTATGATCACTAATATGTGCACTATGAAGGCCTTCATGCATCACACATAAAGGAGCTTGGGAAACCTTAATATTAAAGAATGTCAAGGGGTTGCTATCAAAGTTCCATCAATATATATCACCAAGGGGGATGGAGTGATAGGATGGATGGAATAAGTTGGATGCTGCAGAGGGCTTGCATGGAGATAATGAGGATAAATACTTGGGATCCACAAGTTCACTTCTTGATGTATTTATTTTATTTCTATATATGCCCCTAGTTATTTTGGATGATAGAGAATTATAGGAGATCAACTTATATTTTGGCTTGCTTTTATTTTGAACTTTAATTTTTTAATTTCCAATAGATTTTTTTTGATATTTGGACTAGAGGACTTTTCTTTCCTTTTCTTTTTTTGATTTGATTTTTGATCACAAATGGATAAAAGGAATTTTTATTTTTATATTTGTATTGATATCCTTGTTACTTTGAGATGTATCATTAATATGTGACACTTTTTGATCCAAGTCTAGGAAATGGGTGGATATGGATGAGTTGTATGAGATGGCAAGGATATACAAATTTTGGAATAGGTTAGTGATATATTCAATGAATTATTCATGGGTATCCTTATTAGTGCTATTAATATCAAAGGATGTTTGCACTACTTCAGGGGGATTGAAATTAGGCTTAGTAAGAATAATATTAGGTGGTTCATACCCTAACCCTTGATGCCCAATGTGGAAAGAGTGCAGCTCATATTCTCTGATTCCAATGTCTTTGATTTTAGCATTGATTTTTGGAATAGTGTGAGGAGTGAAAGAAGCTAATAATGTGGATGGATCAACGCGTGAGGAGGATGAAGATGTTGTGGTACTGGTTTGACAATTCTATGAAGGGCCATGATTGATTTCTAGGAAATTTCAATATTGGGTGAAATCACAAAATTGTGTCACTTTTGGCAAGAGGAAATTTTTAGGCATGAATGCAAGTTCTAAAAATGCACCTTCAATCAAAGGTATGTCATTTTTTTACCTTTGATATAAGGTCTACCTTTGATCAAAGGTCAAGAAATAGATCAACATGTGTTTAGTCAATGACCTTCGATTGAAGGTCCTTCGATCAAAGGTGTCAAAAATGATAACTTTTTCATCTGCATCAAAATTTCCTCAAAAATTTCAGTTTGGAACCCTAGGTTGGATCTTCAGATGAGCTTAACTTGACAAGATATTTTGCAATATTGTAACCCTCGAAATGAGATTTCCAACAAGTATAGTTTTTATATATTTTTATTTTATCATGTATTTAATTTTCAATTTTTACTAAACATAGGTTTTCCTTCAAACATCAAGCTCTTCATTTTGCAAAGGTTGAAAAATAGTAAAACATTGTAAAAAAATTTCAAAAAATATCCTTTCCCTCTGTATTGATGTTATTGTTTCACCAAAAAAAATATTTCAATATATACACAATAATTTATGTTGGACAACACACACGTATGTCCAAATTTTTGGCAAAACAAGGACAACCAACTGAGAGGGGGGGTGAATAAGTTGTCACAGAAATTTAAAGTTTTCAAAATTTACTTAACTTAGTCTTAGATTTGATGAATAAGCAATTAACCAAAAAAAATTAACACATTAGAGAGACAAAGAACACCAAGATTTTTTTACGTGGAAACCTTGTTAGGGGAAAAACCACGATGGAGGTCAGTCCACAATATTATACCCTGTTAAAAGTATAATGAGAAATAATAGGAATGCACATGCATTCAGGCACACTGCCTAGAGCTCACTACTCAAATAAAAAGAGGACTCACTATCCAAAGAAAGGTTTGGATTAAAACCATCCAAATTTGAACTAAGAAAATAGCTTTGCACAAGCTTGATTATAGTTCAGTTAAGCAAAAAAAACCTTCTTCACTCTTCGCTCAAACTTCTTCACACTTCGCTCAATCTTCTTCACACTCTACTCTACAATCAAATGATATTTTTACATACACACATGGGAGCAAACCGAGAACACTTTACATCAATGAAACAATCGCTCTTATATATCTGCAACAAGAGATTGCATCAACAACTTAGTCGGCGAGAAAAATAAAAGATATTTACATCGGCCCAAATTTACAATTAAATTTTTAATGCGAATCCACCAAGGTCGGCCAAAACATAGTATAGACCCAAATTAACAACTCCAACATGAAAATAATTCAATTAATTTCACCTTGAAGATCCACCACACGTTACACCCATCATGTTGGCCAAGAACATGAGAAACCGAACATACAGAGAAAAATATTCGACCATGAGCACACCGATCAATGTGGACGTAGCACAAAGATAGAGCATGACCTAAAAAAATCCAAGAACACCAAGAAAGAATAGAGAAACATCCGCAGCAACTAGAATTACCAGAATCACACAAACTTCACTCAGGAACACTGACAAAGGCCACAAAATACTGTCAGACCACAACATGATCAAATCTTCACGCGGACCTCTGAAACTTCCGATACATGATCTAGATACACTAAAAAATAAACCCTTTAGTCCATAATAGCTGATCTTCAACGAACTAAACAAGGCACCTTCATGACCTACACAGTTCCATTGGGAACTTGGAACACTTTCTTTTACAATTTTCTCAATATCCTCGATATATACAACATTCAATACACCAAATGCTAATAGTGTTGACATCAATGACAACCACATATCATCAACACATCCACAACATCCAATAATCTCACCCTTTGGAATTGATGGAAACACAGGATGTGAAAAATACCATCAACCCAACACACTTACCTCTCCTTAGATTTTGACTCTTCTTCTCAACTACTCTTTTCCCACAAGGCTCTTCTCCTTGGAAGATTTTTCACATTGCAATTCTCCCCCTTTGGAATCAACGACAAAGGTAACCATGACATTTCCATATACACACTCTGAACCACATATTTGCACATCTGACTACTCCCCCTGAGTAGCAGCCACAAAAACATCAATCCAAATCATAATATAGCAATGAAGCTCATGAATTGATGCAAGTAAATGCATATTTTAGTTCTTATCAGGAGGGGTAATCACCCCTAGCATTCCTTTGAGATACTCAAAAGTATCCTTCAGTAACGACTTAGTAAAGATGTCTGCAATCTATTCTTTGGTAGGAACATACTCCAATCTTACTTCTTTCTCATTCACTTTCTCCCTCAAGAAGTGAAAATTGATTGATATATGTTTAGTATTAGAGTGTACCACCAGATTCCTTGAAATATTTATTGCACTTGGATTGTCATAGTATATGGAAATAGGCTCTTCATATATCACCCTAATATCTTTCAACATTTGTTTCATCTATATCACTTGAGTACAATTATTTGCAACAGTAATATACTCTACCTCAGTAGTAGATAGAGAAATGGAATTCTGGTTTTTGCTCAACCAAGACACCAACTTCTTCCCTAGGAAGAAAGCACCACCACTAGCACTTTTACTGTCATCTACATCTCCAACCCAATCTGCATCAGTATATGCATTCAAAGTGAGATCATCATCCTTTGGATACCAAAGTACAAAGTCAACTGTTCCAATTAGATATCTGAAGATTCTCTTAACAATAATCACATGTGATTCTTTTGGATTAGCTTGAAATCTAGCAACCATACATACAACATTCATAATATATGGTCTAGTTTGGGTTAAATAGAGAAATCCACCGATCATTGACCTATATCTAGTTTGATTCGCCTTAGGAGAATCATCATTTTGTGTTAACTTGCATCTGGTCACCATGGGAGTACCAACAGGCTTTGATTTTTCCATCCCAAATTTCTTCAGTAGCTCTCTCACATATTTGGACTAAGATATGAAAATTCCCTTGTCTAAATAGGTAACTTGCAATCCCATAAAGAACTTCATCTCTCCAATCATACTCATCTCAAATTCACCCTTCATCTCATCAAAAAACTTCATACATAGATTGTCATCTCCTCCAAAAATGATGTCATCAACAAAAAATTCTATAATTAACTCTTTATCATGATCGAGTTTGAAATATAAGTTGCTATCAATAGTACATTTATTGAATCCAAGGTTCAGTAAGTATTTGTCCAATCTAGCATACCAGGCTCTAGGGGCTTGCTTAAGTCCATATAGAGATTTCTTCAATCTGTAGACCATATCTTCCTTGTCAGTTAGCCGAAATCCATCTCACTGTTCAATGTATACTTCTTCTTCCAGTTCTCCATTTAGAAAGGTTGACTTTACATCCATTTGATAGAATTTATAGTTTTTATAAGTAGCATAAGCAAGAAATAATCTAACAGCTTCAATTTTGGCAACAAGGGAAAAAGTTTCTTTAAAATCAACACCTTCCATTTGAGAATACCCTTTACATACTAGTCTTGCTTTGTTTTGGACCACTTCACCTTGTTCATTCAGCTTGTTCCAAAACACCCATTTAGTAGCAATCACATTTTTGTCTTTAGGTCTAGGAACTAGTGTCCACGCGTCATTCTTTTCAATCTGTGTTAGCTCTTCCTTCATAGCTTCCATCCAGTGTTCATCTTGGCAGGCTTTAGTGACATCTTTAGGTTCAATCTTGGAAATCAAGCAATACTCTTCTGCAATATTTCTTCTAGTTTGCACACCTTTACTCTTATCTCCTATAATTTTATTTTCAGAATGATTTAGATTTACATACCTTGGATTTTTGGGACTTTCACGAGCTTCTAGTTCTTTTGATCTTTCTTTTGCAATTGCACTTGTCTATGCTTCCTGACTTACTTGATTTACCGGAATGAATTGAGGTTGCTTTACTAAAACATATGGAATAATCTAAAGTTGGCTCTGTGTCTAAGAATTCTTCCCTTGGCTTGTATTTTCTTCATCTAAATCATAACCATAATATCTGGATGATTTGGCAGAGTCCTCATCAACTTTGACATTTGCACTCTTAACCATCTTTCTCAGTCTCTTGTTATAGCACCGACAAGCCTTTCTTTTAGTAGAGTAACCTAAAAAGATTTCTTCATCACTTCTTTCATCAAACTTTCCTATATCATCATCTCTCTTGATATAACATTTGCTTCCAAAGATCTTGAAATATTTAATAGTAGGCTTATAACCAAACCATCGCTCAAAAGGGGTCTTACCGGAATTACCTTTAACATTTAACCGATTTAGAGTATACACAATAGTTCTTACAGCTTCACTCCAATAGATCTGGGGAACATTTCCCTCTATCATCATCATTCTACCAGCATCCAAAATTGTCCTATTCTTTCTCTCTGCAACTCCATTATGTTGAGGGGTTCGGGGAGCATATAACTGTCTTCTGATTCCATGTTCTTCACAAAAAGAGTTGAACTCCCTAGAGGTGAACTCACCACCTCTGTTAGACCTCAGGTATTTGATTTTCAGACCTTTCTCATTCTCTGCCATAGCCTTGAAACTTTTGAACTTTTCTAGTGCTTCACATTTTTCTCTTAATAAAGAAACCCATATCATTCTAGAGTAATAATTAATAATCAACATAAAGTACCTTTCTCCATGAATACTTCTAACTCTGGAGGAACCATAGAGATTAGTATGTAGCAGCTCTAGCAAATCATTTGAATGAAACTATTTTCTCCAGAAGGAGACTCTAGTCTGTTTACCCATATGACACTCGTTACAAATTGTGTTAGTAGGCTGCACTAACTTAGGTAGATATCTTACTACATGAGTGGAACTTACCTTGACAATGTTATCAAAATTTACATGACACAGCCTCCTATGCCACAACGAGATTTCATCTACTTGAGCAATTAAACAACTCTCACTAGCAATATTCAGGTGAAAAATATTACCTTCTGTCTTTCTACCTGTAGCAATCATATTACCAGAACTTCCACGTATCCTGCATCTTTCATCTTTGAATTGCAGATCATAGCTTTTGTCTACCATCTGTCCAACACTCAAAATATTGTGCTTCATGTCTTCAACATAGAGAACATCATTAGTGTCATGCTTTCCACCAAGACAAATAGAACCTCTGCCACGAATCACACCAGCATTGTTGTCTCCAAATCTTACAACATCACCATCATACTTCCCTAGAAGTTAAAAAATTTATTTTTATCACTAGTCATATGATGTGAGCATCCACTATCAATAACCCACTAATCCTTTTCTTCAACTCGAGCTGCAAGAGATTTCTCATCTTTAGCAGATTCAATAGCCACAAGACTATTTTCAATGGTAACAATGAAAACCCATTCATCTTCATTTCCATTATCTTTATCAGACTCATCATTAGTCACTCCTTCAACAAAGTAACATTTCTTTTGGAATCTAGACTTGTTAGGCTTAAATCTAGGAACTATTTCAGGACATGTTGATGCAAAATGACCTATTTTGCTATAAGAAAAACATTTAATAGGAAACACTCCTTCATACTTACCTTTTCCTCTGCCTTCTTTCTTTACAATCAGTTCTTCCAATTCTTCTACCTCTCTTTCTTTATCTTCAAGTTGTTTCGGTTCCTCATCATACTTGGATATATTTTTGGAACATTCTCCTAGACCATATATTTGCTTGTTACTTCAAAATAGAGTAGCCTTGAATGTAGATTCAGTCTTCAGAACAAATTCACCAAATTCACTTAATTCAAAAGCAACAAGCTTACCAATCAGCGTGTCTCTTGTCATCTTTGTTTTTGATATGAGATCTTCAATAGCATGAGCCTTCACTTTGTAGGAGGGAGGCAAGGATCTGAGTATCTTAGCCACAATTTCATCCTCATCCAGAGAACCACTGACACATCTAATACCCATCACTATTTCATTTACTCTTTGCATAAAAGAAGTGATATTTTCATCTTCACCTATCTTCAAATTCTCATACTTTCCTTTCAAACTCTATAGCTTATCCATCTTCCCCTATGCATCTCCTTCATACAAAGTTTCTAGCTTCATCCAAATATCATGAGTTGTCTGTAGACCTATCACATTTGCCATCTCTGAATCTGTCAGAGCACTCACCAAAGCTTCAATAGCCCTAATATTATTTTTAGCTTCTTTGATCTCATCAGCAGTGGAGGGACCATTCTGAGGAATAACATATGGATCTTTTGTAATCTTCCAAAAAGCTTCACCAATACACCTTAGGTGACATTCCATCTCAACTTTCCACAATGAGTAGTTAGTTCCATCAAATCTAGGACTGTCCTTCTTGTATGTTGCCATCTCGGATCACCTCAAGCTTTTAGACTTCTTCAGAGGAACTCGCTCTGATACCAATTTTTGGAAAAACAAGGACAAACAACTAAGAGGGGGGTGAATCAGTTGTCACAAAAATTTAAACATTTCAAAATTTACTAAACTTAGTCTCAGATCTGATGAATAAGCAATTAACCAAAAACAATTAACACATTAGAGAGATAGAGAACACCAAGATTTTTCTACGTGGAAAACTTTTTAGGGGAAAAACCACGGTGGAGGTCAACCCACAATATTATAGCCTGTTAAAAGTATAATGAGAAATAATGGGAATGCACATGCATTCAAGCACATTGCCTAGAGCTCACTACTCAAATACAAAAGATGACTCACTGTCCAAAGAAAGGTTTGGATTAAAACCATCCAAATTGTGAACTGAGAAAATAGCTTTTGCACAAGCCTGATTACAGTTCCAGTTAAGCATAGAAAAAACTTCTTCACTCTTCGTTAAAACTTCTTCACACTTCACTCAGTCTTCTTCACACTCTACTCTGCAATCGAATGATATTCACACATACACACATGGGGACACACCGAGCACACTTTACACCGATGAAACAATCGCTCTTATAGATCTACAAAAAGAGATTGTATCAACAACTTAGTTGGCCAGAAAAATAAAACATATTTACAATGTCAGCCCAAATTTAGAATTAAATTTTTAATGCGTATCCACCAAGGCTGGCCATTTTTGGAAAAACAAGTACAAACAACTGAGAGGGAGGGGTGAATCAATTGTCATAGAAATTTAAACTTTTTTCTAACTTAACTTATCCTTAATTTCAGATTTGATGAATGAATAATTAACCATAAGAAATTAACACATCAGAGAGACAAAGAACACTAAGATTTTTTACGTGGAAACCTTCTTAGGGGAAAAACCATGGTGGATGTTAGTCTACAAGATTATACCCTGCTAAAAGTATAATGAAAAACAATAAGGGGAATGCACATGCATTCAGGCACACTACCTAGAGCTCACTACTCAATTACAAAAGGGGCTCACTACCCAACAAATTTGGATTGAAAATCCAGAGGCTATGAACTGAGAAAATAGCTTTTGCTCAAGCCTGATTATAGTTCCAATTAAGCTCAACACTTCTTCACACTTCGCACAATATTATTCACACTTTTCTCAGTAACAACATTCACACATACACACATAGAAGCACACGAAGCATACATTCCACCGATCACACAATCACTCTTATATATCTGCTATAGGAGATTCCATCACAACATGGTCGGCCAAGAAAAAATAAATTATATTTGCAATGTCAGCCCATATTTTCAATTAAATTTTTAATGTGTATCCACCAAGGTTAGTCACAACATAGTGGAGACCCAAATTAATATCTCCAACACAAAAATACTTTAATTAATTCTTCCTCGAAGATCCACAACATGCTACCACCATCATGTCGGCCAAGAACAAGAAAAATGGAACATGCACAAAAAGATCTTCAACCACGAGCACACGGATCAAGTGGATGTACCACAAAGATAGAGAATGAACTAGAGACATATGAGAACACCAAGAAACAATAGAGAAGCATCCAAAACAACTGAGATAACCGGAATCATATAATCTTTATTCAAGAACACTGACAAAGACCAGCAAAACACTGTCAGACCACAACACATTCAAAACTTCACGTGGACCTCTAAAGCTTTTGGTAGATGATCTAGACATAATCAACAATAAACCATTTGATCCACATCAACTAATCTTTAAGGTACAAAACAAAATGCCTTCATGACCTGCACAGTTCCACTAGGAACCTGAAACACTTTCTTTTACAATTTTCTCAATATCCTCAACATATACAACAACTGATACACCAAATGCTAATAGTGTTGACACCAATGACAACCACATATCATAAACACATCCAAAACATCCAACAATCTCCAACAATCCCCCCCTTTGGCATTGATGGCAACACATGATGTGAAAAATACCATCAACCCAACACACTGACTTCTTCTGCACTTCATTTTTGGAAAGATTTATTATGTTGCTCTTCCCCCCCTAAGATATTTTTCACATTACTCTTATCCCCCTTTGAAATCAATGGCAAAGGTAACCATGAACTTTCCATACGCTCTGAACCACATATTTGTACATCTAACTACTCCCCTTGAGTAGCAACCACATAAACATCAATCCAAATCATAATATAGAAATAAGGCTCATGGATTGATGCAAGTAAATGCATCATTTAGTTCTTATCAGGAGGGGTAATTACCCCTAGCATTCCTCTGAGATAATCAAAATTATCCTTCAGCAATGGCTTAGTAAATATATCTGCAATCTATTCTTTGGCAGGCACATACTCCAGTCTGACTTCTTTCTCATTCACTTTCTCCTTCAAGAAATGAAACTTGATTGATATATGTTTAGTCTTAGAGTGCAGAACCGAATTCCTTGATATATTTATTGCACTTGAATTGTCACAGTATATGGCAATAGGCTCTTCATATATTACTCTGATATCTCTCAACATCTATTTCATCCATATCACTTGAGTACAATTATTGGCAGCAACAATATATTTTTCTTCAGTAGTGGATAGAGAAATTGAGTTTTGCTTTTTACTTAACTAGGGTACTAGCTTCTTCCCTAGGAAGAAAGCACCACCACTAGTACTTTTTCTATCATCCACACCAATAGCCTAGTCAACATCAATGTATGCACACAAAGTGAGATCATCATCCCTTGGATACCAAAGTCCAAAGTCAACTGTTCCTTTTAGATATCTAAAGATTCTTTTAACAACAGTCACATGTGATTCTTCTGGATCAACTTGAAATCTAGCAACTGTGCATACAACATTCATAATGTCTGGTATATTTTGAGTTAGATAGAGAAATCTACCAATCATTGACCTGTACCTAGTTTGATTTTCCTTAGGAGAATCATCATTCCATGTCAACTTACATCTAGTTGCCATGGGGGTACCAACGGGTTTGGAGTCTTCCATTCCAAACTTCTTCAACAGTTCTCTCACATATTTGGACTGAGATATGAAAATCCCTTGGTCCAACTATGTAATTTGCAATCCAAGAAAGAAATTCATTTCACCAATCATGCTCATCTCAAATTCACTCTTCATCTCATCAGCAAATTTCATGCATAGATTATCATCTCCTCCAAAAATGATGTCATCAACAAAAAATTCTATGATTAACTCCTTATCTTGATCTAATTTGAAGTATAAGTTACTATCAACAGTACCTTTAGTGAATCCAAGCTTTAGTAGATATTTGTCCAATCTGCCGTACCAAGTTCTGGGGCCTTGTTTGAGTCCATACAGAGCTTTCTTCAATCTGCAAACCATATCTTCCTTATCTGTTAGCTAAAATCCATCTGACTGTTTAATGTACACTTCTTCTTCTAGTTCCCCATTCAGAAATGCCAAATTTACATCCATTTGATAGAATTTATAGTTCTTATAAGTAGCATAAGCAAGAAATAATCTTATTGCTTCAATTCTAGCAACAGGGGAAAAGGTTTCTTCGAAATCAATACCTTCCATTTGAGAGTACCCTTTACATACCAGTCTTTCCTTATTCCAGACCACTTCACCTTCCTCATTCAGCTTGTTTTTGAATACCCACTTAGTACCAATCACATTCTTGTCTTTGGGCCTAGGAACTATTGTCCATGTCTTATTCTTTTCAATCTGTCCTAGCTCTTCCTTCATAGCTTCCAACTAGTATTCATCTTGACAGGATTTAGTGACATTCTTAGGTTCAATCTTGGAAATCAGACAATATTCTTCTGCAATTTTTCTTCTATTTTGCACTCCTTTGCTTTTATCTCCTATGATTTTACTTTCAAAATGATTTAGCTTTACATACCTTGGAGTCTTGGGACTTTCTCAGACTTCCGTGTCTTCTGAACTTTCTTCTACACTTGCACTTGTTTGTGCTTCTTGTCTGACTTGATTTGCCAAAACAACTTGTGGTAGCTTCACCGAAACATATGGAATAATCTGAAGTAGATTCGGTGTTTTAGTGTTCTTCCCTTGATTTGTGTTGTCTTCATCTGAATCGAAGCTGCATCATTTGGATGATTTGACAGAGTCCTCATCAACTTTGAAATTTGCACTCTCAATAATCTTTCTTAGTCTTTTGTTATAGCATAGGTATGCCTTTCTCATTGTGGAGTAACCTATGAAGATTCCCTTAATCTCTTCTAGCATCAAATTTTCCTATATCATCATCTCTCCTGATATAACATTTTCTTCCAAAGATCTTGAATTACTTAACAGTAGGCTTGTGACCAAACCATAGTTCATAAGGGGTCTTACCAGAATTACCATTCACATTCACCCGATTCATGGTATACACAACAGTGCTTACCGCTTCACTCCAATACATCTAAGACACATTTCCTTCCATCATAATTGTTCTAGTAGCATCCAAAATTGTTCTATTCTTTCTTTCTGCAACTCCATTTTGTTGAGGAGTTCGAGGAGCAGATAGTTGTCTTTTAATTCCATGTTCTTCACAATAAGAATTGAAATCTTTTGAAATGAATTCACCACCTTTGTCAGATCTCAGGAATTTGATTTCCAAACCTTTTTCATTTTCTGCCATGGCCTTGAAACTTTTGAACTTGTCCAATGCTTCACACTTTTCTCTTAAAAAGGAAACAAAAATCATTCTAGAGTAATCATTAATGACCAACATAAAATATCTTTCTCCATGAATACTTCTAACTCTAGATGGACCACAAAGATCAGTATGTAACAGGTCCAACACATTATTTGAATGAATTTTTTTGCTCCAGAAGGAGACTCTAGTTTGTTTACCCATATGAAATTCTTGGCATATTACATTAGTAGGCTTCAATAACCTAGGCAGATCTCTTACTGATTGAGTAGAACTTATCTTGATAATGTTGTCAAAGTTTACATGACACAACCTTCTATGCCACAACCAACTTTCATCTACTTGAGAAATTAAACAACTTCCACTAGCAATATTCAAATGAAAAATATTACCTTTAGTTTGCACACTAGTAGCAATCATGTTTTCGGAACTCCCATGAATCTTGCATTTTCCATTCTTGAACTGCAAATCATATCCCTTGTGTACCATTTGTCCAACACTTAACAAGTTATGCTTTAGGACTTCAACATAGAGAACATCATCAATGTTTTCCTTACCACCAAGGCTAATAGAACCTCTTCCATGAATCACACAAGCATTTTTATCTCCAAATCTTACAACGCCACCGTCATACTTCTCTAGACTCACAAACTTTCTTTTATCACCAGTCATATGATGTGAGCATCCACTATCAATGACCCACTCATCTTTCTCCTCAACTCAGGCTGCAAGAGGTTTCTTATCTTCAGAAGATTTAGTAGGAACAGGTTTATTTTCAATGGTAGCAATGAAAGCCCAATCATCTTCTTTTGCATTGTCTTTATCAGACTCATCATCAGTCACCGCTTCTTCAACAAAGTAGCATTTCTTTTGGAATCTAGGTTTTCTAGGCTTAGATCTAGGAACTCTTTTAGGACTTCTTGATGCAAAATGACCTATTTTACTA
Source organism: Sequoia sempervirens (assembly GCA_007258455.2). NCBI lineage: Eukaryota > Viridiplantae > Streptophyta > Pinopsida > Cupressales > Cupressaceae > Sequoia > Sequoia sempervirens. The sequence continues at coordinate 108,513,225 of VDFB02270651.1, read as the reverse complement.
CATGAAAAACATTTAATAGGCAATACAATTTCATACTTACCTTTTCCTCTTCCTTCTTGCTTTGTAATTAGGGCTTCCAGTTCTTGTACTTCTCTTTCTTGGTCTTCGACCTATTTTAGATCTTCATCATATTTAGATTCTTTCTTGAGCTCTCTCCCAGACTATATATTTTCCTATTACTTTCAAATACAGTAGCCTTGAAAGAAGATTCAATTTTTGGTGTGGATTCACCAAATTCACTTATTTAAAAAGTAGCAAGCTTTCCAATCAGTGTATCTCTTGTCATCTTGTTCACAGATCTGAACTCTTCAATGGCATGAACTTTCATTTTGTAGGAGGGAGGCAAGGATCTGAGTACTTTGGCCATAATTTCATCCTCATCCATAGAACCACCAACACATGTAATACCCATCACTATCTCATTTACTCTCTACATAAAAGAAATGATATTTTCATCTTCTCCCATCTTCAAATTCTCATATTTACCTTTCAAGTTCTATAGCCTAGCCATCTTCACCTATGCATCACCTTCATACAAAGTTTCCAATTTCATCCATATCTCATGAGTTGTCTATAGACCTAATACATTAGCCATCTTCGAATCTATCAGAACACTCACCAATGCTTCCATGGCCCTGGGATTATTTTCAACATCTTTGATCTCATCAGTAGTGGAGGGACCATTTTTAGGGATAACATATTGATTTTTTGTAATCTTCCAGTCAGCATCACCAATGCACTGTAGATGAAATTGCATCCTAACTTTCCACATGGAATAGTTAGTGCCATCAAATCTAGGATTGTCCTTCTTGAATTTTTCCATTCCGGATCACCTCAAGCTATTAAACTTCTTCAGAGGAACTAGCTCTGATACCAATTGTGCAAAACAAAGACAAACAACTGAGAGGGGGGGGTGAATCAGTTGTCACATAAATTTAAAAATTTTCTAACTTAACTTATCCTTAATCTCAGATCTGATGAATGAAAAATTAACCATAAGCAATTAACACATCAGAGAGACAAAGAACACCAAGATTTTTTACGTGGAAACCTTGTTAGGGGAAAAACCATGGTGGATGTTAGTCCACAAGATTATACCCTGCTAAAAGTATAATGAAAAACAATAAGGGCAATGCACATGCATTTAGGCACACTTCCTAGAGCTCATTTCTCAATTACAAAAGGGGCTCACTGCCCAACAAAGTTGGATTAAAAATCCGGAGGCTATGAACTGAGAAAATAGCTTATGCTCAAGCCTGATTATAGTTCCAATTAAGCTCAACACTTCTTCACACTTTGCACAATCTTCTTCACACTCTGCTCAGTAATGATATTCACACATACACACATAGGAGCAAACAAAGCATACATTCCACCGATCACACAATCACTCTTATATACCCACTATAGGAGATTCCATCACAACATGGTCAACCAAGAAAAAATAAATTATATTTGCAATGTCAGCCCAAATTTTCAATTAAATTTTTAATGCGTATCCACCAAGGTCAGCCACAAAATAGTGAAGACCAAATTAATATCTCCAACACAAAAATACTTTAATTAATTCTTCTTCGAAGATCCACAACACACTACCACCATCATGTCAGCCAAGAACAAGAAAAAATGAACATGCGCAAAAAGATCTTCAACCACGAGCACACGGATCAAGTGGACATACCACAAAGATAGAGAATGAACTAGAGACATCTAAGAACACCAAGAAACAACAGAGAAACATCCACAACAACTGAGATAACCAGAATCACACAATCTTTATTCAGGAACACTAACAAAGACCAACAAAACACTGTCAGACCACAACACACTCAAAACTTCACACGGACCTTTGAAGCTTCCAGTAGATGATCTAGACATACTAAAAAATAAACCATTTGATCCACATCAGCTAATCTTTAATGTATAGAACAAAACGCTTTCATGACCTACATAGTTCCACTGGGAACCTAAAACACTTTCTTTTACAATTTTCCCAATATCCTCGACATAAACAACAACTGATACACCAAATGCTAATAGTGTTAACATCAATGAAAACCACATATCAACAACACATCCACAACATCCATCAATCTCCAATAACCACAACATAGTGGAGACCCAAATTAACAACTCCAACATTAAAAGACTTTAATTAATTTCACCTCAAAGATCCACCACATGTTACACCATCATGTCAGCCAAGAACACGAGAAACCAAACATATAGAGAAAAATATTTGACCACGAGCACACTAATCAATGTGGATGTACCACAAAGATAGAGCACGACCTAGAAACATCCAAGAACACCAAGAAACAATAGAGAAATATCTGCAACAACTAGAATTACCAAAATCACACAAACTTCACTCAGGAACATTGACAAAGACCACACAAATACTGTTAGACCACAACATGATCAAATCTTCACTCGAACCTCTGAAACTTCTGGTAGATGATCTAGATACACTAAAAAATAAACCCTTTAGTCCACAACAACTGATCTTCAACGAACAGAACAAGACGCCTTCATGACCTACATAGTTCCACTGGGAACCTAGAACACTTTCTTTTACAATTTTCTCAATATCCTCGACATATACAACCTTCAATACACAAAATGCTAATAGTGTTGACATCAATGACAACCACATATCAGCAACACATCCACAACATCCAACACAAATTATAGTTACAGTGACTTCAAAAATTAATTATACAAAATATATGTAACCAAAAATTATAAAAAAATATCCTTTCCCTAGATGTTGATGTTGAGAATCTATTTTTCAAAAATTAGAATTTATCCTTTATAGAAAAAAAGCTATGTTGGACAACACAAATGTTACTTTCTAAAAATATTATTTCCTATGTAAAACTAGTTATTAAAGGAGATGTTGAAAGATTCACGATTTATTTCAGAAAAAAAAATTTAAAAAATATATTTAGAATCTACACACAAATTGCCACAAATCACTAGTTCACATCATGTTCAAATTCTTAATGGTTTAGCTGCCATAGGTCTCAGAAGATGAAGATCTAGTTAAAAATATTGATGTAAATGCCCATCTTGGACAAAAAGTGAGACACAGTATTGTGGGATCACCTTATTGAAATGGATTTTGATCAACAAGGACAATCACTTCAGTTTCATTATGTGGGAACTTGATGCACTGTTGATATGTGGATGAGACAGCTTGCATGGAATGGATCCATGTATGACCAAGAAGGATGTTGTATGGGAGATCAAGGTCTAGAATCTGACAAGTAGTTTCAACTATAGTTGGTTCAACCTAGATGGGTAGCTTTATAGAACTTTTAGATTCAAAATCAACTTTGTCATAAGCATTGATAGTAGTATTATTTTGAGGACCAAAAATATCATCAAGATATCCCAATTGTTTGATTAGGTTCAAGTTGCAAAGATTACTTAGTCTCGATCCACCATCTACTAGGACACACTTAATTGTGGTTTTATGGATATGGGCTTGAAGGTAGAGTGGTTCGTTCTAAGATGGATCAATGGAAGGCACATATTTAGAGGTAAATGTGAGATATTGTGGAGAAGATAAGTGTCCTATCATGGCTTGAAATTGGGCAAGATTAATGTCATTAGGGACATGTAATTCATGAAGGGATTTCTCAAGAAAATCTTTGTGGATGGGGGATGTTTTAAGTAGATCAAGGATAGATATTTGTGTTGGAGTTTTTCCTAAGTGGTCAAGGATGTATTTGTTTATATATTGGGAGGAGGATGAGGCTCCTTAGATGGTGAATCGACCACGTCAAGTAGTGATAACTCAATTAGGCACTTTGATGGTGACAATGGCTACTGGAGGACTTTGTTCAATGTGGTCGATAATGAAAGCATATGAGATATTATTATTGTAGGTATAGGATATTGCGTTATAAGATGTGGAAAATTTACCATCATTGTGTTGAGGTAAAGGTTACTTGTATATACCCAGTTGTTTGTTAGGAGACTGTTGGCCTTCAATGGTGATTTCCCCTTGATCAATGAGATCTTAGATTAATTTTTTAAGTCTCATGCAAGAGGATGTTTTATGTCCATGGACTTGATGATAATCAAAAAATTAATGCTATCTATACCAAGAGGGTTTAGGCACATCTATACCAATGGGTTTGATGGCTGGAAGTTGGATTACATTTGCTTGGACTAGCTTTTGGAGGACATTCTCAATAGATTCACCCATGGGAGTGTATTCTCATCGAGTATATATTTTTGCTTGACCTTTAGGGATAAATTAATAGTGTTGGGGAGATAAATTGTTTCAAGATGATGATGGTGGAGGTATTTAGATATTTTGAATATGTTAGGAATCAATCATACCATCATTGACTATGTTCTTGTTCTTGTTTCAAAAACAAGATTTGTGACTAGGTCGATTGTTGTCTTTTCTCTCTTTATAGATCTTGACTAGTCCTTTGGACATAAGTTCTTTTTGTATGAAAACTCATTTTTCTACGATTTCATCAAAGGAGTGAGTATATTTCATTTGTAAATGACATCCCATTTCAAAATTCAAGTTTTGGACAAAGATAGTGATAATTTTTTTCTCGGGTATGGGCCATGCAAAGCAACTAACAAGATGTCTCCATCTTTGTAAGAATGAGGAAAAAATTTCACCATTCTTTTTTTTTGTGTTACATAGGTCCATCATGGTGATGCTATGTTCGATGTTTTAGGATAAATGTGTGATAAATTGTGTGGCTAGCTTAGAGAATATGGTGACTATCCCATGAGGGAGGTGGGTAAACCAATCAAGGGCTTGTACACCCAAGCTTCTATGGAATAGTATCAAGAGGTATGCATCAAAATAAGAGGCATTTTGGTATGTGATGCAAAATTATTTAAGGTTCTTCCTGGGATATCCCTTACCTTTATATTTTTCAAATTTAGGCATCTCAAATTATGAGGAGAGGGGGTAATGGTGTTGGACTTGTAGAAAGGATAAGGACATAGTTCTTGGAAGGTGTATCTTTTCTTTCTATGTCCTAATTGAAGTCCGTTAATGGTGTCCTTGATTTGTTGAACATATTGGGACAAATAACTTGTGAGGTTGAGGGATGGTGGTTGGTAATTATAAATGGGAGGTTGTGAGGATGATATGTGAAGGTTTTTATGAGTGGATGAACTGAGATTAGAAGTTTGGAGGTTTTGATAGGTGGATGAAGTTGTATTAGAAGTTTGGAGGGGGTATGTGTGTCTAATGGGGGGATTTTGAAATGTGAGAAGGGATGGAAGCTTGAGGTTGTGGGAAATGTGATGAGATGTTTTGGGTGCTAGATGGGATGTTAATGTGCAAGTGTGATGTTGAATTGGTGGTTTGAGAGTTGATAGGTGGGTTAGAGGAAGATGGAAAATGAGTGGGATCATGATGATTAGAAGAGGATGAAAGATATGTGGTATAATGATGATTAGAAACAAGGGATGTGGAAGGAGCTTGTTGTTTGATTTAGGAGATGTAAAAATCATGGGGTAATTTGACACCTTTCTTAGCTAACATAAGGATGCATTGATCAAGATGCTTCATGATATATCGATGCATTAAGTTCATGGCTTGGGTGTTTTGTGAAAAGTCCTCTAATGTGGATCCAAACATGAGAATTTGTTCTATAGAGGGACTTGATGGAGCAATTCTTGAAATAATATTTCATTGGATGATGATGTTTAGATCTTTTTTGAGGCCATGATTTATTTTCTAGCTCGTGACCTTGTGATAGGAATCCAAGAAAGGGACATAGGAATGATGGGATTGGATGAGAGTGATTGATTATGATGGAATAAGGAGGTGAATGGATAGAACTTTGATTTAAAATTGATTAGAATGATCAGATTGCAAGGGTGATGATGGATTTGAAAGGGATAATGATGGATGGAAATGGGATAATTATGGATGGAAAGGGGATAATGATAGATTTAAAGGGGATAATGATAGATTTTAAAGAATGATGATGGGGATACAAATTGGTAATGTTATGGATAACCAAGAGGTGTAAAGGATACAACTTATCAATATTAAGGATAACCAGGAGTTGTGAATGGATACAAGGTCAATGTTGTTGCAAGTAAATCTAGATCCTTGATAAAAGGGTATGATTTTCTTACTTAGGGTTGATAGTTACCTAAGCAAGGATTGAATGGGGATTTTGATAAATAACTTGGGGGAGTCAAGTTCCCAAGCTAGGGCAACCAAAATGATAATGGATAGATCAATACATTACTTGAAATAGTTATGTTCTCAAGAAATATACAAGATAGTGGATAAAAAGGGGATTATGATCTAGATTAGACTCTTAACAAGATTGATTTTGTTTTGGATAATGGATATGGATTTTTATTGGATGATGAGATATGATCAAATGATGATGATAATGGATTGGAAGATAGGATAAATGAATGATGGAAAATGATTGGATTGTAAAGATAGCATATATAGATGATGAAAGAGATTATATGGGAAAGATGATATAGGTTAATTGAAATAAATGATGATAGATAATGATAATGATGAAATGCTAACAAGGATTGGATGGTTATTGATTAGTCCAAGGTCTAGGGATGATGGTGATGTTTAGGTTGTGAAAATAGATTTAGATGATGAGATGAGGGAAATATGAGGTTTCTTGGATGGATTGATTAAAAATGGTTGATGTTTTGATTGAAATGGTGGCTAAGGATGTGTCTCCCATCTTTGCTTCAGGTTTTCAAAGGTCAAGCTCTTAGATTGAGGTTCTAAAGAGGCCAAATGATGATGATTTTGCACATGTGTAGCTTTATGGAACAAAAGGACCTTTCTATGAAACATAGGTGCGATTTCTTAGAAAAATGTGCACAAACACCTCAGGATGGAGCATAGGTTCCTAGGGATGAAATAGAGGCATTAAATGACAATTTAGAATATTATATTATTATTTTGGTAAGATATAAGAAAAAAAAAAGACACATTGGCTGACTTGACTCTCAAGGTGATAAGAATAAATGGATTCACTAGTTTTGTACATAAAAACATGTAAAAACCATGATCACAATCCTAGAATTAGTCAAGTAGGTGTGTATACTTAGCATGGTCCCACCAACCAAAGGCTAATACCTTAAGATTAGTGTGAAACACCTCTCTTTCAAGATTCAATAGCTAGAGATACAATGGCAAAAGGGATCACCTTTTCTTTTTCCTTGGAGTTCCTAAGACCTTGCCTAAAGAGATTCTACCTCTACTTCGGGAGATACATGGTGAGTAGCTTCGAGCATGATATTGTACCATACACCACATTAAGCAATGATTGAATGGTCTTAAAGGCTGTTAAAAATAAGGTGTTTAGTGGATTTCTAAATAATGAGCTCATCTAATAGTGCCCAATATTAGGAGGGTCTCTCCTTCTCTCATCACCAAACAAGTCTTGATTGATTGATGGCATTGTAGCTTGAATCAAATGACACTAGCTACACTTTGAGATACAAATTTTTATCTCCCCCTTTGTATACCTTATCATGAAATGTGGTTGGGGTCATCCTTGAGGTGATTAAATACCCAAGAAGGCATCCTAATGGGAAATACTATACTATGTGTTTTTTATCACCCAATATCACATGCAATGCAAGGGGAGAGCATACACACAAACTATTAAGCCTTGGATTAACACATAAAACATAAAAGAAATGAAGAGATGTGAGATTTCTAATCTCCAAGATCACACTAAGTGAAAGGAGAGAGAGTACATCTACACACCCTTCTAGAAATGTTAAACAATGTTCATTAACACACTAAACTACTTTAGATTCCTAGATTAGTGATAATTCTGGTAGGGTATACAAAGGGGGAGAGGAAAAGCTATACCTCAAAGTGTGGCTAGTGTTGTTCAAGCCAAGCTGTAAGACCCTCAGTTCATCGAGACTTATTTTATAATGAGAGAAGGAGATACCATCTTAATATTTTGAATTATCAAACAAGCTCACTATTAATAGATCCACTAAACACCTTATATTTATAAACCTTTAAGACCTTTCAACCATTGCTTAGTGTGGTACAAGGTACAATATCAAGCCCAAAGCTACTCACCATGTATCTTCCTGAGTAGAGGTAGAAGATCTTTGGGTAAAATCTTAGGACCTCTAAGGAAAGAGAAAAGGTGACCCTTGTGCCACTAGATCTCTAGCTAATGACTCTTCAAAGAGAGGTGTTCCAAACCAATCTTGAGGTATTAGTCTTTGGCTTGTGGGCTCATGCTAAATACAAACCTACTTGACTAAATATAGGATTGTGATATTGTGCTTGGTATGTTTTCATGTGTAAAACTAGTGAAGGAATTTATCCTTATCACCTTGAGATTCAAGTCAACCAATGTGTCTTTGTGTTTAATTATCTCTTTCAAAAATCATAAAAACCATCCCAAACTATCATTTAGTGCATTTGTTTCATCCCCAAACACCTGTACTTCATCATGAGCCACATTTGCATTGTTTTCTATGAAATTTCACCTTTGTTTCATAGAGTGGCACCTCTATTTCACAAAGGCACCTCTATTTCATAGAGTGGCACATCTATTCCATAAAGTTGCACCTCTACGAAATCACCTTTATTTGACCACTTTTGAGCTTTATTATGAGAATTTGACCTTTACAGGCCTTCACCATACTTGGGAGACCCATCATTAGTTATCAATTCAGCCAAAACATCAACCATTTCCATCATATCCATCCAAAAACCATCATATTTCCATCATCTCATCACTTTCATCCATTTTCATAACCTAAACATCATTATGATCATCCGTATACCTTGGACCAATCAACAACCATCCAAATTTGTCATCATTTTATCATTATAATTCTCTATCATCATTTCTTTCATCATTTTACCTATCTCATCTTATCCTTATCCATATACATATCCTAAACAAAATCAATCTTGTTAAGAATTAAATCTAGATCTTAATCCCCTTTTTATCAACTAGCTTGTATATTTCTTGAGAACTTGCCTATCTCAACTAGCTTATTTAGTCAGCCATTATCATTTTTGTTGCCCTAGGCTAGGAACTTGGATCTCCCAAGTTAGCTATCAAAATCTTTATCCAAGCCTTTCTTAGGTAACTATAAAACCTAAGTAAGAAAATAATCCCTATCAATTAAGGATCTAGATTTAATTGCAATATTATTGGTCTTGTATCTGTCCACACCTCTTGGTTATTCTTAGCATTACCAATTTGTATCCTTCACATCTCTTGGTTATCCATAGCATGGATAAGTTGTATCCATCATTATCCATTTCAATCTATCATCATCCTTTCAAGCCATTATTATCCCCTTTCCATCCATCATCATCCTTCCTTTCAATCCAATCATTCCAATCACTCATCTCACATCCAAGGTCCATCCTTTCATCTCCTTATCCAATCATCATTAATATCTTTAATCCAATCCCATAATTCCTAGGCATCTTTCTTGCATTCCCATCTCAAGGTCACAAGATATAAAACAAATCATGGCCTCACAAGAGTTCTCAACATCATCATCTAATGATATGTTCTTTGAGGAATTGGTCCATGAAGTTTCTATGGGGAATACATTCCAATTTCCATCCCACATCATACATGAGGACGATCAAGATTCAAGTGACAAAGAATCACCCACATCCTTATAGTAATTTTCTCAAGACGCCCAAGCCATGAACTTAATGCATTGATATATCATGAAGCATATTGATCAATATATCCTTATCTTAGCTAAGAAAGGTGCCAAATTACCAATGAATTTTACATCTCCCAAATCACACAACAAGCTCCTTCCACGCCCACACCTTCTAATCATCATGATACCACATATCTTCCATCATCTTATTCTAATCCTCCTATCACATCTCAAACCACCAATCCCAATCCAAAACACACATATAAAAATCCCATCTATAATCCAAACATTTCATCTCAAATCCCACAACCTCAAGCTTCTATCCATTCTCCTCACATTTCAGCATCCATACCATTAAACACAACATGCCCCCTCCAAACCTCAAGCCCAATTTCATTCACCTATCAAAATCTCCAAAATTCCAATCAAATTTCATCCAAATATAAAAACCTCTAAACTTCTAATCCAATTTCATCCACTCATCAAAACCTTTAGATATCATACCCACAACCTCCATATCCAACTATAAACCACCACTCCTTAATCTCACAAGTTTTTTCGAACAATAAATTCAACAAATCAAGGACACACTTAAGGGAATTCAAATAGGACATAAAAAGAAAAGGTACTCCTTCCAAGAAATATGTACTTATCCTTTTGAAAATTTTGTCACCATGATCCCCCTTCCTCAAAACTTTGTGGTGCAGGAGCACCTAGTTGAGTCTATGCCTCCATGAGGCCATTTTCTAAAGTTTTGTTCTAGTTGGTATTTGAATCATGTAATAAGGTCTAAATGACCATGTTGAACTTGTGTGAGTGGGTTTTGAGTCTTTGATGATGAGAAGGACACTCATTAAGGTTCCAATAGTCAAAGAGCCCCCACAAAGGAAAACCTTTTTTAGGACCACATGCAAGTCACATGTAAATGTAAGCAAAGTAGTTGTTGATTCAAGTTCTACTGATAACTTGGTTTCCTTAGAAATGGTTGAAAAGTTAAACATGAAAAAGACTCCACACCCCACACCATACAAAGTGTCATGGTTAAACAAAGGTCAACAAGTTTTAGTCAATAAGCAGACATGGGTAGAGTTTAGCATTGGGGGTATAAAGATAAGATTCTTTGTGACATCATCCCCATGGATGTTTGTCACTTGCTGCTAGGAAGGCCATGGCAGTATGACAAAAAGGCCATGCATGATGGCCATAAAAATGTTTATGTGATAGAAAAAGATGGAGTTTCATTCACATTGAAACCCCTACAAGATGAAGAGCTTGATAAAAAAGTTGGTTCTAGTGTTATGGTAGTTGGAGAGAAAGAGTTTTTGAAAACATTGAAGGATGAAGGTGGTTAGGGATTTTCCTTAGTGATCAGACCTAAATCCAAATCTGTTTTAGTAGCAAGTAAGGTTAAGGGTATACCTAGTGAAGTTCAAGATTTTTTAGACAAATACAAAGACATTACAATGGATGAGTTGCCAAGTTTTTTTCCTCCCATGAGAGATGTAAGCCATCATATAGACCTGATCCCTAGTGCCAATTTTCCAAACAAGGCTACATGTAAGATGGCCCCTAAACAAAATGAAGAAATAAGAAGGCAGGTTCAAGAATTATTGGATAAAGGTCTAATTAGGGAAATTTTGATCCCTTGTGTTGTCCCTACAATTTTAGCACCTAAAAAGGATGGGGATTGGAGGATGTGTACAGACTCAAGGGAAATAAACAAAATCACCATTAGATATAGGTTCCCAGTACCTAGAATGGAGGAACCAGTGTTCTAAGGGAGATTGTTTGGCTTAATCCTATCAATATTGTGATGTCCAAGGTGTATCAAAAGTTCATTGAGATTTTGGTGTCTTGAAACCAAATTTTGTTGTATTTGTAGCCTTTAAAACCATGTTTCATTGAAGAGAGTTTTTTGAAACTTTTACAATCTTCCAAAGAGCCAAGGGTTCTACTTCTAGTGCAGGACTTTATCAACCCTTACCTATACCTAATAGGCCATGGGAGAGTCTAAGCATGAATTTTGTATTAGGTTTTCCAAGAACCCAAAGGGGTTATGACAGTGTGTTTGTTGTAGTGGATAGATTCAGTAAAGTGGCTCACTTCATTCCATGCAAGTGTACAAATGATGCTTCTCATATTGCAGGGTTGTTCTTTAAAGAAATAAAGAGAATTCCTGGTCTTCCATTAACCATTGTATCTGACAGGGATTTAAAGTTTATTGGTCACTTTTGGAGGACCCTTTGGAGGAAGCTTGGAACTAATTTGACCTTTAGTACTTCCTATCATCCAAAAATGGATGGGAAGATTGAAGTGGTCAATAGATCACTTGTAAACCTCTTGAGATGTCTCACAAAGGAGCATGGGAAACAATGGTACTTAGTTCTTTCTCAAGCTAAATATGCTTACAATGATTCAGTCAATAGGAGATTTGGAAAATCCCTTTTGAAGTGGTGTATGGTTTGAAACCAAGAGGTGTATTTGAGCTTAGATATTTGATAGGGATGGACAAGAGAAGTGCTAAGGGAGAAGTATTTTCAAAATCCATGAGAGAGATCCACCAACAAGTTAAAGAAAATTTGCAGAAAAGTGTTGAGAAGTATAAGAAGCATGCTGATTTGAAGAGAAGAGATGTACAATTTAAGGTGGGAGACTTGTTCCTTACACACTTGAAGAAGGAAAGGTTTCCAAAAGGAAAATACACTAAGTTGTTGATGAAGAGAATTGGGCCTTGTAGAGTGGTCCATAAGTTTGGAGCTAATGCTTATGAGATAAAACTCCCTTTTGGAGTCGTTATCTCCCCTATCTTTAATGTTGCTGACCCATACCCTTTCAAGGGATTTGTGGATGCAGGTACATGTGTTGATGAAGATTGGGTTAGAGATCTACCACCTATTGAACCATTGAAGCTTGAAACCATTTTGGACACTAAGGAGGTCAAGAGAGCAAGGCATAAAGTTTACAATGAATATATTGTGAAGTGGAATGGTCTACCTCCTGAAGATGCAACATGGATGTCAAAATAAGATATTAAGAAGCATGAAACATTAGTGCAAGATTTGATCTCAGGTGGAACTTGAGATTCTTTGCTCTTACGGTGTATAGTGCAGGAGCACCAAGTCAGTTTTGGTCATTTGATGCGATTAGGTGTCTAGACTTGATTTTGTGTGTTTTTTCAAAAAAATTGATGTAATAAGGTTGAATGGAGACCATATTTGATGTATTTGAGTCATGTAGGGTCATTTAGTGGTGTTTTGTAAATATTGTCAAAATGGTGTAAAAGTTGCTTTGCAACTTGACAAATTTTGCTTTATGGGGAATATGAACTGTCATCTATTTGAAAGTTGATTGGAGACCATTGGGATTTAGTTGGTATGGTTTCATTAGGCCTCACAAACTTTGAGGAAACACTTTTGATGTGATTTTGGTGGACAAGCAATTGAAGAAGCTTTATTTTCTACACATTTTATGTGTTTTTCTATGTTTTCCAGTTCTATACAACCCTATATAGTTGGATAATGATCTGAAACTCATGTAAATAGTTCAAGCAATAAATCCCCTATAATTTGGTTGTGGTGTGATTGATTTCCATTAAGAAATAAGGAAGTTTGAAGCAATTTTTTGGAAACTGCCTAAGAAACCCTAAGTTTAAGGGTTTGTAATAAAAATATGCTTAGCAGCTCATTCCATCGTTGAACCTTGGCTAAACTCAGTGGAATGGAGGGATTTAGTTTTATTTTAATGTTTTTCTTCTTTTTTAGAGTAGGGGATGGAGTTTGGGGTGGTTGTGTCCATGCCCTAGCCTAACATCTTCATGTGTTAGGCTTAGGTAGGTTAGAGATTTGATAGGAAAACAAATGGGTAATGTATTTTGATGATAAAAACTACATTTTTGGATCCCATGTGACATGCCAAGACTACTGGTGTGAATTTTTAGTGTTTGGTGTTTGAATTTCTTAGAGGCGCTTTGGAAAAGTGGCCTAATTTAGCCTAGTTTCAACGTAGCAAACCTATTTTGAAGAAAGTGTTTCAAAAAAACCTAAGTCCCAAATGAGATATGTTACAGAAGAGCATAATGGGTGTCTGAGATGGTCAAGGGTTTGTGGAGAAATGACCTTCTCTAAAAGATATACTTGAAAAACTATGTTTTCAGACCCAAAAGGAGAAACAAGGAATTGTGAGCAATCCACTATTGTTGGGGTTTTGAGAATTGAAGAAGAGTTTGAATTGTGTTGTTTGAATCTACTCCACCCTACTCTGCATCACTTTGAGATGCTAGAATTTGACAAATATAAAGGAAAGGGAGATCCTAGGAATCACCTTAAATAAATTTACATCACATTCCAATAAGTCTCTTATCTTGATGCATACCTCTTGAGACTATTCCCTAGAATATTGGGTGGACAAGCCCTTGATTGGTTTACCCCTTCCCTCATGAGACAATCACCACATTTATTGAGCTAGTAACAAAATTTGTCACTCATTTTTCTTACAACATCAAACATTACATCACCATGATGAACCTTTGTAACACTAAACAAATGAGTGGAAAACTATTTTCCTCATTCTTACAAATATGGAGACATTTTACTAATTTCTTTGCAAGGCCCATACTCGAAAAACAACTCGTCACTATCTTTGTCCAAAAATTGAATTCCAAAATGGGCTCTCATTTACAAATGTAATGTGCTAAATACTTCAATGAAATAATATAAAAATGATTTTTCATAGAGAAAGCACTTATAGCCAAAGGAATAGTCAAGATTTATAAGGAGAAAAAAGACAACAATAAATCTAATGAAAAATCCTATTTTTGGAACAAAAGCAAGAACATAGTCAATGATGGGGTGACTAATTCTAAACATGTCTAGAACATTCAATTACCTCTACCATCATCATCTCAAAAAAATAGCTCTTCAACATAATGTGATTATCCCTAAAGTTCAAACAAAATTATATACTCGACGAGAACACACTCCCTTGGGTGAACCTATCGAATCTTTCCTCCAAAAGCTAGTGCAAGAAAATTTCATCCAACTTCCAACTATCAAACCTATTGATCTTGTGTTTAAACCCTCTTGGTATAAAGAACATGAGTTTTGTGACTATCATATGGTTCATGGACATAAAACATCCTCTTGCATGAGACTTAAGAATTCCATCCAAGATCTCATCGATCAAGGAGAAATCACCATTGTAGGCCACAACTCACCAAATGAACAAGTGAGTATGTACAAGCAACATTTCCCTCAACATAATGATATTAAAGCTTCAACATCTTATAATGTAACAACATATACCTATAACAAAAATATATCTCATATGATTTTTCCATCAATCGCATTCAACAAAGTCCTTCCTAAGTATTCATTGTAACTATCAAAGCACCTAATTGTGCCATCACTACCTGGCATGGTCGAGTCACCATCCAAGGAGCCTCATCCTCCTCTTAACCTACACACAAATATAACATCATTGAACACTTGAATAAAACTCTAGAACAAATATCTATTTATAAGCTACTTAAAACATCCCCCATCCATAAAGAGCTTCTCAAAAAATCCTTCCATGAATCTCACGTCCCTAATAACATTAATCTTACACAATTTCAAGAAATGTCCTGTGTGGTCTCACAACACGCCCCATTTTTCTCCTTGGAAAAATGTGGACCCCCCTTTTTGTTCCTTTCCTTTTCTTTTCTTTTGCTTTTGCTTGTTTGGGTGTGCTACTTTTGGAGAAAATGATAAAATGGAAGTTCATGTGTTAGCTTTCCTGGTCCCTGCCTAAGTCCCTATCTTTACTGGATTTGGAATATTGCAAGCTCTTCTCCCTAGTCTTATCGATTTACCGGACCCCTGGATCTCAGAGTCGATGCGGTTGTGCTAAGGTCATTGTATCTTTAGCAAGTTTAAATTTTTCACCTAGTCAATAAGTCAAGCCTAGTGAGTCATCACCAAGATAAATCATCTTGGTGTGCACATTCCTTTTTCTTTGCTAGTTAGCCCAATGGTGGATTTTTCTCTTCTTTAATCGGAGACTGGAAACTGGAGGTTTTGTTACGAATATGTTTTTAATCAATTTGGTCCCACTTGAACCTAGGTTCGGGTCCTCTCTTTGTACCCAGTTTCCATGAACCCAGTGGGTAAAAGTACCGGTTCCCGGTAATCTTTCCAAGGTCTGGTATCAGAGAATTCAAACCTTATGATCGTTAACGGTCAAGTATTCAAAGTGGCTTTTCTTATAAAGCATTTTCCTTGTAAGAATTAAAGTAACACATAAGCGTGCCACATAAGCCTTCTACGTCATCTTCTTCTCTAATGGTAGGTCCTACATAGAAACCAAGGTGTTCATGATTTGAACCCTAACCCACCATGATTGCACCTTTATTCAAGGAAAATAATGCATTGTAATAGGAAATTAATGAAGGTGGTGAACAACACACATACTTGGCACCACCTCGAGCATGTAGTTGCTTCATAACACTCTACCTTGCGCTATACTGCTAATTTGAAAGGACATTGGAGAATCACAATCAATATTGTGGCACAAAAAGAAAGTTAAACCTTGAGAAACCAAATAACACAACTACCAAGGGTTTTCAAGTTGCATTCTGAAAGACAATTGTATCACTAGCAAAACTAGGTATGTTTCAGATAACTAAAATTTTGTTAATCTTTCTATGTATACATGTCTAAGGATAAATGGTGTTTCCCCTAACAATTAAAATGTTGATTATTTTGAAGTAAATTTAATTGAAATATAGATTGAAATTTTTATGAATTATTGAAAATGACTAGTTAAATTTAATATTAACTCGCACATAGGGCACATATCTGCTAATAATGCAGGAAACCTAGAAAAATATGAGCACTTCCATAAGGAAGCCAAACAAAGAATTTGAATACTTTTCTTCGCAAGCCATACCAGTTGGTGGAATAGTTACTGACACCCATCCAGGGTGGTTTTCTGATATTGAATTCATCACACGGGTTTGATAAGTGAATGTTTCTTAGTGCTTAAAGAATGCTATTGCAAGTGGGTTGCATTTGACAGGAGGGCTTCTGCCAGCAATGGAAGCCCCTAAATTGGTAATGGAATGTCTAAATTGGTATAACCTAAACAAGAGGGTCGTTGAAAAAGAAGGGAGGGTCTATGTAGACCTTTCTGTAAAAGGGATTGTATATACATTTGGGCTCCCTACATCTCCCCAGATGTATCTGTTGGATATGAAAACACTGTCCAAAACATACATGAGTGTAGAAGAACATAATAGAAGAGCTATGAGTGCAAAGTTGTGGCAGGAGGAGATTAATAAAAAAATGAAACTAATTGTAAGTTTATTTTTAACCAGGATGTTCAAGACATCATAACCCTATTGAGCAGGATAGTTGTACTTAGAGACACAAGTAAATTCAAATCCAAGATGTTTATGCTCATAGAAAAATTAATGGAAGGCCTTGTGCAAATTTATTGGGGAAGCTTTATTAGTGACAAGATGCATGAAAAGATAATGTCATTCCTAGATTCCTTATGGTTTTCTATGTCCTCTTATCTGATTTATTCATGTGCCCTAAGGTAAAATATTCAAGGATTAAATAGAGTTGGTACCCTAGGCAAAGAACCATGAAATATTATTATATATACTCATTTACCCCAGATTACCATCCACAAATACTGGGAATATTACTAGAGGGTTAATGATGTGTTTTCCATGAAGTTGGTAAGGATCATGGAAGGTGACAAAGCTAAAAGGTTGTCTTTGGAAGAACAAAGTGTTATTGAACAGGTTTGGAGTTGGTACATTCAATTTCCCACTTTCACCTACATTAGGGTGGAAGGATTCAAAGGATACCCCTTCATGTTACCTAGGTATCCAATGGAAAAAATGCTATTATTGGAATTGGTGAGATAGATGAAGCCTTCCCATGCCCTTTTCAAGGCAACACACAAGAAATGTTCAGTCAAATTCCTCATCACAATCGAGAATTACAAATGCAATATGGCTAAACAGGCCGATATGTGTGAAGAAGAATTGAAGATGTACACTTTGGATTTCTTTACACTCCAAATAAAAAATTATGATCTAAAGGGAAATATTGCCAAGAAAATAGGAAAAAAGTATGCTCATATCCAAAATCTAGAATATTTCTAGCTTAATAGTGATGATGAGCACCAAGTAAGGAAGCGATCATATCAAAGGTTGTCATTACAATAAAAAAAGATTATGAGACTCCATGATATCCAAGACCAGTTGGATATAGATGATGGAGAGGTTTTGAATCCAGTTTATAATTTAGATAGAATTTATGATGAACCTATCCCAAACCTAGCTTATGAAAAGAAAGAAATAGTAACTGTTGAGGAGGTTTTCGAGAAAGTTTTGACATACACTAAACACTAGATTGATGATTATTGTAAAGCTTTAAGAAAAGCTGGGATAAATCCCACATATCCACTCAATATAAAGAAGAAACAAAGAGAAGAAGGTGAACCTAGGTATGAGGAGCCTACTAAAAAGAAGAAGAAAATTGGTAAAGTAGACACAACTAGACATTTTGAGGAGAGAACTCCTAATGCCCCAAGCTAGAGAGTTTCACTGGCGCCAACTAGCCAACGTAAAGAGACTGTGGCCAGTAGGGTCAAAATAAGAGTAAATACCAAGGAAACATTTCCTTCCACATGAAGCTGAAAGGTAAACCTATGTCTGATGAAGAGGAGAGAATGACGACACACACTCATGCTCAAACAAGGTCTACATCTTAGAGGGTTGCAAAATTATTCACCTCTCCTCCTTTAGTTACTATTGCAGCAATGAAGCAAACACTAGGAAAGGCTCTTGTGATTCAAGAGGAAAGTATTGAGCTAAATTAAGAGCAAATTAGAGAACAGTGTGAAAAGTGGACTGCCATGATGAAATAATTAGAAGAAAAATGATCTAAGGAGAAACCCATGGTGCAACCAATGGTGGAAGAAGTACCAGATATAGGGTCAAGTCCTATAGATGTTGAAGAAGAAGAATTCATAAGAGGAATACTCACCCCAGGGGTGGGAAACCCTAAAAAGCTTGATGAAAGAGGAATAGGGAATACTGCAAGTCAAAATCTTATGGACAATACTATTGATGAAGATACAATTGATGACCAACTTCCGCTAGGAAGTAGTAAAAATGATTTTGAGCAACCATATGTTTTTGAGAAATCAAGAGAAGACCAGGTTGAGAGTGAGAATGTAGAGCCTTCACAAACCTTGGATGGTGGAGTAAGAAATGAGGAGAATCCTGGTGTTTCAAGATAGCAGGAAAGTGATACCCCAAGGACTGGTATTGAACACATGGTTAGACAGGAGAATATAAGTCTCAAAAATGAAGAGATGGTGGTAAATTAAGGTAATCTGAAATCCATGCCAGTGAGTACTAAATATGTTCAAGTTATAGGAGGTGTGATAGGAAATGATGATGGTTTAAGAGAAGTTCCCAAACATGCAAATAATCATGAACAAAGAAATGTTAAAGAGGCTGAACATAACAGAGAAGCACCTGACTAGTTAGTCAAGGAAATGGCTTCACCATTAGAGGTGGAACTGGTGCCTCTGGATCTCAGAAGTTCAATACAAGAAGTGGAAACCCCTAAACCTAGGTGTAGAGAAAAGAAAAAATCATGTTATGCAAAGGAATGCAGATGGAGGAAGAACACTCCATATAGCTACCCTGGTGGTAGATAAAAGCAAGCATGAGATGACACCTAGGGATTAGAAGGTGACAACTATTAATGTTAGACATTCATCCTAGGGACAGGAATTAGAAGAAATGAAAATTAATTTAGAGAAAACAGTTGCTAGGGTACATAAAAGTAAACAAAAAAAAGAGAGCTAAAGGAGTGGATTTCCTACCTAGAAAACTTTATCAAGTCATTAGCCCAATTTCATCAAGCATAGGATGAATTGCCTCAAAATCTATTACTTATGTCTAAGGAGCAGGTGGATGCTATTGCATCACTCCTCCATAAGCTAAGTGTATTTGAGGAATGGATGGAATACTTGGTGAGGCAAGGAGAAGAATTAATCATAGATGCAATTGGGAAGCATATGGAGGCACACCGTTGGTGTAAACAGTGTAAGAGACTAGAAGGAGAATGTAGATTTTTCCAAGAACAAACTAATGCAGAGAGGTGGAACTTAAAATCTCTTATTCAAACAAATGTTTGAAAGCTGGTAAATGGGAAGATAACCATGAAATAGGAGGTTTCAATTTTTAAAAAGTGGAAGAAAAAAGTGAATTGGGAAAGTGGTGCTTTGGTACAATGTGTGGAAGGATTTGAAAAGGTACCTAAAAGATGTAAGAAGTTAATTGATAGAGATCAAGGTTTTATTGAAATGTTATCAAATAGAGTTGTGATCCCCAAACTTTAGGGCAGGGTGATAAGGAGATAAAATATTTCAAGGAATGTCTTGAAAGAGTGAATAAGGACCCTATTCATTCATTAAACTGGGAGGTTATTGATGAGATTATAAACTACAAGAATACCATGGTCAAGTATGAGATAGAAAAGATGCAGAGGAATGAAAATGTCATTTAGATATCAAAAGATTATACTAGGTTTAAGTATAGTTGGAAGGTGATTCAAGGAGTTCTGAAAGAACGTATGCATCATGTATTGGTTTCTTTCTGGGAGTATCAACAAATGAAAGGTGAAGAAGAGTCTTTAGAATTAGAGTTCAATGAATAAGGATAAATAACTACATACTGGATACCAGAGGTTTAGTACACGAATGTGGTTTTGGAATGAGTTTTACAGATTTGTTCTCGGTCCTAGTGAAGGTGGCTTGTTCTGGAGTTTGAAGAGTACCGACAGTCTTGTCTTATGTAGAGCATTTGTGAACTGGAGTTGAAGTTGAAGATTGATGTTGATGAGAAAGTCAAAGTTTTGACTTTGTCTAGAATATTCTGATGACAACTATCACCTACCACATGCTTCATTTCAATTTGTTTTTATGATTCTCTTGAATGGACCTAAGTTTAAAATTTTGGGCCTTGTTCCTATAAAAGGTTGTTTACTGCTTTATTTTTATTTTAAGTTCAAAATTTGTGGATTTCAGAGAACCAAAACTTCTTTAAGTTTTCTTCTTTTTCCTATTTTCTTTTCCATTATAGATTAAAAACTTGTATGTTTCATTAGAAGCTAATCAATATCAGAGCCAATTTAAAAGCTATCTCTTGACATGAAATCATAAGTAACTGATTGTTTGTTCCTATCAGACGAGACTGTGTGCTACACCATTTAAGGGTGCATGCTGACACTATCCAGTGGCAAATGATCCCCCCTCTCTTTAAAATCTCACATCATTTTGTTCCTAGCTATGAAGCAATTTGGTGACGTATGGAATGGTTTGATTTGGTTTGGTTAATTCTTGAGGCATGCATGGATAATACCTAGGAGAAACTTTACTTTTTCAGTAATTTTTATTTTTTATTTTAAAATAGATGTTTAAATTTTAGAAAATTTTCCAGAAAAGAGATGAATGCATGGAGTTCTTTTTTATTGCAAATATTTTGATTCCATGATATTGTTGAATGCTTAAAGCTAAATTTACTTAAGTGAAAGTAAATTATTTGAAGTTCATGAAATGTTATTACAATTTGTCGATTTTATGAAGTTGTTAAATGACCGGATCGAGATTATCTTTTGCTTATCCATATGATTCCTTTGAAAACGCGAAAAACCATTTACCCCTTGTGATTAACAACAATATCGCAATGAACCCTGATGTGAACCTAGTATGGTCAAGACCTGACATAAACGATCCTTGGGATTAAGTTGAGTTAGCCTAAGATTTAGGTTGTCCTGGTGCAATCTTTCAAGTAAGATAGGTTCCCCATGGTGTTTCTGTGAGGATTTTATCTACATTGTTGGTGTTCGACTAACATCATCGTCAACAAGAACTGGTGCTAGAAGGAGGGCCTGCAGTTTTTTGGTTTCGTTAGGAGAGAAGCTGGAGTCTCGTAGAGTCACTAGGTCCTGGTCTAGCGATCCCCATGTGACATTAGTCAAACTTAGTGGTCGAATGTCATCTAGACCCCAAGGGTTCGAAATCACAATTGTAATATTGAAAAATTTGATTGTTGTTATACCACCCCCGCCTGCAACAATGCCTTTGTAGAGTCACTAATTCAGTTCATTGTGTATAATGATCTTCTGAAGAATCCAGACAAGTTCTCAGAGACATATGATAGCATGGACATACAAAGATCAATATTTTTGATGGGTGTTGAGATCTCATATAGAATTGAAGTTAGTGGGCAATGTTCAATGTGCACAAAATATATTGGGAAAAAAATAATATCTAAATCTTATTAATAGTATAACCTTGGTTGGTGATGCACAATGATGATTCTCATTCACAAGCATGTTTAATGTTGAAGGTCATATTCATATCATTATTTTTGATATGGATAAAAATAGGTATTGAAAGGGCCTAGACCCTTGTACAATGAAATGACCAATAGGAAAGTGGAACAAGTGCCATGAGATATGAGACAAATCAGACAACCCATTAAAAAATAGGGTGAGACATAAATTTAGCCAATTTGCATAGCACAATAACAACTACAAAGAATGAGACAACTGTAGGAATTTATGGTGAACTCCTCAACACCCCAAGATCACCTACAAGACCAAATAACTTCCACAAGAGAGATGAAAGAAATTTCATGCTATGATTAAGGACGCAAGAATGCCAATATAACAACCATAATGAATATATCATTGTAGGTATGATTCCTTGCTTATATAGGAGAGGTGAGGAATAGGATTATATAAGATCATGACAAGTGTCTTAATCATATCACATGGGACAACTAAATCATAACAACCTAGGAAAAAATATTAAATAAATTCCAACTAGATATAAGATAAGTGATAACTAATGCTTAACTAGAAATATTCCTTCCTAGGACCTAAGTGGAATTAAAATGTAAATAGGACCTAGATAGGTAAAACACCTATTTATACCAACACCCCCCTTAAGTACAACTTAGGGATTAATTATGTGAATGACACAAAGATGGGTCTTGTCTATGAGGCCATGTTAGGTACCCATGTACAAATGCAAAAGAAATCTCTCACAAATAGAGAAAACGAGAAAATCCAATGGGATCAAAATCCTCCCCAAAGAGAGATAAATACAATAATAATCTTCAGAAAAATGAGAGGACAAAACCCCATTCAAGGATAAACACCCCCAATAAGCGAGACAAAGAAGAGACCATTAAACCCCCCTCAATGAAAATATTCATCACAAGTCCAATCAATCTCTATTTACACAAAGGATGACAAGAGAGACCATGCAACCCCCCATAATGAGATAACCTACTACAAAGAAGCACTTGAAGCACACTTGTGGAGTAACACTAGAATCCTCAATCCAACAAGAAAAGGAAAGATAACTCTGATGCTAGAAACCATATTAGAGTCACTCAAGGAATTGGTTCAAAATCATGATAAAACAACAACAAACTTGATGCCAAGGAACACTTGAAAACTCACAAATTGGCACAAACCTAGAATCTGTGAAGCAACAATAGATTGAAAAATTATTTGGAACTTAAATAAAGCACAAAGATCAAAATTTCACCCTCCCAACTATCAAAACATCCAAATAATCTCCAAAACACCCTTTTGGGAAAAATTGAAATAATGATCAACCTGGAATAGATACAGAAAAAATTGCATGGATTGCAATGTAGAGCTCCTCAATACCTTTCCAATGACACAAGAAATGTGAAATTCAAAGATTGTGGTAAAAATTTAGGATCTTAGGATCCATAAAATGAGATCTAACTTCAACCAGTAATAAATATCAAAAAACAAAAAAATTATGCAAAATAACCTACACCACTGCAAAATTGACAAAACTAGCTTTTTGATAATATCTCGTTTGAAAAATTTCACCTCCTAGATTGCATGTTATGACAACAAAAAAAAGTCCTAAAAGAGGGCACCTGCAGACTAACGAGGAGAAAAATTTAAGCCTTTGTTCGCCCATATGACTTTCTGCAGCACTCAATTTGAAAAAAATTGGGTCTTCATCTCACCGCCAGCAAAGTAGTGGGTAGGAGGTGCTAAATGGCACAAGGCCATGGGATAAGCCCATGTTTCTCAGGGGTTTAGCCCCCCCTCATAGCTACATGACCATGGGCTCCTATAGCTGGAAACCAAGTGTAGGGAGAACTTTGTTAGTGAATGAAAATAAATAGTGCTCGACAATAAAATATGGTCAGCCAAATAAATTCAAACCAAACTTTTAATATATTAAAACCTACGATCAGAAATAACTTCCTACGATCTAATGAAAATTGATCAATGTGACTACGCTGACTTAAACCCTACACACGTGTGATGTAGACAAAGGCACATAGAGGATAGGAATATACCGATGGAATATCTACTCGATGGGATGACAAAATCAGATTGTGCAATGATCTGCATAGGTTGTATGACCAAGTACAGATTTGTACGGTTGTACGACCTAATTTTTTTTGCCTTGCGCCCCAATGAAAAGTCTCAGATTTTAATGATTTGACAGTCAATCCTTAGGTTCATGGGCCTCTTAGACACAATGATAAGGTTAGTTTTTACCCAAACTACTTCAAAAAATTAGCTACCCCCTGGATCTGGTAACTGAAACCCTTCCTTCAAACCCTTACAAATTTTTCAAAACATGATGAAAATTGATGAAATAGAAGCCAACACTATATTTCTTTGATGCCCTAGATTCAATGGCAGGGATCTCAAGACCCCAATTCACATCCATCAAATATTTCATGCCAATATTTTCCCCTTAGATCTAGGAAGAAGTCTACAATACTAAAGCTCTGATACTATGTAGGAATTTATGGTGAACTCCTCAACACCCTAGGATTACCTGCAAGACAAAATAACTTTTGCAAGAGAGATGACATAAATATCATGTTATGATTAAGGATGGAAGAATGCCAATATAGTAGCCACAATGAATATATCAATGTACATATGGTGTCTTTCTTAAATAGGCAAGGTGAAGAATAGGATTAGACAAGATCATGACAAGTGTCTTACCTATCACATGAGACAACTAACTCATAACAACCTAGGACATAAGCATTAAATAAATTCCAGCTAGATAAGATAAGTGACAGTTAATGTTTAACTAGAGAGATTTATTCCTAGGACCTAAGTGAACTTAACATGTAAATAGGACCTAGATAGGTAAAACACCTATTTACACCAACAACAAAGTTCCCCAGGAACCAACCTAGATAATGCTAGAACCATTGTCTATTTTGTTTGGTTGTGATGATAATGAAATTTCAATTCAATTTTACTTTCATTCAAATATTTTAATACAATCTATAATATTTAGACATTGTATTTTATTTCATGTTTTATTTTATTATGGATGTGTTTGAAAATTTGGATTGTAATATTCAATTAGTATGTTGTGAATGATAGATACCATTTTTCCTTCTATAATTGTCTTTGTCAAATTATCTATGAACTAAATAAGTGTTAGATTCATTAAGATCAAATGCACATTGTGAGTGCCTAATCTGCAATTAACTAACACGAGACAACAAAAAAGTGTTAATCAAGTTAGAAATCCAAACAAAGCACCCCCTAGGAGATTCTTAGTGAAATCAAGATGAAAACATGAAAATGAAAGCATAAGTAAGCTAAATGATAACATGTAATCAACTAAAACAACTAAACCTCCATCCCATAGGGGGATTGGTGCTCCTTTGATGTGGAAAGAAGCCCTTTCCTAATCCCTTTGATAAGCTCCAATGATGTAGTTGATTCCAAGTACCTAAGATGATGAAGCAAGCTCAAAATATGATGAAAATGGTGAACGCTATGAGTGAAAATGCCATAGTAGGAATGTTTCAAGTTGTGGATCCATATCATGTAGAGGAAGCCTCCACTTATAGGAATCAAGGGTTAAAGAATAAAAGAAATTGGTGAATGTGGGATAAAATGGGAGCCAATAGGAATGTGACACTTGTCACAATTCTATTGGATGAGGGTGAAGCACATTTTGGGGAATGTGTAGAGTAAAGGAGATGTAAGAGAAATAAATGAAAATGGTTGAGGATTTGAAAGGATGTAAGAAGAAGTAATAAATGAAAATGGTTGAGGATTTGAAAGGATGTAAGAAGAAGTAAATGAATGTGGTTGAAGATTTGAAAGGATGTAATAAGTAAATGAATGTAAGAGGTATTTATGGATCTGTAAGAGGTTATTTAAAACCTCTGGAGGGAAATTGAATGAGGTACTTGGGAGGAATATTCTTAGGAATATGCCATTGTGAGGATAAATAAGGTAATTAGATAATTAAAAAAAATGAATTTCATGTGCAACCTGGTTAGTTGACCATGGCTTGATTTAACTCTTGAGGAGTTAGAAGCTAGAGGATTTATTAATGATGATTAGAAAGTGGCTTAGGGTTAATTAATTCAAAATTAATTAACTTGGATGGGTTAGGGGATTATGATATTTGATTTGATTTATTTAATCAAATGAGAAGATTTTAGGGGGATTTAATTAAATGATTTGATTTAATTAAATATGATGAACATTAATAAGAAGAAAGGTGAATTAATCTAATAAATTTAATTATTTGATTAATAGTAGAAATTGATGAATTTAACTAAATAATGTTGATTATTTAATTAATTGGTTAGTCCAAAGTGATTTAGGAAGAAGTGATGTTAATTTATCAAAATCAGATGCATAATATCAATTAGGATTATTTAAGTGTCTACATTTTTCCCCTCTTTGAAGTGAGGTACCTGATGTGTTGGTTCAAAGAATAACACTATTGATATCAAAATTCAAAAAAATTCTAATTTTTTCGGATGCCCCATTGCTACCTTAGCGGAAGGAATTACGCTGCTACACTGCCCCCTCAAGAGATCAGGCGTAAATTTTAATTTCAGGTCGAGCTCGTGAAAAAGATTTAACAATATTCAGGCATAGAAAATAGCCTACGGGATGCAAAAATGAGCTCACAACGATGAAAATGGGTCAAAATGGGCTTCATTAGGAAAAAATAGATTAATAGGCTCATAAAACCCTAAAAATACCCTCAAAAACCCTAAAATTCTAGCATAAATAGAAGGTAGGGGTCATTTTCAAATCATTTGTGCACTCAACCTTCTAGATTTTTGGTGATTTTGCTCTGAGGTGCTGATAGAATGGTGGCTCATGTGCTTCCTAGGCATTAGATGGAGTGGGTTTGAGAGTTCCAATGACATCCAGACGTAGGACCCCCAATACGCAATTCAAAACTTTTCTCATTTTTTACATTTTAAGTGCATTTATTAGGGTCCAACTAGGTCAACCAAAAGCAACTCTCTAGGGTGTCGCAAATGAGTCGGTCAACATCGCGTATGTCAATGTCAACCCGCCTTTGTAGCATTATGTCACACGACGTTGTGAGGTCTCAGGGTTGCACATGGAATATTGACTTGCCTTTGTGATGGAGTGCCACACAAGCCTAGAGGAGTCAAGCATCGCCCAAGAATGTCAATTTTCCTTTGCGATATGGTGTTGCTTATGAATATAGCGTCTCCTTTGTGAAAACACAGAGCACTACCTTTGTAAAAGCCAACTCGCATTTGTAGTTTAGGGTTTTTTAATTTTCAAAAATTGCACCAGGTTGATAAAATTTGACATCATGGGAATTTTGAATGCAGGAGGTCTTTCATGTGCTCCACTCGAAGGAGCACAAAAGTTGGATATTGTGTCGAGTGAGGCATTTGAGTGATGAGGCACTATTTTTCTTAGGCTCGATTAGATTCGGCCATGTGGTACAAATGCTTGCAGTTAGGACACACTTCGCTATGATGACAACACTGGTAGAGAGATGGAAGAGCGATACATCATCATTCCACTTATTGATGAGGGAGGCCACAGTTACCCCAGAGGACATATGGCGGATCCTACAGATCCCCATACATGACAAGAAAATAATTTACAATGCCGAGGCCAGTGGCGATGCTATATTCCAATTGTTTGATGTCAACCATTATGAGGTGGACAATGGGTGGCTTGACTTGGATTGGTATGAGGGGATTTCCCCATATTTGACATTATTCATTGGTGCATTGATTTTGGGAGTCCTTGTTCTCGACAGGTGATCATGGGGATGCAGCTTTGGATGGGGCATCATCTGGTCTTGGATGATGGAGGAGATGAACGTATATGCATGGGGGCCAATTGTCCTTTCCTTATTGTATAATGATATGCACAAGGTGGTATACTGTGGGGCCCACAACATTGGGATTGGGGTTACACTTCACATATGAGCATATGAGCATATAAAAATAATGAGGCCCACCATAGCAGATGTCCAGACAGACTATGATGATCCCATGGTTTACAGGTATGGGGGGATGACTACCCTCCATTATACAGGTATGATTGGCATCCCACACTAGAGGTGGGTTATCGATGAGATGATAGTTTTCTGATGGAGGCCTTGGCTCCACTATCATAGGTGGAATGATGATGATGAGTAGTTATTCTATTATCATCAAACTAGATATATGTAGGGGTGAGAGCACCATATGATTGAGTGCTACCTGCCTGACAGGGTAGCGAGACAGTTCGACGAGGTGCATGATGCACCTGACTTAGCATATAGAGCTATCTTTTCCTGACGAGCACGAGAGACCGCCTGGGGGTAGCAGATCCACCCCAGGTAGTCATTGATGATTTTAGAAAGATGGTCATGTAGTCATGGGTATACTTTGATGGTCCCCTAGATGCAGGAATGACACAAACTTATGATGCTTACTAGCAAGCCCACGCTCCTATCAAATTGACATTGCCTATAGTACTAGTAGTGGGCAAGGGACAGGTTAGAGGACCCCAGATTGGACAGGTGCCCCAATAGCCACCACAAAAACCCAAGGATGGGAAGGATGAACAGGATGGGCATAGTGGACACGATGAACATGTGCCACCCTTGGTACAGCCGGTGGGACAGAGGGAACCATAGTAGCCACCCCAGCAGCCTACACAATAGCCACCACTAGGTCCCAACCCATGGGATGGACAGATAGCAGTGTTGCAGATGTAGGTTCAACTTTTGATAGGGAAGCTACAGTAGGCGGTGGCTTAGATACAAGACTTGACCCAAGATAGGGATCAAGTGAAATAGGAGGTTACGCAGGAGCGTCAGATGAGATAGGATGCAGAACTTGGCCTGACACTCGAGACTGGACATTGATAGCAGCTAGAGGCAATAACACAATAGGCGTAGGGATAGGCCATAGTCCTTGCAGAGATGTACAGTTAGGCTGTGCAAGAGGCCTCATATTATAGGACTCTATACTACCAAGCCTATCCATAGGAGCATTGGGAGACATATTTCTCCCATATCAACCAAGTTGCACCAAGCAGGTCTCGTAGGGGGCCATCAGGCAAATCATCAGGGTCACACCATCAGATCAAGGGTAGCCACCGTAGTGATTGACAAAGTGAGGGGATCTCAGGTCACTGATATTGCTTAGACACTTTTTGATGCACAACCTTATTACATGATGTATATACATTCATTGATTGAGTTTTGATTAGTCTCTTGTATATTCTTTTTATGACATTACATATCTAATTCTGATTGTATCATGACATTCATCTTATATATATATATATATATATATGAGATGGCTCTGATGTGATTTATATGATGTGATGTTATTTTATTTTACTTTATGTGTTATGGATGCATGGATGCATATGATATGGATGGATGCAATTAATAATCATACTATGATGTTTTATGTTTTATGATGTGATGCTATCAATGTATGTATGGCATCTGTAATATATGATGGATCTATTTGTATGGATGCATTTATATGATTATGTGATGGATGAAAATGCAAATGTGATGTTATGAGATGCTTAGAATAAAAAATCTATATTATGTTGATTATAATGCACGTGAGATGGATGTAATGCAATGGATATGTATATTTCTTTTTCAATTTCTTTTCCATATGGCATATGATGATGCAAGATGTATGTAAAAATGATGCAAAATGTGATGATTTTAAGATGCTTAGAATAGTAAATCTATATTATGTAAACACCTTAAATGATAATGCAATGCATGGATGATGTTTCCTATTATGATTACATGTATGGTTATGTAGGATGCTAACAGTTTATGGATGTAAGATGGATGCAAATAGATTTTGTTCGAATGTCATGATACCATGTTATTACATGGAGAAGATAGATGAAATAGAGGGATCAACCATTGATTCCAAGAAGATACAGAAGTCCAACAATTCTATGAGTTATTGAGACTTTATTAGATATGAGTGATGACTGTTGCTTATCCATTGATTGGGGACATAAAGAGCATAACTTTCCTTATGTTTGATAACACATGTAGATACGATGCATCGAGGTATAGACAACCAAGATGGCATGGTATCTAGTGTGATGGACTTTGACTCAACAAATAGATACGAGTATCCTTGTTCACACCTGACATACGAAAAACTCGTTAGAGTGTACTTCATACATTTCAAACATCTTGGACCAAAAAATAGAAAGGCATAACCTCCCAATGTAATAGTCAACAAGGCATCCACAACATCCTCCCTACAAACCAAACAAGAATTAGCATGACCAAGATTATATTACAAGAATATCCAACAAACATAGCAATGAGATATAATGATCAATTCCCCATTCATTTCTCTCTAAATAATTTTGATTAGACATCATCGAGAGGTCATTGGAATGAGTGCAATAATATAAATCAAAAGAAGAGATCAAGTAAACAAACAAGATAATGTTCTTCATACCTCTATCCAAGACTAAACTACGATGATTTCTAATGTTGATTTCCATTGTAGGAAAGATGTATCCTAGGACATGATATTATCAGATGATTTTGACACTAACGGGATGATGGGCTATTGATACCAAGAGTGGACTAACTTGTTTACCTATTGACCTAGACTTAAGACCCTGACATTTGAGTTTACACTTTCAGTTTGCTATACTTGTTTCCAATTGCTTTGTCAAAGATTGAAGACGACGATTGATTTATTGTGAGTGGATGTTTATTGTGGGTGAAAGTGAAATAGGATGGATGATTTTGGGTTTTTTTAATGTTTTTGGTATTTTTGAAATGTTTTGAGGCTGTTTTAGGATTTTTTTAAATGTTTTACAAATGTTTTGATTTTTAAAATTTTCAATGTTTATGTTTTCTGAGATTTTTGACCAAGAACCTAACCTAAGGACCTATCCTAGGGGCATTGGGGACTGATCAAAGATTATCCTTGCCTACATTATACATGCAGAGACCACGTAGTTCGACTGACACAAACTCATTTATTGATGAAGTATGATCAAGTGTGGATTGTCATTTTATTATGACAGACTCCTAAGAAATGACCTAATGCCTCAGGGGCTGATCAATGATTAGCCTTGCTTATGTTCAAGCTCAGAGACAACCTAGTTCAACACGGTGACTATGTTTTTAACTTTTTTATGTTTTCGACCTATTTTTGGATTTTGATATGTTTTGGATGTTTTTGGATTTTCTTGATTTTATGAATGTTTTTGGATTTTTTGATGTTTTGAGGATTCTAAGGGTATAGACGAATCCATTCCAATGTAGGTATAAGTACATGCCCCCAACATGATGCGATATACTACCTCGATATAGGCAGGAAAAATTGACCTTAGAAGTATGCCAAGTAGTACTACGGTGGAACATGAGACCGACACAAGATCAAGCTATGATACAAACGCGAATGGGTGATTAAAGAAATATGTAATGCGATGGAAAGCAATCTGAAACAAGCTAAATAATCCATGGTGGATGAAAAGTGCTTTATTTACACAAGGTACCTAATTGCCAGGTTTTCACCAAGGTACTTTCCCAAAGCACCACCGATATGGTTTTCACTAGAGGACAATTTTTTTCTTTATTGTTTTCAATCCTTTTTTTTATTTTTTTTGGATTTTGATATATTTTTACTTTTTGTATTTTTGGATTTATACCTTCCAAGCTTAGGCATAATTTTTTTTGAGATGGGAGATATTGATGGGCTCCTATAGAGGCTCCCCTTCTAGTGTTGACAACTAATATGCTCCTAATTTGTAACTTTCCATGATGATGAAGGGCCCCAACCAATTTGGTTCAAACTTACCTCTGTTGTTTGAATTTGGTACATTCTTTAGATTTTATTTCAACATGAGCTCTCTGACTTGAAATAACCAACTATTGATCTTCTTAGTATAGTTTTGTTTGAGACAATTTTGGTACACTTGTAGGTGGTTCAAAGCATCCATGCGCCGCTCATCCAACAATTGCAACTCATTCAATCGTGACACCAAATACTCCTCATCAGTAATAAGACTCTGCAATGATATTCTCAAGGATTGGAGCTCAATATCGTGGGAAGGATGGCTTCGATTTGTAGATCAGGGAGAAAGGGGTTGCACTGCGTGTGTAGATACTCGTTTGGTAGGCTCATGGGGAGGGTTCAACTGGAGGTACCAGTGACCAACTTCATTGACTATTTTCTTGAGGATTTTGAGGGTTATCTTGTTAGAAGCCTTAGTCTGGCCATTATCCTAGGGGTAATATGGGGTGGAGAATTGGTGTTGGATATTGAATTTTTGACATAGTTCACAAACATCCTAATTTTTAAAGGGTGTTATGTTATTAGAGATAAGGGCTTGTGGAACACTGTAACGACAAATGATGTAATTCAAGATGAAATTGGAAAATTTCTTCCCTATGATATAGGTCATTGGGATGGATTCAACCCACTTTGTGAAATATTTCATGGCTGTGATAATGAACTTGTGTCCATTAGATGAGGTCGGTGTTATTTTTCCAATAAGATCAAGCCCCCATTGTGAAAATGGCCAAGGTGTTAAAATTGGTTGGAGCTCTTGAGCTGGTGCATGGATGAGGTCCACATGCTATTAGCATTGCATACATTTTCAGACATAATCATGAGCCAAGGTCATACCACTAGAGTGTGAATCACAAATACCATCGTGTACCTCTGTTAAGGAAGTCAAAGCTTCCTCGAGGTTAAGGCATTGTAATAGGGTCCCTTCGATACTCCTACGGTCAAGGGTGTCACCTAAGATGATGAAGCGGGATGAATTTTTAATAAAGGTTCTCTTGAGGTTTGGGGTAATGTCAGTGAGGAGGACTCCTATTTTCAAGTAGGTGAATATGACATGGTACCAAGGAACACCAAGACCAACTATTTTTCATACGAACTCATATTTTGGCACCTCAAAAGTTGGTACAAGAAGCTGCTCTATAAGGAATTCATGTTTATGGATGTTCCTAAAAATTTCTAGCATTGATCCAATTGTATCCATAGCGTCCGTTGCTCTATTGTTTACCCTTGGTATCTGCTCAAATGTTATGTTGATGTAAACTCCTTGAGATCCTCCACCAAATTTTTGTATGGGGTAAGTTTTTCATACTTAGTTTGATATTCATTGTTGGCTTGGTTTATAATCAATTGTGAATCCCCATAGACCTTGAGTGCCATGATTTGTCATTGTGCTACAATTTGAAGTCCTATGACAAGAGCTTCATACTCTACAATTTTATTGGTGCAAGGGAAAGATAACCTGTATGATTTCAAGATACACTCCCCTTGTGGTGTGATGAAGAAGACTCTTGCTCCTGACCCATGTTGTGTGTATGATCCATCAAAATATACCTTCCAATGGTCTACAAAGTTCAGGTTAAAAATGGACTCGTCTGGAAACTCTTATACTAGTGGGTTCTTGGCATATATAGGTTCCTCAACTAATTGATCTGCAATTACCTATCCTTTGATGGCTTTATGTTCCACATATTCAATTCCATATTCTATCAAGATCATGACCCACTTAGCCATTCGTCCTGTGAGTGTTGCTTTAGAAAGCATATATTTTAAGGGGTCTATCTTGGTGATGAGCTTTATTTGATGAGCCAACATGTAGTTCCTAAATTTTTTGAGGTAAACACTACTGCAAGGAAAGCCTTCTTAATGAACATGTAGGTTAGCTATATCCCACCAAGGTTCTATATGGCTCTTTCTTTCCCTATTTCATCATGTTGATCTAGAAGAGCCCCAAGTGTTGTTGTTGTAGCTGATATGTAGAGGATCAATGGTTTTTTCTGGATTGGTGGCATGAGGACTGTTGATGTTAGCAAATATTCATTGATTTGATTGAATTCCTGATTGCATTTCTTGTCCCATTTGTAGGCCACTCCCTTGTGAAGGAGATGAGAGTATGGGATGGTTTTATCGGCCAATTGTGTTATGAATCTTCTAATTGATTGAATCCTTCCTTGTAAACCCCTCAATTTATTTTGTGTCCATGGTGCTTCCATGTCGAGGATTGCCTTGAATTTTGTAGGGTCTATCTCAATTCCCCTTATTGATACAATATATCCTAGGAGCTTTCCTGATGTGATGCCAAAGAAACATTTCTTGGGATTGAGTTGTACCTTATTTTCTTCCAGTCTATCAAAGATTGGGCCCGGTGTTGATATGTGGTCTTGACGATTTCTTGATTTGGATAATATGTCATCCACATAGTCCTCTATAGATTTTTGGATCATGTCATGAAAGATCAGAGTCATAGCCCTTTGATACATTGCTCAAGCATTTTTGAGCCCAAATAGCATCATGTTCCAACAGTAAGTTCCCCATGGACAGGTGAAGGTTCTTTTATGTTGGTCATCCTTTGCAATCATGATCTAGTTGTATCCTAAAAATCCATCCATCAATGATGGCATTTCATGACCAGCTATTAGATCTACTATCATGTCAATTTTGGGGAGAGGGAAGTCATCCTTCAGACATGATTTGTTAAGGTCCCTGGAGTCGGTATAGATTCTAATGCCCCTAGTGGGATTAGAAAAAGGTACAAGGTTAGAAACCCATTCAGGATAGTCAATAGGTTGGATGAATCCTGCATCAAGGAGTTTCTATAGCTCAAGTTTGACCAATAAGGCGATCTGTGGATGCATCTTTCTCAATTTATGTCTTACAAGTTTCGTCTCTAGATAAACTACTAAATGATGGACTACTACCTCTGGGTCGAGGCTGAGCATGTTGGCGTATGTCCATGCAAAGTTCATTTTCCTTTCTTTTAGAATTGCTGCTAGGTTTTCTTGTTCCTCGGTAAAAAGTGACTTGGCATAGAAAGTGATGTGTGGTGTCTCTTCAGTTCCCAAATTGACCGAATTGCACTTCTCTGCTAGGACTGCTGATTTTTCTTGATGGATGACACTAAGGGGAAGATTGAATCCCTCATCCTTTGGCACCTCAGAGAGGTTTCCACCATCGGATATGTCCTTTCTTTTTACTATTTTAGGATTAGAAATTTCCCACAATGTGTTTTTCACTTAAGGATCTAGACATTACTCTTAGATTTTATATTTTATGACTAAGAGATTCAATCGTTTCCCTATAGTACACATGTGTGTCCATCTCAATATCAAATCCTAATTTTTGGTCTCTGTGGTAAATCATCCCTCAGTCCTATGAATTCTGAGAGAGCCTCATCATTTTCAAACATATCTAAGATCGATGGTCCTCGGTAGTCACAATCGATGAGTTGGGGTAAATGATTTTTAGTTCGGTGGTTTGGATATTTGACTCAAAAGACATGGTGGTGATCATAAAAAGAGAGGAATCCTCAAATAGCATGGGTAAATCAGAGATGGGATCCTCAAAGGGACAACTAAGTGATAGGGTACTAATGGGGAATCTTTGACCATTTTAACAGAAGCACCTTTGCCAAGTATGGTTATCTTCGTAGGGGTACATCTGAGGCCAAGATTCTTTGGGCGCTTCTCAAGAATGATGGGTTCAAATAATCCATTATCATTTTTCCCGAGCTTTTCATTTTTGTTGTAGCCCCAGCCAAACATTAACTATAGACCTTTGTTGTTTTCCTCCATGGGAAGATCTAGTATGGGTCTTTCATCTTGATATAATAGGCTTGATACATCCTTCTTGTCTACCATCTCTTTGCTTAGGTATCCCCACTTTTTGAAGGTGGTGGGTTATACTTTGAAGATTTGAGATGTTGTGTTGATTGGTTGTGGTTTTCCATGAGATCTAGGAGATTGAGGTAACTCTCCTATCACAAAGGCACTCTTTTTCATTTTATAATCCCCACACCCATTATCTTGGATTACAGCCTTGACATCTAGGATGTTTTGAATGGTAGGTGTCTTTATCTCAGAAGTGGAGGCTAAAGTGGATGGATCGACATATGGGGATGTGGGTCCCTCATCATTTTTTGCAACTTGGAGGATCTTGTAATACTTGGCCTCCTCAAAAAAAGATATAAAATCCTAGTGAACCTTTCAATTTTTTATGAAAAAGTATTAATTTCTATTGGTGAATCTTTCCTTTTTTTCAAAAAAATATTAATTTTATTGGAAATTATTTTTACATCACTAAAATTTAGTAGAAAATTTTGGCGAATCTTAAAAATAATAGGAAAATGCATTAATTATGATCGCAAATCCATCCAATCTAAAAAATCATTCTGATGGAAAAGTTAGGGGCCTGGGGGTGGAAATTATCAATGGATTTAAAGGGTAGACTATAATATTTATGTGCCACCATTGTTTTAAAATATAATCTAATGGTCCTCATTATATTATAAAAAGTAAAATGTACCCACAATCTATAATTATCATGGGGCCCAAAATTTATTTTGGATCATTTATCTAATGACCCTTGTATTCTACAAGTTAAAATATACCTATGATCTATAATGCTCATGAGGCCCAAAATTGTGGGCCCCATGAGCATTAGAGATCGTGGATACATTTTACCTTGTGGAATACAACAAGGGCTATTAGATTGTATTTTAAATCAATGTTAGAAA
Organism: Sequoia sempervirens; assembly: GCA_007258455.2. Taxonomy (NCBI): domain Eukaryota; kingdom Viridiplantae; phylum Streptophyta; class Pinopsida; order Cupressales; family Cupressaceae; genus Sequoia; species Sequoia sempervirens. The sequence goes on along the minus strand of VDFB02270651.1, from coordinate 108,476,638 downwards.
CTAAATATTGGAAATATGGCTCTAAAGCAACTAATAATTATGATATGCTATTGGCGAATCAATATAGATTTCTACTATATAATTTGTAAAATTTAGGCGAATCTAATCTAATCATATGTCGAATATTTTGGCGAATCATGAGTTAAATTTTTTAATAAAATAAAATTCTTTGGTGATTTAAATAAGAATATAATAAAATTTTGTAAAAGTATGGCAATTCAAGTCATGTTATAGCTCGAAATATTAGCCAATTTTGGATTCCCAAATTTGAACTATTAGCCAATTGGTGAATATTAGCCACTAAAAAAATCACTACCATGGATCGTGACTTCTTGATTTTGGTAAGGAAATTTTACACATTGATGGAAAGTGGATGTGACAAATTGCATCCCATGGATCCATGGGTGCCCTAGGAGAATATTGTAAGGTAGTTCAAGGTCAAGGACCTGGCAAGTAGTTTCCATGATTGTTGACCCTACTTGGATAGGAAGTTGAATGGTGCCTTGAGACACCCGATCTTCATCACCATAGGACCTGATGGTGATACCTTTTCCCTTTTCAATGACATCCTTTGAAAAGCCCAAATTCTTTATTAGCTATAAAGTACAAATATTCAAACCCGCACCCCCATCCACCAAGACTCTTTTGACTTTGTTCTTATAGACTAATAGTTCAAGGTGGAGTGCACGATTATGAGATGGTTGGGTCAGGAGATCATGCTCAAAAAATGTAAGGAGGTGTGGTGGAGTGATATGTCTGACCATAGGTTGAAATTCGTCTGCATCAAGGTCTGTGGGAACAAAAGATGTAGCCAATGCCTTCTCTAGGATGTCCCTATGTGCAAGAAATATTTTAAGAAACTCCATGATAGAGATTTGGGTGGGGGTATTTTTCAATTGTTCCAAGATGCTATAACCACTAGGGTTTGATTTTATATTGCCGGACGATGCCTTCAGTGGTGGTGATCATCCTAGGATAGAAATTTTTCTGCTACATGTGGTGACTCCACACTCAGCTCTAGGTCCTTTGATATTAACAACTATTACCCATTCATCCAATGATACTACAACATGGTCATATATATGATTCACATTGTGGTAAAATTTTCCTTTACCATTTTTGTTTCCTTTATTATGATCTAGCATCAGATTTGTGTATATTTTGAGATCTTGATTTCCTGATGGTTGTTCAATGGTTATAACTTTATCATCAATGAGATCTTGAATCATATTTTTGAGTCTCACACAACTAGCTATCGTGTGTTCCTTTATTTTTTGAAAGTCACAAAGGTGCTTCTCATTATACCATGGTGGTTTAACTTGAGGCTCTTGGTAATTTTTGTAAATAGGGAGTGTTATGAGATTTTCCTATACTAGTTGTTGCATGACAGATTCAATGGCTTCCCCTTGAGAGTTTACGTTGTTGAAATTTTGATTGTTGGGTTTTTGTGATGGGTTGGTTTGTGGGGTGTTTGGTGTGTTGGTTTGTGGTTGTGTATTCTACCTTGGGGCACTAATAACAACCTTGGAATCAATGACACCATCAATGGTAACATTCTTGTTCTTGGCCCACATCATAGGTTTGTCATTATAACTTGTCGATGGTTGATTGTCTTGATACACAAGTGTTCCCCCTTGACTATGAGGGCTCTTTCGTGTTGAAAAATGAGGTGTTTTCTTAGCTTAATACTCTGTAAAACTGTAATATTGTTGATCGAAGTAAGTCTTTTCTTTGTTACATATATTCTTTGTGGGTGATTATCTTGATTAATCCATTTTACTGTTGTAGAATGTAGAGAGAAGTTGATAGAAGAACTAGACAGGATATTAGAAAGATTACACAAGATGTACCATGGAGAAACCCTTTCAGGAAAAAACTCCACCAAGAATTATTCTATTATTCAATCTCTGAATTACAATAGCTCCAATTCTTGCTTGAGAATGCTTCTTCTGTCTTTACCAATCTTCTTCACAACCTGCAATAAAAAAATCTCACAACTCTATTCAACTTGCTTGAGATAAATAGACAATATGCAACCTTGTAATCTCAAAATGGTGATAATTACAATGCACAAGCTCAAGCCTTATAAAAGATACGCTATATTGCTTCAATTTGAGTTCTACCATGAAGACCAAAGCTTATAACATGTGCTTTACTCATTTGGGAGTCCCACACTAAAGCTACAACTCATCCTTCACTTCGGTGATAATTACAAAGCTCTTCCTCAAAGATGGCACCCAAAAGAGGGTCCCACTTAATAGAGCCTTTAGCAATATCTTATCATGCATTGGAGTTAATTCCAAGAAAGCATCTTTGGCACCCAAGTTGGCTCCAAGTGATTTCTTGTTAACTAAAACATTTACTCAACACCATTCATGCAAGAATGGTCATCCCCTGTTAACAGGAGGTAGTCCCTATTATCTGTCATACAACTCAATGTTATTAGCCATACATTCCAAGTTAACTGAAGCTAACTACATGCAACTAAAAATAACCAACATGCATGGAACTAAAGATAATTGAACCATAACTGAACTAAACTGAACTGAAATAAATTGATTCTGAACTGAACTGAACTGAACTTCATGCATGCAAACATCAAACCCTAACTCCTAGGATATTTACATGCATTCAAAAGTGTTATCTCTTACTCCGAATAGTTAACTGAACTCAAGGTGAGTGTCACCTTACCATGTGTGCACCCACATGCTCCTATTATTTAGGAATAACTACAAATGTCAATTTCATGATTTATTTCATCCAAATAATTAATCTCATCCTAATCTTAGTTTTGTTGAACACATTCCAAGAATCTAGGAGATACATGAAATAATTAATGTTTAGGATTTTTAATTAAATGGCATCCTATTTCCAACATTCTCCCACTTGACATTATACATTGCAATTATTCTAAACAAGGAATAATAAAACAAGTACAAGACTCAAGGCCAATGGCCTTCTTGCACCAACTAATCAAACCATGCTAACTTCAAATCCAACCTTCATAATCATGAAGCTTCCAAGCAAATTATTAAAACCAAGAGAACTTATCTATATGGTTTCATAAGATAATTTGTAACATTAATTAAAGTGCTAACTTTCTCAATTAATACCTTCCCATTATCAACCAAACCATTACCTTTCCCAAGCCTCTATATCCAAACCGCCTCTTCAGAGGCATGTTAAACCACTGAGTGTGTTGAATTCACATTCAACCAAGGTGTAGGCTCCTCGATCTTTTCTATTAAATTTTTTTTCTTACAAGTAACCATTCCAACAAATGTCTCTTACCATAAGAGAACTCCAACCTCACCTATTTCTCCAAGTATCCATGAGGACCTGTAACCAACCAATCCATGCCAAACTCCAAATGCAACAAAACACTTTCATGAAGTAATCAAGCAAATGATTAATGTACCCAAAACTTAAGAGAACTACACAAGATCATTGTCAAAGCTCCAATCTTGAATTAGGAACATAAACATGACATCCATGATCTAACCAAAACATCTCCTCTTAGGAGATCTCATGCACCATAACATACTTATACATCCTAGTTACAAGAGAACCATGTAATATTCCAAACTCTAAATGCATATCAAGAGTAAACCATGACATCAATAACAAATATACTCTAAACCAATAAATCATCTCTCGAATCACATGGAGATAACCTTACCAATGATGCATCCAAGTCACTGCCAACAACTCCCACTGAACCGTGGTACTGAGTTACTTATGGCATCGTGACTACCATCCTCTCTACAAAGATTAATCTGAAACATGAAGAAAAGAGTTATCACAAACAATATTAGCTGAAATAACCAATGCATCATTACTATTATCCGAGGACTCCTCTGTAGAAGAATCAAAACTCTCTTTCTTGTTTTTACAATCCTTCTTCACATGTCCTGGTTTCCCACAGTTCCAACACTTTACCTTACTTCATCCTTCTGACTTACCCTTCCCTTCCTTGTTTCCTTTAGGCTCCTTTTTTTTAGGTCTACCTTTTATAAACAAGGCATCTTGGATTTCCTCCTTAGACTTCCTCCTCATCTCCTCTGATAAGAGAGTAGGAATAATTTTGTCCATCTTTGGATCTGCACCATTACCACTAATTGCAACAATTAGATTTTCCCAAGAATCTGGTAAAGAACAAAGTAATAAAATGCACTTATCCTCATCCTCTAGCTTTACATCTATAGATGCTAACTGTCTGAGAATTAAATTGAAAGCATTTAAATATTGTGCAATAGATTCACAATCTTTCATTTTCAATGAATACAACTGCCTTTTTAGATACAACTTATTGGTGAGACTCTTAGTTTGATAAATATCCCCTATTCTTTTCCATAATTTATATGCACTGGTTTCCACTGAAACATTCAAAAGAACAACATCAGCAAGACATAACCTTATTGTTCCTCTTGCATTCTTATCTAACTTAGCCCAATCTTCATCTGAAATAGTTGTAGGTGTCTTTGTCTTGTTACTAACCGCTAACCACTGATCTCTTTCTTCAAGAAGATCTTCCATTTTTTAATTTCCACATTTCATAGTTAGAACCATTGAACCTTTCAATCTCTAAACTTGAATTCATTGTAACAAAACTTAATTCCAAAATCAGCAAATAACAAAAATAATAAAAGCTCCCACTAAGGCAATAAATCCTTCAAACTTTAAGAGAATGGCATCCCAATACTCTACCCAACCTTAGCTCTGATACCAAATGTTGAAAAATGAGGTGTTTTCTTAGCTTAATACTCTGTAAAACTTTAATATTGCTGATCTAAGTAAGTCATTTCTTTGTTGCATACATTCTTTTTGGGTGATTATCTTGATTAATCCATTTTACTATTGTAGAATGTAGAGAGAAGTTGATAGAAGAACTAGACAGGATATTAGAAATATTACACAAGATGTACCGTGGAGAAACCATTTTAGGAAAAAACTCCTCCAAGAATTATTCTATTATTCAATCTCTGAATTACAATAGCTCCAATTCTTGCTTGAGAATGCTTCTTCTGTCTTTACCAATCTTCTTCACAACCTGCAATAAAAAACTCTCACAACTCTATTCAACTTGCTTGAGATAAATAGACAATATGCAACCTTGTAATCTCCAAATGGTGATAATTACAATGCACAAGCTCAAGCCTTAGAAAAGGTACGCCATATTGCTTCAATTTGAGTTCTACCGTGAAGACCAAAGCTTAGAACATGTGCTTTACTCATTTGGGCATCCCAAACTAAAGCTACAACTCATCCTTCACTTCAGTGATAACTACAAAGCTCTTCCTCAAAGATGGCGCCCAAAAGAGGGTCCCACTTAACAGAGCCTTTAGAAATATCTTATCATGCATTGGAGTTAATTACAAGAAAGCATCTTGGGTGCCCAAGTTGGCTCCAAGTGATTTCTTGTTAACTAAAACATTTACTCAACACCATTCATGCAAGAATGGTCATCCCCTGTTAACTGGAGGTAATCCCTATTATCTATCATACAACTCAATGTTATTAGCCATGCATTCCAAGTTAACTGAAGCTAACTACATGCAACTCAAAATAACCAACATGCATGCAACATGCACTTGCATGCACCTGAAGATAACTGAACCATAACTGAACTGAACTGAACTGAACTGAACTGAATTGAATTGAGCTGAATTGAACTAAACTGAACTAAACTAAACTAAACTAAACTGATTCTAAACTGAATTGAACTGAACTTCATGCATGCAAACATCAAACCCTAACTCCTATGATATTTACATGCATTCAAAAGTGTTATCTCTTACTCCAAATTGTTAACTAAACTCAAGGTGAGTGTCACCTTACCATGTGTGCACCCACATGCTCCTATTATTTAGGAATAACTACGAATTTCAATTTCATGATTTATTTCATCCAAATAATTAATCTCATCCTAATCTTAGTGTTGTTGAACACATTCCAAGAATATAGGAGATACATGAAATAATTAATGTTTAGGATTTTCAATTAAATGGCATCCTATTTCCAACATTTCAATGTTAAGTGCTTTAGGGATCAATTGGTCATATGTTGCTATGCATTGTATTTTTAGATGGAAGGACAAGCTCCCTTCAAGGTTAGAGATAATGGTCTTGATTTTTTGTTCCTCTAGCATGGACCATTTTCTCTTGTTAGCTCTGGATCTCCATTGTTGTGAGAAAGCTGCAAATGTCTCTCCTTTAGCTTGTTTAAGGCTAGATAGTTCTTCTAGGCTTTCCTCTATGTCTAGGTTGAAGGAGTAGTTTTCTATGAATAGATCCATGATTTCCTAGAACTTTTTGATTTTGGGAGGTAAGCGAGAGATCCATTTCATTGCAAGACCAACCAGGCTTCGAGGGAAAAGCTGAATAAGATAAGAATCATCATATGCTACCTCCATGCAATGTACGTGAAACTCTCTGATATGGTCCTTAGGATTTCCCTTTCCACGGTATTTGTCAAATTTCAGTATTTTGAAGCTTGGTGCGAATGGAACCATAACAATGCTTCCATCAAATGGATAGGGGCAAAAATTTCCTTGTGTGTGTGATTTTTCAATTTTCTGGATTGGATGTCCTATATCTGTTGTGAGAGGAATTTGACCTATGTGGAGAGGTCGTTTTGCAGATCTGGTGGTGGGATGTGCATTTTTTGGGATGGTATGTTTTGTTGGATGAAGGATGGGGTGGCTTGCATGTTCGGGTTCAAAGAATTTTGTTGCGTGTTCATGGGAGGTTTCTAGAAGTTTTGTTGTGTGACCAATGCTTGTTGGTATGCCTATTGTTGCTATGCCAAAAACGCTTGTTGTTGGACTTCGTGTTGTTGTTGTTGTTGGGTCAATAACACTTGTTGTTGGGCCTATTGTTGCACTGCTTGTTATTGTGCTATCAAGGCTTGTTTTTGTGCATGTTTTTGTAAGGCTTGTTGTTGTAACAAGGCTTGTGCTTGTGCTTGTTGTTCTTGGTATTGAGCTTGTGCTTGAGCTTGAGATTGGGCTTGCACTTATGCTTGTTGTTGTGCCTATTGTGTGACTTGTTGTTGTTGTAGCAAAGCTTGTGCTTGTGCTTGAGCTTGGAATTGATGTAAGGCCTTTTGGTAAGCTTTTTGTGCTACTTGTAATGTGATATTGTATTGATTTGCTACATTTGGATTTGGAGGTGTAGGTGGGATATTTTGTGGGATGGTGTGAGATGATGTGATAAGAGATCGTTGAGGTGGTTGTTGATGTGTTTTTTTGAGTGATGATGAGAGGTTGAGTGGTAGCTGGTGGGTTTGGATTGGTAGTTGATAAGATTTTTCCTTCTGAGAATATATTTCAGGATGTTTTAGGTATTGTAGATGATGTGATGATTGGTTGAGAGATTTGGATTGGTTCCACTTAGTGTTGTGATATTAGTGGCATGTTTGGAGGATTTGGTATGATAGATGCGTTGATTTGATTTGATTGGCTCTGGATTGATGTTTTGGATGAAGGGAGTTTCCCTATACCTTGAATTGGTGTGGATGATTATGTCAAGATAGGGAATGGTGGGAAGATTTGTGATATGTTCCCTTGTGGAAGTGAGGATGAAGCATTGAAAGTACCCACTTGTCCTTGTGACACCATGGGGAGAGAGCTTTGTATATCGATAGGGTAGGTCAGTGTTACAGAAAAGGTGGAGGGGTTATTTGTATCATGGAAAATGAGTGGAACATATGAATGTTTAGGGTATTGTGGGATGGTGCTAGGCATGCCCAAGATTGTGTTGGCCTCTAAATTTTGGTTGTTGACAAGTGGGTTCCCTTGAAGGTCTTGGAGTAATGAACTTCCCTTGGTTATCATTGATTTACTTGGGGTGTGAGATGATGATGGTTGAATGATGGGTTAGATGATGCTTGGGAATGAAGGTGTGAATGATGTTTGTGGCATGTTCCCAAAAGGTTGTTCAATAATAGTGCTCACATCAAAATGAGAAGGGAGTTTAGCCTCTTCCTTTGCTAATGCCAACATGTATTGTGTGGGATTGAGCCTCATGACTGTATTGACAAGTTTGTGTGTTTCAGCATTTTGAACTAATTCCAATATTTCATCTTGGGACATCTCTTGGAAGTTGTTGGTAACATCCTCCACATGGCAACCTCCCTCTTGAGGATCTTGTGGTAGTTGAGGGGGATTAAGTGGAGGGTTGATAAATTCCCTAGGGTTGAATTTTGATGTTGTTTGACTTAAATCACTTGAGGCTGATGTTTCTTTGTTTTGCTCCATGATCTTCTTGTTTTGTGACCTTGTTTGGACCATAAAATAGGGATCAACTTTTAGGATTGTGGGAGGTAAACCTCTAACTCCTTTGGTTGATCTAAACTTTAGGTACAAAAAGAAAATATAGGATGTTTTAAGGATCAAATGATGATGAGGTGATAAATGAGGGATGAATGATATGGATGTTTGAACTTTTGAGAACTTTGGAGGAATACTAGACCTTAGGACTTTTTATTTTGATTTTGATTTGGTTTGATTTGGATAATGGACTTGTAGATCCCAAGATGTTAAATGTGATCTTGGATTAACTTGTACAAAAGGGATGCTAATTTAACTAAATGTGTGAGACAAGATTCATTCCCAAACACCTAACTAAATAAGGTGATTGTGATTTTGATTTAAGGATTTACCAAAAGTATAGCATAGATGATTTTTCCAAAGTTCTAAAAGTTGTTTGTGAGATAGATTTTGATGGATATTGTGAAAAACGAAAGTGTTGGTTTGATCCTAGATGAACCTAAAAATACTTTGTTTACAAGACCAAGGTGTTGAAGAACATGCTAAACCTCGAAAGTTTTTCAAATCCTATGATCCAAGAAGAGGTTCATATTGAGCATACATTTCTCGATTGTTGAGCGGAATAAGTCTATAAAACCTTGTTACCTTCTTGCTTATATTGTGGTATTGTCTTAGGTTACACTTTCTAATGTATTTTCTTATGACCTTTTGACTGTGACACCTAAGTTTGAAATGATGACATAATGAATTTTTCTTTGGAATCTTGATTTTGTGGGAAATCATGAGAACAAACACATGTGTGGGGTTCAATTGTCTTTTTATCTTGATTAAGTGAATTCTTTTTACCACATCAACTCATCTTGTTTAAGTTCCAAACTAAATGTCTATGTCTTAGCTCCTTTTCATTCCACAAGGTCCATTATGTGAAAATCAAATATTCAAGGCCATAGTTTTCCTAGATTGACTTTGAAAAGAGTAAATTGAGATTGAGCCCAAATATTTAGAAGCCTCTAAGGATAAAATCCCTAGGGACAAGCAGTAATAATTGGAATTTTCAAGGATATTAACTCTTTCCAAAGGGTTTGAAATTTTGATGAATTGTTAAATGTTTGTTTCCAATATTTGAGATCCAAGCAATGTGTTCAAATGACTTACAAATTGTACAATCCTAGGCCGAAGTGATACTACTTGCTAACTCCCCACTCGGATTTCTCCAAACACTAAGACAAAGCGAATAGTTAGAGATTTGGCGACACTGGCTCCCCTCCACAACACACACTTCTCAGGACCACCAAATCTCAAAATCCTAAAGATTCGAAGATCCTAAGGATTTTCCTATTTCTACTTTGAATATTACAAATGTGGGGCAGCTTCGAAACGACCATTCCTGCACCAGCAAGCATGAAGGTTTTTGGTCACTAAACAAATGGTCCATAATAAGGGCTTTCGTTTAAGGTGGCTATACACGTGGAAAAATTAGCTCAAGACTATGGTCAGTCAAGAGGCCTTCCAGTCTCTTCCTAAGAATAGATTTTAATGTATCACATAGATACTAACGGTGACACTTGTCAATATAACACATATGCACCTGTTATTAATGACTTTCGTCACAACACATTTTTATATAGCAATTGAAAGAGCTTGGCTTTAGCCCATTACCGCTTGGGTCATTCCCTCCTTTTGAAGTGGCGAGGTAGGCCCTCTAAAGATAAAGAAAAGCAAGGGAGTACATTTGTAGTTTGACCGCCCAGATTGCGTGAAGCGCAAGGAGGGAACACACAATGCCTTTTCCTCATACTAGCATGGGGTTCATTTTTAGATCCAAATTGAAATATGTGGGTGATTTAGACAAACAATATCAATGGATTTTTTTTATTCTCAAGATCGCCAAGTGGTGTGAGAGAAGTGCATACACATTCAAATGACACAAATTGCAAAACCACAAAACAAAGAAGGCACAAATTCTTTTTTAATCCCCAAAGTAAAGGTGAATTCATTTTAAGCACCAAAAGCTAAGTGTGAATTTGTATTGTTCAATTTTAGCCCACAAAACAATGTCCATTAAGTTCTTAATGTTCAATTTTAGTCCAAATTTGAAAACTTGAGTAGATGGTTAATTTTAAGCCCAAAGTAACACTAGTTGGTCCTAAAATAGAAAATGAAAAGTGGAATTGGAAAGCCTAAGCTATTACAAGGAGCATTAAAAAATGCTTTTAGTTTTTCAAGTCAACCTTCTTCCTCTTCTTGCAAAGGTGACGTTGGGAAACAAAGGCGACACTCTATGGATTGACAAAGGTAGCATTGAATGCAAAGATGATGCTCTGGTAAATGCAAAGGCATCGCTCTACAATAGACATAGAGCACAAATGCAGTGCTTTAGCAAAGGTGTCGCTTTGCAAGAAACAAAGGTGGCGTTGTATGCAAAAGCGGTGTTGTAAATAGCAAATGTGGCATCGCCCTCCTATAGCTACAAAAATGTTAATTTCAAGCCAACTTTGTCAAAATAAAAAAGGTTATCCCTCCTTCTAGTGCAAAAATGTGAGTGCCTAATCTGCAATTAACTAACAAGAGACAACAAACAAGTGTTAATCAAGTTATAAATCCAAATAAAGCATTCCCTATGAGATTCTTAGTGAAATCAAGATGAAAACACGAAAATGAAAGCATAAGTAAGCTAAATGATAACGTGTAATCAAAAACAACTAAAAATCCATCCCATAGGGGGATTGGTGCTCCTTTGATGCGGAAATAATCCCTTTCCCAATTTTGATTAGCTCCAATGATGTAGTTGATTTCAAGTACCTAAGATGATGAAATAAGCTCAAAATATGATGAAAATGGTGAATGCTATGAGTGAAAATTTCTATAGTAAGAATGTTTCAAGTTGTGGATCCATATTGTGTAGAGGAAGCCTCTACTTATAGGACTCAAGGTTTCAAGAATAAGAGAAATTGGTGAATGTGGGATAAAAGGGGAGCCAATAGGAATGTGACACTTGTCACAATTCTATTGGATGAGGGTGGAGCACATTTTGGGGAATGTGTAGAGTAAAGGAGATGCAAGAGAAATAAATGAAAATGGTTGAGGATTTGAAAGGATGTAAGAAGTAAATGAATGTGGTTGAGGATTTGAAAGGATGTAAGAAGAATTAAATGAATGTAAGAGGTTATTTAAAACCTTTGGAGGGAAATTGAATGAGGAGGTACTTGGGAGGAATATTCTTAAGAATATGCCATTGTGAGGATAAATAGGGTAATTAGATAATTAAAAGAAATGAATTTCATGTGCAGCCTAGTTAGTTGACCATGGGTTGATTTAACTCTTGAGGAGTAAAAGCTAGAGGATTTATGATGATGATTAGAAAGTGGTTTAGGGTTAATTAATTTAAAATTAATTAACTTGGATGGGATAGGGGATTATGACATTTGATTTGATTTATTTAATCAAATGAAAAGATTTTAGGGGGATTTAATTAAATTAAATATGGTGAACATTAGTAAGAAAAAATGTGAATTAATCTAATAAATTTAATTATTTGATTAATAGTAGAAATTGATGAATTTAACTAAATAATGTTGATTATTTAATTAATTGGTTAGTCCAAAGTGACTTACGAAGAAGTAATGTTAATTTACCAGAATCAAATGCATAATATCAATCAGGATTATTTAAGTGTCTACACACACATATTATCCTAACTATGAGTTTGTCTTCATCAACAATAAATGTTTTGGCAGATAGAGTTGGTTCCATAATTCATTTCTCTTACATCTCATGCCTTTATATGAAAGTAAAATGGAAATAAATTATGCAACATGAATTCCAACTCCCCAACAATAATGTATTTTTCTATGACAACATTTCATTAAAGACATACCAGGATCAACAAGGGAAAACTTGGGATGAGACGAAAAGAGTTAAATATTTTATAGAGAGAGAAAGGAAAATGAAATCATACTAAAATAATATTTTTTTATGTCACAAGGACAAGAACCCCCATCTTGGGCCTACCATGAAATCCAAAATTGACTACTGTTTTGAGTACACAATAGAAGAAAAATAATTAACTTGCACTTTATTCTTTAATGAGTTTCATTTCATTCTTGCTACTATCTAGGTGCATACATAATATAATATGTCCACCTCATATAAATATCGACATTCATATGGGCCACAAAACTATATGGAATAAAATGACACACTTTTATAATCATTTAGTACCAAAGAGTAGAAAGGGTAGTATAATTGACTATAAATATAACATATGTGATTTCTTGTGTCACTTCAACAATCACATAATGGTTTGCAAGATGGATTATATTCTAATATTCAACCTCTAGGTTCACTATATTGACAAGGATGAAAAACCCTTCCATGATGAGAATATTAATGTTCAAAATTTAGAGGAATTAGGTCATTATTTCCCCGCAAATTAGAAAATAACTACATGATTGGGTAAAAATTTTATTAATTTTGGGTTAATTAGCTAATTTGGTACATCATAAACATAGAGAAATAGTTTATGAGAAGCTGGTGTTACTCGAGGGTTAAAAATACAGGGATGATTGTTTGAGTAGGGTTGACATATCTAACATTAAGTGTGAAGGAAGCTGAGTTTGTTTTCTAAAAACTAATCTCTTTTTATTCTTCAATAGATCTTGGAAAATTTAAGTGGTTTTCCTATTAAGAATACAAAACCATTGATTTTGATGGAGATGAATAATTCCTTTTGATTTTAGGGCTTCAACTTCTAAAGCAACTTGAGTGGATTCACTTGAATGGACATAACAATTTTTTGGCCACAAATCTCACCTTTAAAATAGATGGAATGAAGGTACACATGCCTACTAGATGTTATTTGCAATCATATTTCATAAATATAAATTAGAGATTTATTTGATCACTTACACCATGCATCATATTGTAATTTTAACTATGCACTTTTCTTTCCTTTGATTACAAATGTATTTTGTTCTCTCGATTGCACGTACTATAATGTCCATGTCCTACATATTTGATATCACTCATTGGATGTGAATCCTACTCTAGAAATTTTATATGAGGAACATTAAGTGGATAATTAATTGCTTTATGGTGGATGATATAGAAAAAACATCAAAGCCATAAGGTGAATTTATTAGTTGTTTTGGTGATTCTCATTTGTAGAGAAGTTTTCCAAAGCAAAGTATATTTGTACAATTGGTACTTGGTGTGTGTATAGATGAAGGACTTGGTTACATTTAGGTCAAAGATGACATATCCAAATGATAATTTTTTTATGGGCTTAAATCCACAATGTATTTTTCCTATGATAAGAAAGTTGAAGATAATGAGGTTATGCTATTTTTGATTAAGATAGTGTAACTTTTAGAAGCAATGGATTAATAGTGTGTATATCGTTGATATGTTTCCACAAACTCAAGATATATAGGACAAGAAATAAATAGAGAAATATATTCTTAGTACTTTTATTTGAAGAGTAATTTATTGAAGATTATTCAAATTTCTACACATTGTCAAGTTGGTTGGTTGGGTAAACATTTGACAACAATGATAGATATTTATTATTGGTGGATAAAAGTTAGCAAGGAGCATGGTTTCTATAGGAAATTCAAGATAAAATCCTTCTTTAGTTCATATCTTACAAATTTTTAATTTCCTTTTAATCTTTGATGTCAATAATGATCATATATATTGTGTGTGATAAGAGAGATAGATGCTTCAAGGGTAAAAGTACAAACTCATGTCACACTTTTATAAAGGAATTAGCCAACACAAACAAAAATTCTCAACTTCGACTGCATAAAAATGGTCTTTATGTAAACTAATGAAATGTAGAAATCTTGATGAAGTTTATTCTTGTAGTTTTTTAAATTTAAAAAAAATTGTTTTGATATTTTTTTATAAATTTAGGATCAAATTTTGAATTATTGAAAATTTTAGAAAAAGTGGCATTGAGTTGATGTCAAGAAAAAAATAGATTTTTATTTTGTTTTCCCTTGATTTTTTCCCAAATAGATAACTTCAATATCTAGTGTATGGATTTTTTTTTAAAAAAAATTGATTTATATTCTCCTTGTAATAATGTGTTAAAGTCAAACATACCAGAATATGATAGTTTTCATTTGACATCAACTATTGTCTAATTTTTTTATCATTTAAAAAAAAAAAAACCTTTTGGAGGGGATTCTCTCCTCTGGTGCACCATATATTTTTAAATTTTTAAAATATATTTTAGTATTTTTTTAATTTCTAATCAACCTCATTTTTTTATTTTAACAACCTACTTGCATTATTTAAAAAACAAAACATATTAAAATTAATCAATATATATATATGGATTCTTGACTCTAAGCTCTACAAAAGGGTATTTTTAGTTTTTTGAAAAAAAATATTATGATTGAGGAAATATCATGTTCAAGTAGAATTTTTTAGGAATTTCTAAAAACAGATGAGGTGGTTGCCAACAAGGATGCCACATAGATAGTTTTGGGTGAAAGGGTTTCGACCAAAACCCTTTCAGTCAAAAAATTGCATAGAAATTATGTCGGATTTTAAATCTACAAAGGGAAAAAAATTGTTTTGTTGTTTTAGGTGAAAGGGTTTCGCCCAAAACTTTATGTGCCACGTATAGGCCACATAGTTTTAGGAAAAAACTATTTCAATTGAACTATTTAGGGAGAATTTTTTTCTCTCGGGACTATTTAGTTGGTCGAAAGTGTGACACAGGTTTGTGCTTTTACCCTCAATTCATTACCAAGTTTGTGGTTCAATATTTAGTATGTGTATGTGCTCTTTATTTTTTTTAGCTCAACGTGACACATTTATGGATTATCATTAATGTGAACTTGATGTAGGATAAGTTGAAAGATATGGACAAGATATTGATACCCACTATTATTGATGATGTCAAGAGCTCCAAAATGACTCAATGATTCATAACTATAAATTTCTTATTCATAGTTACACTTTACCAATGTTTGTATGTATTTATTTCACTTTTTATTTTCATTGTTGACACCTCAATACTATGACATAGGATTTAACTATAGAAAATATGGAAACTAGAGGAAAATTGCTTGAATATATCTTAGAAGACAACATCGATTTCTAAGTGAAATTCAAACCACACCTTATTGATTTTATTTTTACTAGTTTAGATGAAAATTTGTCTCTCTAGTTGTTTTTTGTGTGATCACATCATTGATATCAAAGAGGGGGGTGAAAGTAGAGGATATCCGATATGAGAAGCATGTTAGATGACTATTTTCCTAGTGAAAATAATTTGTGTACGCTTTTTTTTCATCAAAAAGTGTATGGATTACTTGTTTAATAAGGGAAAAAAAACATACAAATATCAAATCAAATTTGATTGTAGTAACCAATGATCCAATCATTTTAGCCTCTAGAATACGGTTATGGTAATAAATTTGTTAGAAAAGAGACCTTATAGAGCTCATGAATATTACTAAGAAAAAAAATAATATCTCCCATGATGTAGTGAAGTTTCCATCTAAACCTCCATCAAGGAATCCTAGGCATTTAGTGGAATGGTGATTTGGAAATTAAAATAAAATGAGACAAGGATAAGAGTGAGGTAAACAATTTGACTAACTTTGTGGTAAATGATATTGGTGTACCAAGCACTATAAAGACTATCACTACATAGACATATGCTAGAAAGTAATAAAGAAAAAAGAAAAAGAAAATTTGTACCTTATTAAATGAAAAGAACTATTCATAGAGGAAATAAAAATTGTGTAGTTCCATTAAATCATATTGGACAAAATTCCATAATGGAAGTAGTAATGAATAGGATATCTTGAAAATTTACAACTTTGAAGAATTTTACCAAAAGGATAGAGTGGATTCAATGTTCATATAGAATTTTCCTTAAATAACAAATATACTTAGGACTTAATGCCTATGAGCTAATCATAAATATAAATGAAATATAATGATACCCTATATTCAATATTATGGAGCATGACTACAAAGAGTAACAAACAAATATATATACCTCTTGGATCCATGAATCAAGAAGATGACATGGCCAAGATGTAAGAGTTTAAATCATAATCACTCCCAATCAAGGATTGATGAGGCTATAGTGACACTTGTGTACCTTAAGTCAAGGTGTACACGTATCATTATTAACTACCTAGGTGAGAATAATTGAATATCTAAATATCCTAAATAAACTTAATAACTAGGTGCAATATTATACTTAGGATGTACATTGTCCTAGATGAAGTGAAATATTTACAACTATTCAAACAAAAATAGTTAAAACATGAGGAATAATCCACTTTTGTAATGACCAAAGAATTGTAACTTGGAATAGATGTCTAAAACACAAATATCCTAGACCCAAGGCCTAAATCTGATAATTGAATTTGTTTGTTGAACAATTTTTTGTGATAATTATCTATTCAAAATTATTCAAGACGTATTTCACTTAAAATTTATATTATAGACTATGCATATATTTAATTATAATTCTATAAAAAAAAATTATGTTCTATTCAAAATCTTTCCTTTTATATAATACATTTTTCTCAAACTTCTGATTAAATTTTAAACAAAATCTCCAAATACAATCATACGAACAAAAAATTAGATCCTACTTGAACCCCACTAAGAATTCCAAACTAATCACTATTAAACCTAATAAATCAAATGCTATATTTATTGAAAACATAAATACTATATGTTCAAACACAAGAAAATCTAATCATACCAATTATTCTAAAATCAATCTATAGTGCTAATTCAAAACCACATAAGTTCTTATGAATATAAATATCTGAACATCAACATATACAGATAATTTTAAAGAGAATGTATTTCACCTTATATCATTTGACTCACACACTCGTACCACTTATGATCCTAAAATATTTAAGGCCTCAAATTCACAATAAGAATCATTTGTTCAAGTGAACAACCATGAAAAAGTAATCGATATGTATGACAGTCATTATAAACTCATCAAAAACTATATTATCTCAGTGACTACACTAAAGCTATTGATATGGTAGAAATTTCCAAGTAGAAAATAGTTTTGGACATGCCAGATATTTTTATCATGATTCAAGTAATTTGTAACTCCCCGCCAAAGAACCCCAGAGGACAACACTATCTATGCCACATGATTGGAACAATTTTTTTTTGAAAGAAAATAACAATGGACACATAACATAACATAACATATAATTTAAACCTAGGTCCTCTAAGGTTCCTCGACTGTGCTACTCACATAACTATCAACCAAGATAACTAGAATTCATTTCATTAACTACCAAGACATCATGATTTATCGAACAAGCACAGTCCATTTTAAAAGCATCACATTAAATGATTCGACATGGCATATCAACTAATAATCATCATTAGGTTCATTTCTAGCTAACTATATATACAAGATGCATTACATTATAATATTCATTACAAGAAGAATACATCAATATATGTTACATCATTTCAATTTTTACAACAATGCTTCCTAGAGGACATGTGGGAAGGATACATTTGATTACAATAAGAGATACATCTGATATACAATCCAATACATATACATAAAATTTTGTCTCCTCAATCAAGAATAGGATCTGGAGCCCACAACAAATGAACAATCTCCACGTGCACGTACATACAATGACACCCAATGGAGTAAAAAGAACCAACCTCCTAACCATGTGGAACACTGAGGTCCACCCCTCATGCTAGGAGATAACACAAGGTCCCACTATAACTAACAGTCAGGAAAACAACAAGCTAAACATAATCAGGGGTTACATATGGACTCCAACACAACACTACTATCAATATAAACATCTCTTACAATATTGACTTCACTTCCATAGGCACTCACACAATAGAAAGAGAAATTACAACTAGGGAATGCTAGACTGCAATAGGGGAAAGTTTCATCACATAGCTTGATATGGGTTATCCTGGTGGATCTTCTTTGGCTCCCTGCCCCCATCTTGGGTTATCCTGGTAGCCTCTCCCGATCCCTGACCCCCATACAAACTCATGTAGAATCAACATACCGTTTATGAGGACAAGGTAGTTGATCTTGCCATTCCAAGCCTTCCCATCTCATCTCAAGCCTAAACGAGCACTTGAGCCGTGAGTGAGGCATATCATTATCTTGTTTAATGTGAATTCTACCCATTCCCCCTTATTCATTATTAAGGTTATCACTAGATTAAGAAACCCTCCAATGGGTTATCCTAGGCACCACTCTAGGTCCTGGCCCCCATGGAGAGCCACTCCCCCTACTTGCAACTTGTAAACCCTACACAGAGCAAGGCATTATCCATCTTGCATACTTAACATAATCACATGAATCCATACACAATGCAAGGCATTGACCATCTTGTACCCAAAACATGACATTACCAAACCACTTCCAAAGTGAACTATCATAAGAATTATACATGTGAAAATACTCCCTCCTAAGCCTTTGGAAGCCAACCTTAACAACTTACACAAATTACTCCCACTTTTAGACAATTACCAAAATCACCCCAAATCCAAAATCACACACATAATTCATTACAAGGAATCAATCAAACATTGGAACCATGAAATGTTAGAAACCACGATCTGAAATGCAAACTAGAAAATCACCTTCCACAAAAGAGAAAAACAAAAAAAACAAAGTTATTGCAAAAAGATGTGCAACATAATAATATTCATAAATTCTTTAATTACAAGATATGATTTTCTTTATAAAAGAAAAGATGCATAACCCTAATCTTATCTTGAGCAACAAGATAGCTCAACAAGATAAGGATGAGAATAATTAACCTAGGAATTAAATAATTACCTAAGTAAAGTTATGCAAGTGCAATTAAATATTAATTACACTAACACCCCCACATAAGTGCAACTTAGGGAGACTAACAAAGCATGCACCTAAAAAATATGCCCTTGGAAGTGAAAACAACAACATCTGAGTTCAAAGACCTTAAAAATAAATATGAAGAAAAATCAGAAGAATCCACCTTCACCAGTGGATCAGCGTCAGAATCATCTTTCCAATGGTATCTTGTTTGTGAAAAAAGGACACCGTATGCAAAAGTTACGCTTGATTTTGTAAAAACTGCTCTAGAATGCCCAAGAAAAGTTGCAGGGCACTTAGGGGGCTAAAAAAAATAGACCCCTAGTCCTGTGCATGACCAAGGGCCTATGGACTAGGGCTTCGGCTGAGCCCTTGGTCCTCCATAGGACCACGGGCTATGCTAAAGTGTCGGCCAGGGGCTGGGCGCATAGCACTCGGTCCCCCATAGAACCGACGGTTGAGAGTTCAAGCCCTCAGGGGCTGGTGGAGGGAGTTGGTGGTCGGGGGCTAGGCGCAAAGCGCCTAGTCCCCCATATGACCGCTGGCTCTACAGAGGGGCCCGTGGGGGCTGGAGGAGCCAGCAGCGGACTGGTGGCCGTCGGGTGGCTCAGCAGTGGCGGAGTTCTTTTGAGTAGGAGGCACCAGAATTTGCAAAAAAAATTCAATTTTTAAAATTTTTGCCTCAGACTGCGTGCTGGGGAGGCTGTATGGCCCCCCAAGCAAATTTTTTTTTCCTTCTGGATCAACTACACCAAAATCGATGAAATGACAGGCATTCTTAGGGTTTTTGGCTGGTGTGAACACGATGGTGACCTCCGTTTGTGCCCAAAATGCTCTGAAAATTCTTCTACTCCCAGATCTTGCAAAAAAACTCTGAGCTTGGAACCCTCACAGATTTGGAAAACAATGACCAAAATCTACAAAACAAAAGCCAATCCTAAGTTTTTCCAGCACGCTGAATCCAATGGTGAAGCCCGATCTGATCCAAAACGCCTCATAGATGAACTCAAGGCATGATACCCTCGAGGAATCCCGAACAAACCCTACAATGATTTTCTCAAAAATCTGAGAAGGGGTTGCAAATCAAGGCTCTGATACCATGTTAGAAACCAAGATCTGAAATGCAAACCAGAAAATCACCTTCCACAAAAGAGAAAAACAAAAAAAATAGAGCTATTGCAAAAATATGTGCAACATAATATTATTCTGAAATTCTTTAATTACAAGATATGATTTTATTTATAAAAGCAAAGATGCATAACCCTAATCTTATCTTAAGCAACAAGATAGTTCAACAAGATAAAGATGAGAATAATTAACCTAGGAATTAAATAATTACTTAAGTAAAGTTATGCAAGTGCAATTAAATATTAATTACACTAACATGAAATACTCCTTAAATAGATATTATTTCCACACTCCATATTACTCATTAACTTAACCACTTAGTTTACTTAATTGAGTCACTTACACATTAATTCATAAATAATTATAATAACATATACTTTAAATAACCAATTACATAATGATTTTACAAATAATTAAGGAAGTAATCAACATTAATTAATTAACAAAAGATAATCTAGTTTGTTTATTTAAACAAATCCTTCAATTATCTAAAGATGGGTAAATCAATTTTCCCTACCTAATTACCCATTTCACTTATCATCATAATCGATTAATTCCCATAGGAAGAAATATTCTTTTACTAAAACCATAATATATATACATATAAATATATAAATATATACATATATCTATATATATATATATACATACATATATATATATAATTATTAACATAATGCAATTTTCAAAACAATCTTTCAAATTAGAAAATGGAGAACATATATAAATATAGATATATAAACATACACACATATATATATAATCAATTACTGAATCATAAGACATATTTGTCGAATACCAAAATATAAAGAATCGAATACCAAACATAATGGATGTCCATCAAATATCAAACATATTGAATATCCAATGCAATACGTAGGAGGGAATTCACCTTACATAGCATCAAATATATATATATATAATGTAGAAAAGGGAAGTCACAACATACAACATTGAATGCCAAGCATAAACAACATACCAAGTATATCCATCGAATGCCAACATATATCCATCGAATTGAATTTGAAGTATTCAGTAATGAATACAAAATGTAGGGGTGAAATCGCTATGTATGGTAACAAATGAAAACATCAACTAAGCACAAGAGCGCTGCTAAGGCAGCAAGTACGTAGGGGAGAAAGATCGCCATATGCCAAAATTCAATGAAACAAAAAACTTAACCCAAATGTGCGGATGAGGCAACAAGTTTTTAGGGGAAGGAGGGCAGCATGGATTAGAGGGACGGTTGACTATGATGACTCCAGTTTCAATTGCCACCCTCTCAAGAAATCTCATTCATATTGTAACCTTGCATAATTTTATCAAGGCAGAGGTGATAACGACGCCACTAGTTTTCCCAGGGAACTATGAGAGCTTAAGCTGCATGCCATAAATAAAATGGAAGGGCTGTAGAAGGCGCATGTATTTGATGGAATGCGTCAAATAAATGTCATCTCATGAAGCACAGTAAATCCAGGACTTCATAAGTTGGATTTGTTGAAAAGGCTTAAGAAATTTTTAGAGAAAGAAATCGGCTGAGGGGAAAAGGGTAAATCAATGCCCTTGTGAGATGCAAGATTACGAGATATGCACAAAATGGATTTGTTGAGAAGCTCAAGAATTTTCAAGCAAATGCATTTAGTAGGTGAAGATAGATTTTATCTCATCAAATGCAATGGTTCCAAGATATACACAAATTGGATTTATTAAGACATTCAAGAAAGCAATCGACAGATGTAAATAAAGGATTCCTTGGAAATGCAACAATTACAGGACATGCATAAAATATATTTGCACTAAAATTATAAACAAAATGATTAAATCGTTAAACAATCAAATGATAGCACTATTATAAGAAGAATGAAGACTCATTTGTAATTTCATTTTCCCCAATTGATTTGATATAATTCCTTCCTTTGCCTATCCTTCTACGTTCCTCCCTTCCAAGAATCAATGATGGAATGAAATTCTTTTACATAAATTTTCTTCTCAAACCCTCAATCTATTTTCTCCTAGAATCCCAATTTCCCCACAACCACAACAATATATGAAATTTTGCATACAAAATTACTCCCTTCAACAAAAACCCCATCAAAAATATCTCAAAAAAGAAATTTATTTACAAGAAGGAAACTGTTCATTTTTTTTTTTCGAAACCAAAAATCCAATAAATTCTCTCAAAATCCCCTAAAAAAATGTATTAATTTTCTTTTTAGACAATCTGTTCAATGTTTTGCATGAGTTGCGTGAAAATCCTTTCTATTTATCATATTGTTTTTACTATATTTTTTAATTATAAAATTCCATTATAATTTTTATTTTATTTTAATATCATATTACATATTTAATTTATTATCAACTATGATTATTAATAAATATATTTATATTTATCTATCAAAGTACCTTTTTACTTAGTAACTTATTTTAATGCATCAAATAATCAAAAACATTTATCAAGTAAGTTTTAAATTAAGCAAACCAAATGTCAAACAATTACCTAAACCCTAACTAGGGTAAAGCAAGACCTCAAACAACACCCACTGACCATAGACAAAAATGAAAACATTGACGGGGTGTCAAACTGAATACTCATCCTCTTCGAGGATGATGGCCAGGGTAGGGGACCAAGTGCTATCTCTGATCAACAATTCCATTGGGTTTAAGGCATGCTCAGACCTACCAATTTAGGTGGAGTTGATTCCTATTACCTGCAACCTGTAGCACACGAACTTCTTTGCACATATACATATAATCATCTCATACCTAGTGAAAGGAAATAAAATCATCGTAGGGTTCTCACAAGTGAGAAATACGACATCCTTCCCTCCACACCTAAATAGCATTTAAAAGCATCATATAATATATCAAATAACATCTCGTAACACCAATAATCATAAAACATTCCAAAATAAGGTAAAATATTCTATTTCTAGCATATTCATAAACATTTATCAATATGATAAGCATATCTATAAACACATGTGATAAGTCCTAACCTAGAACATCACACATAGTCATGACAATGTGGTGCAAGAGCGCCTTTGGTCAACAATAGTCAAGCAAGGTTGATATTAAGTAAGAATTAGGATTTGATGTGTTTTGAGTCTTAATAAGGTCTAATGAGACCATACTTGATGTAAATGATCAACCTTGACGTCTTTTGAGTCCATGCTGTAGATGTTGCAAAATTATGTTGAAGAATTGTCAAGATTGACAAAAGATGTTTAGGTGGGTGAAATGTTAATTTTCTTGTGTAGGGTCATGTTTTAGGGTTAAATAATGTCTAAATAGACCATCTCCAATGTTTTAGGTAATTAGGGAGTCAAAAAGTGCAAATATTGCAAATAGGCAAAATTGCAAAAATTGCAAAAATTGCAACTTTTAGGAATATGAAGGGTCTTAGGATTTCAAAAGACAGTTATGGTTGTTTTGTGGGTTGTATTTGAATGTAATGTGTATATAAAGCCTCAAAAAGGCTCAAACAAAGGTTGTTGAAGGTTTATTTGAATTTTTCACATCAATACATCTATTTCTGCAAATTTTACTATTTTTCTGAACTTTTCCAGATATGTACCGCCTGTAGAATTTGAGATTGTCTTTGAAACTTGTGTAATATTGTAGGGGCATGGAATATATTTCTTTTGAATCCATTTTTAGGATTTAATATTGAGTTTTGTGGGAGATCTCATTAGTTTTATGTAGCAACCTGTTATCATAGAGTTAAGGGTTTGATTGGTGTAAAAATGGGATATTAGTCATTTCACCTACTGTTTGAATCTTTTTCTTAGTGTTATGACTTATATGATTGTAGGATAGGTGTTTCTATGTTTTTGAAGGAAGGGAAGTTAAGTTTTCCAATTTGGGACGATGCCCTAGGGTTGGGCAGAGCATTTTGCATGTAAAATGAAGGTGTCATTGTAGGGTTTTGACAAAACAGTGAAATAATTCTCTATGCGTTGGTTTTGTGAGTTTTTATAGACCATTTAGATTTTGTTGGATGCAATTTTTGGGTTCTATAATCCCGAGAGTTGTGAGATTGAATAAACCCTTGGTATTTGGCATGTAGAGTGAGGTTTCATGGAATAGTGATTTAGAGGTAAAAAACCTGAGAAGTAATGGTGGATTCTATTGTTTTGATACACAACTAAAGACTATCCATTGAGTTTGGGTGGAAAATTGGTGATTTAGAGGTACCTCCTTTGTAAAAGAGGGCTAATTGGTGGTTTTAGGACAGGGGCAGTCTAGTGGTTTGAAATATTTTCTCAAAAAGAACCTTATGGAATCTTTTGGAAAGTGGTGTTAGATCCTAAAGTGAGCCTTAATTAATGTTGAGTTGGCCTCTATATGGCCTTCTCTAAGAGATAACTCCAAAGTTGAATCTTGAGGGCTACAAGCCTTAAGGAGAGTGTTTGACGCAAGTTGAGAGAATTGTGTTGCAAGGGGTTGTTTCCTTGTTTGAGTAGGGTCATTTTGAGTTGGAGAGACATTTTTAACCAACTTGCTTACATCACAATGATCTAATTATATCATTATTAAACATTAGTACTTCATCAAATATCATTAAATAAAAGCATTAAACAAGGGCTATCATAGACATAAAGCATTTACACTTCTTAGATCATTTCATATAAATCATCAACAAAGGTTAGTATGCTAACATCCTAATACATCATCAACATGTAATCATAAAGAAATAGCTCTTAGTCTCATAGTAAACATAAACAATAACATAACCTATATAAACCTAGAATCTTAACAAGTTTGGAGTATTACATAATCTAACATAGTAACGTACTATAACAAACGTCATTATTAAATGTTTTAACCACAAGCAAAGAGTGCCTGACATGTAAAATGAATCCAAAATCATCTGACATAAACATCATAAAAAGGTGAATCATGGAGGGG
This sequence comes from Sequoia sempervirens, assembly GCA_007258455.2. NCBI lineage: Eukaryota > Viridiplantae > Streptophyta > Pinopsida > Cupressales > Cupressaceae > Sequoia > Sequoia sempervirens. The sequence goes on along the minus strand of VDFB02270651.1, from coordinate 108,451,481 downwards.
AACTATGTCCCCCCCTCCTAAGATTCGACTTACTCCTAGAAGTCGCAAGGTTAGAATAAAACATACACACATTAGTCCTAAAATTTATTAAATAATGCCACGTTTACCTTTCCTTTAATGTAAATACAAGCAACATAACTAACTTACCTATGATTAGATTTTACCAATAGGTAAAAATGTCCTTACCTACTCATTTTGTTCTTTTTCCTAATCCCTAAAGTAAAATAATATTAGCAAAGATTTCCTTTACGTCACACAGTCTTCACAATGAATGCATTCCTTAAACGATACAACAAGATACATCACTTTTCAATAATTACATTAAACATACCAATTTACTCTAACACCTACCAAAAGCTACCACTTCAATAGACATACTTGAAGGATAAGATTTTAATTCAACATTCTCATATAACACACTGAACTTAAAGCATAGTAAAGTTTCAACTAGGTAGAAAGGAAAAGAATACCAACACATGCTTATAACTTCTAATGCACACCATATTCAAATAAAATCCACACTGACATTCATATTAATTAGCTCCACAAAACTTACATGATCATTTGTCAAAAGAATCTATAGTTCATTATCATCTAACCATCACATATTATGTGAATTGTAGTTCCCCTCTGTTTCAGTCGTCCTCGACACCGAGTAAGCTAGTTATTGGCGAACTTAATAGTTTTATATGTTTTTTTAAAATCAATTAATTAAATTAAAATTGATTTTCTAAGGTAATTCAAATAAAATTGGAAATTAAAATAATAATCAAATAAATTAAATTAGATGGTTTGTAATAAATGATTAAATTAAATTATTTATTTAAAAGTAAATGTTTTATTATTAATAATTAGATTAAATTGTTTTGGTGAAAAGATCTATTTTAAATTATATTTCAATAGTTGATAATTTATTATCAAGTGAAGGTAATTACTTAAATATGGAAAATAATGTGATTTTAAATAAAAAGAGATAAGGATTTAAAAAAAAATGGTGTTAAAGCATGAGAAATAAGAAAAAGATGGAACAAGGATAAAGTGTGCACATGCGCGACTTATAACAGAGCGTCGAGCTAGAAACTTGCCATTATGGTTGATTTTTGGTCTCGAAAGTTATCTCTTGGATTTTATTGGGAAAAATAAAAACAAAACTCTTTTTTGTTTTGAAGGTTAATTCTTAATTTTTGGTTCTCGAAAGGAAAAATTTTTCTCTACAACAAGAAAATCTTTGCTCTGTGACGATTCTCTAGGAATGAAAATTTAAGAAAAATTATAATAGGAATATAGTGAGTTGAATCCTGTAAATTTTTTTTGGAAGAACAGATTGGTGGCTGTGAAGGTGATCATTGCGAAGAAGGTCACTCAACACATTTTCTTCATTTCGAAGCGAGGGAATCCGGGTTCATTTTGTATCTCCTTACCTTGATTTTTTTAGCAATATCCTTAACATGTGAAGTACATATGATAGATGGTGATTGGTTCCTTTGAATATGGATATATTTTATCTGTAGATAGGCTGTACTTTTGCAAACTACTCCACTAGATCAACCTTCTTCAGGTTGATTTGTCTTTAAGATCTCTTCATTTTTTATCGTCAACCTTAATATCCTTGATTAGAAAATTATTTGAGGCTGCAAACTTTGAATTCAATGCTTGCATGTTAGGATGTGTTCAGAGTGCTTCTTTAATTCAATGAATCTAAGATTTTTTCTTGAAAACCCATTTATGCTTATCCTGTAATCATCACTTTCCATGAGAAAACATTTTCTCCTTCTTCCATCTCCTTGTGCTAGTAAGATTCTAAAGCCTTTTCATACAATCCGATTCGCACCCTCCCTCTTACTACTCACACCTTTTACCAGCGTGGTTGTAGATTGATTGGTGTTTTGGTAATAAGATTTTGGGATGCCTCCAAGATAGCCATCACAGGCATGGAGTCAGCTACACACCCCTAAAAGATCAAGTATATATGTAGTGCAGTATGGATTGTTGTGAACTGTGAAGTAATTACAACCTTCATCTCCTAGGCATGCATGACTACGTGCGCCCAGATCATAAGCAAAGCTTGCAATGTTAGGATGTTTTTTGGCATGCTTCATTAATTCAAGATTCTAGGAGCCTCCTTGCAAAATCGATTTGGGTTTTTCTTGAAAGATGAAGTGTCTCCTAAGTCCTAGCGTAGCTCTTTCGGCCTCTCTAGACTCCTTCCTTGCTATAGGTCGTCCATGGGATTTAATCATTTTTACCACATGGTTGACATGCTTTAAATCCTTGGATTTTAATGAAATTACCTCAACAAACTGTCGTCGCTAACCATAGTGTAGGGTTTTCTTTTTTTTTTGTATTTAGCTTTGTTCAATCCATAGTAGAAGTGGCCTGTTGAATTGGACTATGCCTCTAGATTGTGATTAAGTCTCGTTCTCTTGGCTGCGCCACCCTGCATGTTTGTGACTTCCTTCATTTTGAATTCAGTGGTCCTTAAAACCCTTACTTGTTGTTCTCTTGAATTTGGTTTTGAAATTTTCTTAAATCATTCTTGCTACAAAATCCATACTTTGTGTTATATCTTTGCATCGCTGCACTTGAATTATGTGAGACGATATATTTTATAAATGTAAATATATAGGATTTTTGCACCTATGTTGTTCCTTCCCCATAGGCATCAGCTATAATATATGCGCCTAAATTTTTCTTGCCTTGATTATATTTAAATCACATAGATTTTGTTAGTGTGTGAAAACTCATAGGAAAAGAAATCGGCCTTTATATGTTTTTGTATACCGATAGTTTATACATATATATGTTTGGTATAATTGTTTAAATGTTGCCTTGCTTTTCCTCCTCGTGTTTGATGTTTGATGATCGTGTTCAGCCGATTGTTTGATTTGATGATGTGATGATGTTGATAGAAAAATTGACCTCATGATAGGTGAGGATTAATGATAGGATGATGATGATTGACCTCATGATAGGCGAGGATCAATGATAGGATTGATGATTGACCTCATGATAGGCGAGGATCAATGATAGATTGATGATTGACCTCATGATAGGCGAGGATCAATGATAGATAAGCCTCATGATAAGTGAGGTTGGATTGATTGATGAACCTCATAATAGGCAAGGTTGAATTGATTGATGAACCTCATGATAGGCGAGGTGCATTGATTGATGAACCTCATGATAGGCAAGGTTGATTTGATTGATGAACCTCATGATAGGCGAGGTGCATTGATTGATGAACCTCATGATAGGTGAGGTTAATTTGATTGATGAACCTCATGATAGGCAAGGTGCATTGATTGATGAACCTCATGATAGGAGAGGTTGATTTGATTGATGAACCTCATGATAGGCGAGGTGCATTGATTGATGAACCTCATGATAGGCGAGGTTGGATTGATTGATTAACCTCATGATAGGCAAGGTTGAATTGATTGATGAACCTCATGATAGGTGAGGTTGAAACGATTGATTGACAAGATTGCTGATTTGTGATATGTTATGATCATAGGAGGATTTCCGCATCTAGTGCAGGCAGATTTAGATTTGATTGCATGATGTGGTTTGACTTCCTTGTTTGATCGATATGCCCCAGTATAGGATTGATTAATGTACTAAGACTTGATGATGTTTTGAGACCTGATGTATACACAGATTCAATTGAGACATTATTATTTCTGCCATTTTTTATGATGTACCTCTCAATGTTTGGATATTATTGTACACTTGACATTATGTTTTGAGGTATATATGATATGTAGTGATGATGATCTATGTGTCTATATGATTTCATGATGGATGCCTATGATGGATGAATTTTATTTCTATTTTATGATGATGATCATGATGATTATGATGGATGCCTTTGATTTCTATTTTATATGCTATGTAATGTTTTATATGAAACTGATGATATGATATGCTATGGATGATGGATTTTATTATGCAACTGATGTATGATGTTCCATGTGATGATTATGTTGAATATGTATGGATGTGATGCAAATGATGTGTGATGTTTTGTAATGATGAATGATGATTATGTGATGCAAATGATTATGTTCTAGGGTCCTTAAAATGAGTGAGTCTATCCAACTTCCAAATTTTGTGGGAAGGTTGTCGTTAGTTGATTCTTTGTTAAATTGAGCTTCACAAAACTTGACATATTTCCCAATTCTTTTGGAAATATGAAGAGACTCACTCATTTAAGCTTAGTGAACCACTTCCCTAATGCCACTAAATCAAATGATTTTTATTATGTAAATGAGATGTGATGGATGTTGTTTTGTGTTCTTTGATGCAAATATTATGATGTGATGCATAAATAGATGAATGGTTTTGTAAGGTTTTCCAATCCAAGTGATATGCAACTAAATGAGAATGTTTTCTAATTGATGATAATGCAAGTGATGTGTATAACAATGTGTTTTTAGCAATGTCAAGTGTACCCAATCCCTTAATGCAAGAGATAACATCATCGTTGCAGCTTTGGAAATCCCATAAATACAAATGCAAACTAACATGGATGCAATCTATTCTAACCATGCAGATCTCGTATGCAAAAGTTGTCATTCGTATCAGCCAATTTGTCGTGCTTTTTATCATCATTGGGGCTTTAAAATGTTGAAAGTGAGTACAAGCATCGATGGCATAGTTTAGACCAAGATGACCTGAGTACTACCTCCATGATGTTTTAAAATTGCAAGTTAACACAAACATCTAAGTATAATTAAACTAAGATGGCCTGAGCATATCTTGCCTAAACAGACAAGAGTTAACCATTTTCCTATGCAAATTCAGAATGTCATTAGTGACACTTTGTAGAGCATGTCCCATGACAACTTGCATAGCAATAATGATAAACTCATAGACAATAGACAAAGAAAAATCATAATCCTTCCTTGCTCCTCTAGTTTGATACATCATTGAGGACTTGAGAGATATGATAACAAAAATCAAAGTAGAACAATTTGAACTTTCATGTTTAATGTGATAAACCCTTGATTCAGAAATATCACCATCCATTTGAAGTTTGTGTTTGTAACATTGGTCTGACGACTGTTTTCTTGTTGGTTTAAGCTCAAATTTTATTTTCCCCTAGTGAGTGCAGGATTTTGCCCCTAGTCTAGGATGAGACACGATCATGACGACCAAGACCTAACCTAAAGACCTATCTTAGGGGCCTCGGGGGATGATCAATAGATTAGCCCTGCCTACATTATACACACAGAGACCACGTAGTTCGAATGACGACTCGACCAAGATTTACAAGACAAAAATATGAACATAACAAACACCTAATATACTAGCCTAAATGTCCCAAGGGATAATCAAAGATCACCCTTTCCTACATTCAAATCTCAGAGACGACATAGTTTGACTGACGACTATGTTTTTGACTTTTTGACCTTTTGACTTGTTTTTGGATTTTGATATGTTTTGAATTTTTTTGGATTTTTGATTTTTCGACCTTGAGAATGTAGAAGAATCCAATCAAATGCAGGAAATTCCCCCAGTGTGATATGATAACACAAACTAATTTTTAGAATGGGTTGATTAATACAAGGGGATACCATGATACAAACATTGGATCAAGCTATGATGTGAACATGGAAGCGTGATAGACACAGATATAGAAGCGTGATGGATGATATGATGCAGAGAAAGTTGTGTAGCCCAATATGGAAGGATGAATGATATGATATGACTGATTGAAGGAACAAGATGCCCCATAATAGAGATAATGCAACCATGGATAAATGATAGATCAAAATGAAAGATTCACTGCAAAACATGTCACACAAGCAACACATATTTTATAAAAAGATGATAATGGTTGATTGATTAAGATGGCAGGAATGATTGATTCCATAAGGAATGGTGATGATAAGTACTTAGGATTACCAATTTCCTCTAAGTATGATAAGATTGATGATTGTTGATGATTGATTGACAAAAGATATGAGGATTGGATAATGTTTTACAACTAGGCTCAAATATGATTTGCATGATAAGATTCAAGGTTGCAAAGGGACATGATGACATGGATTTTGATAAGCTAGGAGATATGGAATGGAAGAAAGCAAGGATAATGATAATGAATGGGATGATAAAGATCAATTAGATAAGATACAGACACAAGGCCCTAGTATTTTTCCCCTATTCCTCCTCAAGACCAAGGAAAGGAAGAAAGGATGTATTTAGAAAGAATGATGGGATATGGATAAGGCAAAGGATATGGTACAAAAGATATGGATAATGCATATAGGATAATATACATGATGTTCAAGAAGATCCTTAACTTTGTCAAGATCAAAGTTGGAAAAGTAAGGAATGAGCATAAAATGGATAATGACCATGAATGATAAGATGGACAAAACTTGTCCCTAAGTGTAGAGTGCAAGAGGAATATGGAGAATAGGATATGGATGATAGGAAGATGGGGGAAGGACTTAAGCATCAAGTTTCACAACCAAATATCTCTTGAATACATGCTCTAATAAACCATGGCAATGGGAAATTGGACTCCTAAATGTTGGCAGATTTAGGGCATGATGGGATAATGGATAGGAAGTTAAAAGGTTTGTTGATGGATAGATGGAAAGGATGGAAAGATCAACATTGACACACACCTTGAAGGGTGATGAAGTGATGGAGGGAAAATGGATTTGGAAGGTGATAGGATATATATGGAAGATTGGAGGAAGCTTTTGGATTAGCAAATTTGGGTGTCGATTTAGATTTCGTTGCTTCTATGAGACTTTTTGGAATCCACATGATTTTTGACTTTGATATTTTCTTTGTGGGCCATTGTGGCCTTTGATATTTTTCTCTTTTATTTATAGACCTTTGTGGTCTTGGAAATTTTTCTTTTTGCTTTGATGGGACTTTGTGGCCTTTTGAAATTTCCTTTTGATTTATGGACCTTTGTGGTCTTAGAAATTTTTCTTTTTGCTTTGATGGGCCTTTGTGGCCTTTTCTATTTTTCTTTTGATTTTGGATTAAATTTTATTTTACTTTTGCATGCCTCTTCAAGGAGACACGTTGATCCTTTGACACATGTGGATTTTGATATGGAAGCTTTTGACATTTGGCACCCAAATTTCTTCCAAGAGAAATAGGAGAGATGGATGGAGATGAATGGTATGGAGGTATCATGGATGAGTTGTTGGTGGTAAAATTTTGAAAGGGAATCAAGGATGTGTGCCTTTGTTGTTCTTGAGGAATAGGATATGGACCTAGGATAGAGGGAAGGATTGATGAACTAGGATGAAGACCTAGGATAGATGGAAGGTTTGGTGGATTGGGATGAGGACCTAAGATAGATGGTAGGTTTGATGGACTAGGAAACTTAGGTGTATAACCAAGGCCATGGTAATATGGGTTTTGTTGAGCAAAAAGGGGTTCTAGGATACCTTGTTCATGAAGGCCTAATCCTTTTCCTTTGTAGTTCATACTTTGACACATTCATTTACCAATGGGATATGTGTTGTTTGTGAAAAAAGATGCAAGTCCATTCTGGGGAGGATATGATATGGATGAAAGGATAGGTGTTGGAAGTAAAATGGAGTGGATGAAGGTGGAGGATCCCAATTTGTAGGTGTGGGGTTCATAGATAGCTTGCATAGGTGTGATAGGATCTTTCCATGGGGATGATGGGGTACTTTGATATTGACTTGGAAGAGGATCATGAGGTGTGGGAGATGGAGTAGCTTGCTCTTCATTAGGAACAAAATCATCATGTAGTGGTGTGAAAGGCATATCTTGATCTTGATAAGGATGAACATCCTCAGGGAATGAAGGGATATCCTCGGATGGAATCATATCTTGATCTTGATGAGGAAGGGAATCATGAGATTTTTTAGAAAGCATATCTTGATCATCGGGTGATAGTACATCATTAGATAGGATGGAAGAACTATCATGCTCCTGGGATGCAATGGAATCTTGAGATGGTATGGATTCATTAGATGTGGTGGAAGGAGGACTTGGAAGGATACTTTTTCTCTTGAGATGGAAAGGAATGATTGTGGATGAAAAGTGAAAGGAGGGGATCATCATAGAATTCTTGAGAGATGGGGTCTTGGTCAAATATTGGAAGAACTTGTGGAATTTTGGTATCATTGAATGAAGTGGAAAGAATGCTTTGATCTTGAGGTGTAGAGGAGTCTATGCTAGCATGATTTGGACTGAGAGACTGACATGAATCATTGGATATAGAAGATATGATAGAAGAAGGTGGTTGGATGGAATCATTAACTTGGGTGAAAGAATCCTGAGATTTATTTTCACTTGTGGGAGATGAAGATAGATGCATGACTTGGTAAGATTGCTCAATATCATTTGTGTTTGAAGACTTTGATTTGGCCTTATTGAATTTTTGAAAAATTCAAAGAAATTGAACTTGGATGATGTTGTTGTTGGTGGAGAAGGTGTCATGCCTAGATTTCTATTAGAGGAATAATAACAAATGTCTAGAAAAAAATATCCTTCTATGGTTGTTTCCCTTTGCATATCCCAGATTTGTTGTTGAAGTTTCTTTATGTGATGAGCTAAAGCATTCAATTTATCCTCATCTATTTCAGCCATGGTGGTTTGGATTTCACTTTTTTGAGTTTCAACGTTAGGATCTTGTTAAAATGGGAATACAAGTGTTACAATCTAGCTAAACTTTGATCTTTGTTTGGAGGAGTTCCAAGGATTACAACTAAGTCGAATAGAATGAAAAATTCTATTGATGGGACTAAGTTTGATTTGATTGTATAACATTGTTTCGTGATGAAAGGATGACAAATACCAATGATGAAACTAGGTTTAACATGTTGGAAATAATGTGCCTCAATCTCACAGGCTGAAACCTCTGAAAGGGCCAAGTCAGTGTGACATCTTTTGTGTTTGGCCGACTAGCAATTTGAATCTTGTTGAACAGTTCAGGTCGTTGTGACCTTGCAGAAGTCTTGCCGAACGGTTATACATTGGAGTCATCAGGATAACCTATGGTGGCTCGGTATGAATTCTGGGCGATGTGTGGATGTCTCACTAACATCGTTTAGTTTGAAGTCATCGAGGAAACTCTCACCAAAAGGATCGTTTCGATATGATGTCACATCAAATATTGGAAATCTCATCGACGGTGTTACACTTGGAGTCTTCGGTGTAACACGGAGGCTTCGCTAAGAACTCCTAGCAACAGTAATATGTCTCACTGATGGTATACACTTGGGGTCTCGGGGTAATGTGGAAGCCTTGGTAAGAAGTCTTGCCAAAGGTTGACTCTCTTGCTGATAGTGGAATGTTTTGTTGTAACTTGGAGGCATCAATATGACCTCTTGGCGAAAGTGGTAGGTCTTACCGATCTTTTGGGCACTTTGAAATAACATGAAGTATTCGCTGTGAAGTCTCAACAAGAGTGGTAAGTCTTGCCGACTGTTCGATGCTCGATGTAACTTAAAGTCTTCAGAGTAAAGTCTCAACGATGGATGTGTCTCAGCGATGAAGAAGTCTATTGTCAGTATGACTTGAGAACTTGGTATGAACTCTCTACGAATGTGATAAGTCCTGCCGACTATTATTTGGCGCTCGGTATAACTTGAGACTTCGGTGGGATGTCCTAGCGAAAGCGATAGTCTCACTGATATGCATGCTAAGGTCGATATAAGTTGTAAGCTTGGTGGAACCTCTTGCTAATGGAGATGACTCTTGGTGATAACGTGTAATCGGGTCTTGTGGCATCGGGGAGACACTTCTTGTGTATCACCAACATGCCAACATAGTTGAATCCTTTTGACCATGTGAAGACTATCCTATGTGGCTTGTAGTCAACCAATCAGAGAAGCCAAATGGGAACCATTGGAAGATAGTTCGTTGTGGCAGTTCTGAGAGGAATCTCGACAGATAGGGGTGACATGGTTATACTCTGTGATTGCAGATTGTGACTGGTTCGATGGTTCGACGAATTGTTGTGTGATTGTATGATCAGTGGATGAATTCTATTCTGTGAAGACTGTAATGTGAATGTTCTATAACAAGGTTGTTAATGGTGAATGATATTGTAAACTGACATCAAAAAGAAAAGTCAGATATCTATATGTAATATTTATTACTGTAATACAAAGTGACTTCTCTTGGTGTGGTGGGTTTTTCTCCCGTAAGGGTTTTCCCACGTATATTTGGTGTTCATATGTGTTTGTCTATTTCTCTGTTTTAGTAATCTCTTTCTTTTACATCTTAATTGGATTGTAATTGTAATTTTAAAAGGTATATATTCTTCCCTGAGGTTTTGACATTAGGAGAGTTGTTTCCTTATTAGTTTCCTTACAAGTGGTACATTGGGTTTTTTGTGTCAATTTCCATTTAGTGGGAGTCTTGTAGAAGTTTTTTAATTTCTAATTACAGATTGAGATGGAAAGCACATCAGAAAGATTGAAATAGAGAAGTTCAATGGCAGCAATTTTGAGTTGTGGAAACTCAAAATGGAGGATCTTTTAGTGGATCGTGATCTGTGGCTTGCTGTGTCTGGAACTAAACCTACAGGCATGAAGCAAGAAGATTGGGACCTTGCAAATAGAAATTCTAAGGGGTTGATAAGGCTCTGTTTGATAGACTCCGTTCTTCTGAATGTGAATGAAGAGAAGACTACATCTTCCTTGTGGAAGAGACTGGCATCTATTTATCAGGGGAAGTCCTTGGTGAATAAACTTTTCTTGAGGAAGAAGTTGTACACTTGAAAAGGAATCACGGGGAAGGAGGTTCTGTAGCTGATCATTTGAAAGCATTCAATATGCTGATTGCACAGTTAACATCTGTTGGTGTGAAGATTGATGAAGAGGATCGTTGTATGCTGATATTGTGTTCTTTGCCAAATTCATGGGATCACCTTGTGATGGCTATTGGGAGTACAACATCCAGTTTCAAGATGGAAGATGTTGTTGCTTCTTTGTTATCAGAAGAAATGAGAAGGAAATCTTCTGAGATGGTGAAGAATACGGCTATTAGAGGAAGGTCGTGAGAGAAAGCAAGAAGAAGGATAAGAAATCAAAATTAAAATGGAGAGGAGATCAAAGTCTCTGGAAAGTCAAAGGTGAAGTGCTAGAAGCATGGGCAACCTAGTCATGTCAAAAGTTGTAAAGAGGGAGAAAGAAGAAGAAGTATTCTTCGACAATGATTCTCACATTGATGGAGGCGCTTCATTTGTAGCCTTGGCTACATAGGCATCCCAGAGATGATGTTTGGCTGATTGATTAGACATCTTTCCATGACATCATAGAGGCTGGTTCATAGTATAGAAGAATATGATGGTGGAAAGGTGTACTTGGCAGTGATTCAACTTTGAAATTGTTGAGTGTTGAAAGTGAGAATCAATTCCACGATGGTAGAGTGAAGGGAATCAATAATGTAATACATATACAGTCTGGCTCGGAAACTTACTTCTGTAGAAGTATGCCAGTGATATTGGAGTGCAAGTCACATTCTGCGGAAATGGCTGCAAGATGACTAGAGGCTCATTGGTGCTAGCAAGAGGTGCTCGTATTGGTGCCTTGTACAAGCTGGATGCACATGCAGTTCAATGTAACAGTGTCTCTATAAAGAGGTAAAGAGGGAAATGTTCCTAATTGTGTAAACTCTATGGAAGTTAAACTTCTAGCAGAAAAGACTATGCTCTGGCATCATAGGCTAGGCCACATTGGAGAAAAAGGTTTAAAAACCTTGAAGAATAAATACCTGGTTGAGGGGCCTCAAGATTGTAACCTTGAATTTGAATTCTGTGAACATTGTATATATGGAAAACATCACTGTGTTTCATTTTATTCTAGTTCTCATAAATCTTTTGGTTTGCTAGATTATATTCATTCTGATGTATTTGGTCCTATGAATGTTCCTTCTTTGTCTAAGTCAAGATACTATGTATCGTTCATTGATGATTATTCGAGAAGAACATTTGTTTATTTTCTAAAAAGTAAATCAGAAGTGTTCAGTTAGTTTAAGGAATTTAAGAACCTTGTAGAAAATCAAATTGGAAGAAAAATTAAATGCTTAAGCACTGATAATGGCGGTGAATTTTTTTCTGATGATTTCGAGAGGTATTGTAAAGACCATGGAATTAAAAGACATAATACTACACCTTATACTCCATAGCAAAATGGAGTTGTAGAAAGGTTCAATAGGATAGTGATGGAGAGAGCATGAAGTATGCTGAGTAGTGCTAGCTTGGAGGAGAAGTTGTGGGCTGAGGTTGTTGCTACTGCATGTTACCTGATTAATCGTTCTCCAAATTCTACTCTTGTTGAGAAAACTCCTCTGGAAGCGTGGTCTGGTAAGAAGCCCTCTTTAAGACATTCATGTTTTTGGCTGTGAGGCATATGCTCATGTGTCATATGAGAAAAGATCTAAATTAGAGAACAAGGCTGTCAAATGTATTTTTATTAGCTATAGCACTGGCATAAAAGGATACAAGCTTTGGAATCCTGATACGGAGAAGGTTGTATATAGTAGAAGTGTAATCTTTCATGAGCTAAAGACTTCTACCTTGGATCTGCAGTCAGAGACAAAGCCAGAAAACAATAAGGATGTAGTTGAAATTCCTCCTACACCTAGGAAAGAGGAATTGAAAATTCAAAATGTACCTGAAACTGAGGAGAGCTCAAGTAGTTCTAAAAGTTCTGAAGAAGAAGAAGAACCTCGGCCTCAGCAAGTGAGGAGGTCAACCCATGAAAGAAAACAACCTGAGAGTTATGGGTTCTCTTTGATAGATTCTACTTGTGCCTATGCTTTGATTTCTAGCACTGATGAGCATAGGACTGTAAAAGAGGCATTTAGAATGTCTGATTCAAACTCTTGGTTGGAAGCCATGAATGAAGAAATGGCATCATTAGAAAAGAATGAAACTTGGAGTTTGGTGCCCTTGCCTAAAGGTAGAAAAGTTGTTGGCTACAAATGGGTATTTAAAAAGAAGATTGGTCTGGATGGCAGTGTGGAAAAGTACAAGGCAAGATTGGTTACGAAGGGTTATTCCCAAGTAGAGGGAATTGATTATGGGGAAATTTTTTCTCATGTAACTAAGTTGATATCTATCAGATTTCTTTTGTCACTTGCAGTAGTGTATGACTTAGAGGTCGAACAGATGGATGTGAAGACAACATTTCTTCATGGTGATATTGAAGAAGAGAATTACGTGTCCCAACCTGAGCACTTTGTGGAGAAAGGTAAAGAGAAACTGGTTTGCAAGTTAAAGAAGTCTCTGTATGGGTTAAAACAGTCACCTAGAATGTGGTACTAGAATTTTGATACTTTTGTATTGTCTTTGGAATTTGTAAGATCAAAATTTGATCATTGTGTCTATTATAAAGCTAAAAGTGATCAAGTTCTTATTATTGCTCTCTATGTTGATGATATGTTGTTCATAGGCAATAGTAAGTTGATGATTTCTGATCTTAAGTCTCAGTTGTCTACTAAGTTCGAAATGAAAGATATTGGTGCAGCAAGATATATTCTGGGGATGGAGATAACTAGGGATAGGAATAGTAGAAAACTTTGGCTTAGTCAGAGTAAGTATATCAAGACTGTTCTAGAGAGATTTTGCATGAATGATTGCAAGCAACTAGTTGTTCCAGTCTTGCAAGGAACGAAGCTATCTGTTGAAGATTGTCCAAAATCTCCTACTAAGATGGAGGACATGACCAGTGTACCCTATGCTAGTATGGTTGGAAATCTCATGTATGCAATGGTCTGTATAAGGCTAGACATTGCCCAAGCAGTGGGAGTTCTTAGTTGGTTTATGGCTAATCTTGGAAGGACACATTGGGATGTTGTGAAAAGAGTTTTCAGATATTTGAAGGGCACTTCATATTTTCCTTTGTGTTACCATGGGAACTTGGTTGAATCACAGAGGACTCTCAGTATTCAAGGCTATGTGGATTCTGATTGGGCAGGGGACATTGACAACAGGAGGTCCACCAGTGGATATACTTTCATGTTGAATGGTGGTGCAATGAGTTGGATGAGTAAGCGGCAGGTTGTAGTCGCTTTGTCCACTACATAGGTTGAATACATGGCAGCTACTCATGCTTGTAAAGAAGTAGTTTGGTTAAAACATTTGTGTTCTAACATTAGTTTTGATGCAAGGAAAATAACTATTTTTTGTGACAGTCAGAGTGCAATTTTTCTGGCTAAGAATCCTATTTTCCATGCCAGGACGAAACATATAGATGTACAGTACCACTTTGTATGAGATATGGTGGAGGATGGAAAGGTCAGTTTGGAAAAAAATGATACTCTGGAGAATGTTGCAGATGCATTGACGAAGCCAGTGAGCATAGAAAAGTTCAGGTGGTGTGCCAGTTCAATGGGCCTTAGTGCCCATGATTTTCAGTAGGTTCGTTGTGCCCTAGAGGTGAATATGTGATCTTCATCAAGTGGGAGATTGTTGGAAATAATGTGCCTCAATCTCATAGGCTAAAACCTCTAAAAGGGCCAAGTCGGTGTGACATATTTTGTGTCTGGCTGACTAGCAGTTTCAATCTTGTTGAATAGTTTAGGTCATTGTGACCTTGTAGAAGTCTTGTAAAAATGATTATACATTGGAGTCATCGGGATAACCTATGGTGGCTTGGTATGAAGTCTGGGAAATGTGTGGATGTCTCACCAACAACATTTAGTTTGAAGTCATCGGGGAAACTCTCGCTGGAAGGCTTGTTTCAATATGATGTCACATTGAATATCGAAAGTCTCACCGACGGTGTTACATTTGGAGTCTTCGGTGTAACATGAAGGCTTCGCTAAGAACTCCCGGCAACAGTAATATGTTTCATCGATGGTATACACTTGGGGTCTCAGGGTAATGTGGAAGCCTCCGTAAGAAGTCTTGCCGAAGGATAATTCTCTTGCCGATAGTGGAACATATTGTTGTAACTTGGAGGCATCGGTATGACCTCTTGGCGAAAGCGGTAGGTCTTATTGATCGTTTGGGCACTTCGGAATAACATGAAGTATTCACTGTGAAGTCTTAGCGAGAGTGGTAAGTCTTGCCGACCATTCGGTGATCGATGTAACTTAAAGTCTTCGGAGTAAAGTCTCAACAATGGATGTGTGTCTCAGCGATGAAGAAGTCTGTTGTTGGTATGACTTGAGAACTCGGTATGAACTCTCTGCGAATGTGATAAGTCTTTCCGACTATTATTTGGCACTCGGTATAACTTGAGACTTCGGTGGGATGTCCTGGTGAAAGCGATAGTCTCACCAATATGCATGTTGAGGTTGATACAAGTTGTAAGCTCAGTGGAACCTCTTGCTGATGGAGATGACTCTTGGCGATAACTTGTAATCAGGTCTTGTGGCATCGGGGAGACACTTCTTGTGTCTCACCGACATGCCAACACAGTTGAAGCCTTTTGACCATGTGAAGACTATCCTATGTGGCTTATAGTTGACCAATCAGAGAAGCTGAATGGGAAACATTGGAAGATAGTTCGTTGTGGCAGTTCTGAGAGGAAGCTTGACAGACAGGGGCGACATGGTTATACTCTGTGATTGCATATTGTGACTGGTTTGATGGTTCGACGAATTGTTGTGTGATTGTATGATCAGTGGATGAATTCTATTCTGTGAAGAATGTAACATGAATGTTCTGTAACAAGGTTGTTAATGGTGAATGCTATTGTAAACTGACATCAGAAAGATAAGTCGGATATCTATATGTAATCTTTATTACTGTAATACAAAGTGACTTCTCTTGGTGTGGTGGGTTTTTCTCCCGTAAGGGTTTTCCCACATATATTTGGTGTTCATATGTGTTTGTCTATTTCTCTATTTTAGTAATCTCTTTCTTGTACATCTTAATTGGACTGTAATTGTAATTTTAAAAGGTATCTTTGCATTCTTCCTTGAGGTTTTGACGTTAGGAGAGTTGTTTCCACATCTAGCTTTCCTTACATAACAATCAAAGATATGATATATTTTGATGATTTAGGCACTTTGAGATGTTTAGATCTAGGTTTAGTTTGGAGAATTACACTTGTATAGGTTGGTTTTAACAAGTTTATACTTCTAAGGTATCTAAGGAATGATCTTGGACTTGGAGTTTTAAAATTTTGGTTCAAACTTGTGAGACAAGATACTCAAATCTTTGGAAAAGTCTTGGATTTTTGCAGTAATACATCATGTATAGCTCTAGATTGTTCTTACAAGATTTCTTGTAAAAATTAAAGGTTAACCTTTCTCTAAAGTTGTAGAGCATAGACAAAAAATTTTGATGTTGTTTTGGACTAAGAGGTTTGATCTTTCGTGAAATCGTGTAAACCCCATATTCTGACTATGTTTTTCTTAAGGAAAGGTTGAACACTACTGAAAGGACTGATTTTCCAAAGATGGATGAACCTAAGTTATTGTTTCAAGGTCTGCAAGAGGTGCCAAAACAAAGACAAGAGGCACCAAAACTCTAAAAATTGTCCAAAATGACTCTAAAATAGCTGAATTACCCTCCCAAAGGCTTGTTTTCCCAGATTTTTCAATTATGGACTTGTTTCCCTCAATGGATGTAGTTCTGAATCAAGGTTTTCAATCTCAAAATGTAACATTTTTTATGTTGTTTGTTTTGAAGACACATCAAGTAGAATATACACTCCTAAGGCTGTGTAAGACTATATTCTTTTAGATTCCACATGGGTTTTACCCCAGCCGCACTATCTTTAGCAGATGAATTCATAAGCTTGGTTGCACAAGATCCCCCTTACAATGCACTCTCTTCTCAGGTCAACCAAGCTTCTAGTCCCCATGAAACTTTCATGGCAAAATGATCATCTCTACTAAAAATTGCGAGAATTTGGATGCCTTGGCAATGACCGTTGTTGCACCAAAGAATAGATAAAGGATTTGGCCAAACTACAACAAGGGTTTTAATTCGGGCATTCCATTTTTGGGGGATAATCCATGCAGCAAGAGTCCCTTTCAATCCATCTCGTCGGAATCATTCTCATGATACTTGAACTTTCCCCCAAGTATCCACATTTATATCCCATTTGGAAATCACTTGGCTTTAGCATGTTACTGGTTGGGTCATTCCTTTGGGTGAGTACTTTTTCCCACAAGGAAAGCCCTCTTAGATAAACAAAAGAAAGCAAGTATACGCATAGTTCGATTGATCTTTATTTCACATGAATAAAGAGAGAACTCATGCCATATACTCCACTTACACTCGCACATAAAAAAGAATGGGTCTGGCTTTTTGGATCACCCAGTTAATGGGAGAGCATATGCCTACCATCCATCACATACAAAATACATGGTGTTCATTAACCCATTAATTAAGCTATGTTCCTAACTTAACCAAAAGAAAACATGATATTCATTAACCTTTTAATTAAGCTACGTTCCTATCTTAACCAAAAGGAAACAAGCAAATAACATCCATCCCCTACAATATGTTAGTAGTTTATGTTTTGAGTCTTTAACAACGAATCTAGGAAACCTGCAAAGCACAACATAGAATGTGAGTTTCCCAATTTGGTGAAAAACTACAAGAGGTGCCAAAACAGAGACAAGAGGTGCCAAAACAGAGGCAAGAGGCACCAAAATAGAGACAGAGAGTTCAAAAATAGAGTTAGAAAAGCCAAAGCTCCCTAAAACAATTTGCAAGAGGCACCAAAACTCCAGAAAAAATGTAGAATGGTCTTAGAACAGGTGAAAATGGTCCCGAAATAGTTTGCAAGAGGCACCAAAACTCTTAAGATAGTCCAGAATGGTCCCGGAACAAGTGAAAATGGTCTCATAACAGTTTACAAGAGGCGCCAAAATAGGTGCAAGAGGCGCCAAAACTCTCAAGATAGTCCAGAATGGTCTTGGAATAAGTGAAAATAATCTCAGAACAATTTGCAAGAGGTGCCAAAACAGGTGCAAGAGGCGCCAAAACTATCAAGACAATCTAGAATGGTCCTGAAATAGGTGAAAACAATCTCAGAACAATTTGCAAGACGTGCCCAAACTCAAGCAAGAGGTGCCAAAACTCTCAAGACAGTCTAGAATGGTCCTGGAATAGGTGAAAACAGTCTCAGAACAGTTTGCAAGAGGTGCCAAAATAGAGACAAGAGGTGCCAAAACTCCAGAAATAGCCCAAAATTGCCTCAAAATAGGTGCAAAAGGCTCCCAAGTCCCAAATTTGAACCTGCAATCACAAAATTTGCAAAAATTTAGAAACAAATGAGGCAAAGGCCCCACGATGGGTGCCATTTTTTTGCATGTGTTGAATGTGGAGTGAATTTAATGTCAACACAAACCTTAATGAAACAGTTTACATTCAAAGTTTGATCAAGTAAACTACTCTATTTGTAATACAATCAAACCTTTCCAATGCATATCATTGTCCTCTATTTCTAGGGATTTATTAAACCATTTGGCCCTCAAATTTCTATGGCCATAATGGTTGTTAAAATGGCAACCTAGAAAATGAGATTTGATGCTTAATATGCAAGCTAAGATGATTTCTATGTGCAAATGTGTTGGGGAAGGATTAGTGGTATGCTTCTAAATGAAACAAAATGATGGAAAGGATAATGGATACGATGATAAATGAAGGATGATGTTGATGATAAATGAACAAGTGGAGATGAGTGAGATGATATGAAACTAAAATGATCTATTCATGATTATGCATATGCTCAAATGCAACAAAAAATCAAACTAATCTAAAATGCAACTATGATGTAATATGTTAATCTAGTATGAATGCAACATAAAACATGATATGAAATCTAGTTATAAGACTCCAAGAATGCTCCAAGCTCCTAAGAAAAACCTGCATAGTAACTTTTCTTCAAATGTGGATGATAAATGCAAAGACAAGGGGGTGTATTTATAGGGTTTCTCAAGCATTTTGTGAGGTGGCACCTATCAACGGTCTAGATTCAAAGGAGAAAGAATAGATGGTGGAGATGGAAGGAATCAGGATGTTGTCCCCTTGACCAAGGATAACATGCCATGTGTGTGGGAGGAATCTCTTGACCAATGGGCAACATGCCATTTGGATGGGAGACCCAAGTGTGTGAAACAAAGACCCATGTGCTCCAATTTTTTTGGAAGTGTGGGAGAATAAAGCCATGTGCTTTTTCCAATTGGTGGAAGTGTGTGAGGATAATTCTAATTAATAATTAGGCTTATTTATTTTCATGTGACCTTTGTGGGGTGGCACAAGAAAATGTAGTAGACATGTGCTCTAATTCTTAATCAGGATTAAGGAAGATTAATTAAATAAACACATTTAGGACGCTTTGTTTATTTAATTATTTAGAAGAATATGATTTTTGAGAATTAAAAGAATAGTGAAAAATATAAATAGAGTAAGACTTTATTTATACATAGTTGAAACATTAATCAAATAGCTTGTATTTAATTAACTGAATATGATGACCATTTTTAGGTGTATACAATAATCATTTATGATTATAGGTATATATCCTTTTATCGTAATTATTTTCTGTAATAGTTGCGTTTTTAATTTAAATATGTTATATATATATATATGATCATTTAAGATGACATATATATGTATATGTATATATATAAATGTGTAAATTTATGTATTGAGAATTTTATTGAAAAGTAATTTGGTTATGATAAAGTGTGTATTTAATCATTAAATAGAATATGATTAGACAGTTCGTTGAATATTAAAATATGTTTGTATAATTTCTTTAGTTATTTTAAATGAAACAAATAAGTAAAGGTAATTGATTATTAAAGTGGTCGTTTTTATATAATTTCAATTATTTATTATTTGATGGTAATGTTTCTATAATTAAATAAAAATATTATGTGATTTAATTATGTTTCTTTCAAAAAATAAAAATACAATGAATTGGTTTAGGATATTAATTGGGTATGAAAATGTAAGTAGTTATAAGGAAATTTAATGATTATTGTGTTAAAGTTGTAGTGAGTTACTTACCAAATATTTTTTGATTAGGTAAGCAACATTTACAAGGTGTCTTACCCTTCACATAGAGCCACAAGGGCCAAAGAGTTCAAGACCAAAAAAGCATCAAAAAACACTAAGCCAAAAAACAAACACAATGGACCAACAACAGACAGACAAACAGCGGACCAACAATAGACTAACTTACAAAATATGTTATATAATGGCTTTAATTATTTTAAACGATTTCTTGACAAATGAAAGGATAAAATGTAGTGACAAACTAAATGTCCTTTGAGATTGGTCACTTTGAATGTGTTAGAAAAATTAAAGCTTGATTTTGAGGGTTCCATATCGTGTTGACTCTCGTTTGAGTTAGTTTGATTCTTGTGAACTATGGTTCTTGTGTTAGATATGATTTGGTGGGTTTTAACCTTGCACTTGGATGTTGTTCATGGAGACCTAGTGTGAGATGGTGCATGTCTCACTTGTCGTATTTTCTTATTTGACTTGATATTTTTTGTGGAAGTTGGCTTACCCCGATTGCGTTTTTGAGATTTTTTTGTTGGAAGGGAGAGTGGCTTCCTGCAAGGGCTGGACCTCTAAGTGGTATCCTGGGTAACCCATGAGAAATTTGAGTAATCAAGTGATAACCTAATAAATATTTAGGGGGTGGGTAGTAATTCACACTAAGAAAAGATAATGGATGCCTCTCTCATGGCCCAAGTACTTGTTTAGGCTTGGGATGAGACAAGAAGGCCTGGAATGGAAAATCAACCACCTTGTCTTCATGAAAGGTGAGTTGATTCCACATGTGTAAGAATGGGGGTTGGGGATTGGTTGAGGTTGCCAGGGTAACCCAGGATGGGGTTAGTAATCTATGAATATATGCATTGGGTAACCCATGTCAAGCCATGTGATGACACTCTACCCTTTAGCAACCATTTATGTTTGTTGTTATTTTCCCCTTGTTTCTTTTGTTCCTCTGGAAGCAGATGTTGTCTTTTGTTTATTGTTGCTCTTATTTTTTGAGTCTTGTTTGCCATGGTTCACTTGGCTATTTTGGTTGAGGGTCTTTCTTTTTAGCTCCTAGCATAGGGGGTAGGCCTTTAGGTCCACGCAGTCGAGTGGAACGTGTTATGCACCCTATTGGGTCCCTAGTCAAGGATTGAGATGTGGAGATTTTTGCCACTTACAGTGACTCTGGAGTGGTGCCAGAGATGGATCCAGTCTTGATACTTTGTATTCACCTTTTTAGTTGTATTATTCTATCGTATTGTATCATTCTTGTTCATGTTGGGGAACACTTCTGTATTAATGTAATTCTTGAATGATGTAATGTAATGAAACAAATGTAATGTATTATGTTACCCTTATATACCTCATGCAGCTAATGATTCGTGGTAGCCATTATTCGATGTGTGTATCTATGGAAATATGCTTCGATGAATTCACATGATGATAGTATGCTTATGGTTATTGGGAAAGAGTTAATCTTGTTATATTGAGTTTTCATGTGTGGATGTTTCTTATTGATGGATTATAATGGATGTATGATCACGGTTTATAATTTAATCTTGGAATTGGTCAGTTATCGTTATGGTATGGGTTTACATTTTGTAATGCTGTCACGTGGACCCTAGCAGGATGTAGTGTGTGTTGTATATGTATTATTGCTTCACTTATGTTCTTTGTTAATGTGCATCATATGCTATGTTTTATTTTCAAAAAAAAATTATTGTGCTTTAATTGTAAGTTATTGTTGTCCTCTGGGGTTCACGTGGTGAGGCATTACATGAACTTCTTTATCCCAACACACTTTTGTCTAGTATCCCATAAGATTAAAAAGGTTAAAAATGCATCTCATCATGAGAAAACATTTCATTTATTCAAATCTAAATTATACCATCTAGTTACCCAACATGACAGGCTCCAATCTCTATGGTATTCTCCCTTAACACATTATCAAAAGTTCAAATTGAACCTAAAAGAAACAACACTTAGCAACTAAAACTAGGACTAGCAATACCAAAAGTTCAGAATGACCATCATAAGAGATTGAAAAAGAATACCTAAGAGGAGAAATTATCAATTTCAACATTAAATCACGAAGAATATTGGCAATTCAATAGCTATAATGAATAAAACATTAAAAATGTCACAAAATAAATGGAAAGAAAGAGCTCAATGGCCAGTCCTAGCATAAGAAAATCAAAGAAATCATGCTATCCCTCAACATTACATTTACCAATCCAAACATATCTTGGAAAAATGTATAGCAAACATAACCATAAAATGAGGTGACTAATGCCAACCACACCAAATGGAGTAACCGCTACATGACACTTAAGACCACATTGTCCTAAGCGCACGAGAGATTAAAAACCAGACACATTAGGCCATTGGGTTATAAATATATCTCTCTTAAACAAATTTGGATAGCAATCAAACAATCATGGTTTCCTACTTCTTGCATTCATTTACTATATTTTAATGCAATACAATATTTTCCTTACACACTAGGGTTCATGCAATCATCCTTTGTGTAAAGAACATATACAAGAGAGAGAGAGAGAGAGAGAGAGAGAGAGAGAGAGAAACACAGTATTTCACACTCACACAAGGTATACACTTAGCACTTGTCCAAAGTTCATTTCGATATCTCATTCACAAAATAATTACATTCACAAGATCATAAATATAATGAAAACTAATTTTAAATTCTCTATTTATGATTCACTACTACACCATATCATTCACAATGCACAATTCATAGGATGCAGACAAATAGAATGCTCTTCATAATGCCACAAAATAATTTATTCACCCATTTCCTCACCCAAAACCCAAGCACTAGACATGCACATTAGCAAGAAAACTTTTCAGTCACATCATTGTTTTCATTAGGCAAACCTCATTACTTGATTTATAAACAAGCAATACTGGATTATAATCACTCCTATTACCTATGATAATTCCCTAACACATCTTAAAAAAATTCACTCATTTATCCTCTTGTGAATTAAATACTATAACCCTATATGTATATTTCCTTTACATGTATCATCACATTAATTTTCAAACATATATCACATCAACTTATTTCCTATCAACATTCTAATTTAAACATTCATATGTTACATCAAACCACACAGATCTCTTATAGAGCTAAAAAATCCATATTTCCAAATCAAATAGGTACATGAAGGAATGATTTCAAACTTTCTAGCACACACTTACAAGTAGTTCACCATCTTTTCCCTATTCAACACCTATGTTATAACATGGTCTATTAATCCATTATTTCATAAGAATTTCCTATACTATCCATGCAAAGGTGTTCTACCTAATTCCAAACGAAACAAAGTCCTAGATGCAATGCATAAACTTTCATATACAAAATTTCCATTCTCAGCAAGCATTTTATTTTTTTATACAATTCAAATGTTATTCCTTACTAAGCATTAAATGCCTCTATTCATGTCTAATACATTCCTAAGTAGTGTCTTTATGAATCTATTTTTTAGATAAAGAGAGAAGAGAGAGGGAGAGTTGTCAATTAATCAATGCATATATATGCCAATTAAGTAAGGTCATGCAAGAATTATCAAACTTTCTAGACATAACATCACTATCTACCATGCATCTTTGTGCTACATGCTCTTAAATGTGCAAATTCCAACATTTCACAACATTTCCTAACATTAAATAAATGCAATAGATAGTTCCTAATTCCTTACTGAGAGATGAAATTATACAAACAATCCTTTTGCATACAATATCACATATATGTAAAATCCATACATCTAATTGATACAACACATCATAAATCGACATCTTTTATATTTCATATCAAACTTGGAAAAGAAAGAGGGGAGAGAGGACATCATTCAGCTAGTATATGTTCACTAAACAAATTGTTCACATATGCATTATGATCTATTCTAAGTCAAATTATTATGTGTAACATAAACATGCTATCCTACTATTTATAAGGAAAGTAAACATACTACTTTGTAATAAAGCTAGTTGTATGAGCATTCATGGTAACATCATTTAAAGGAATACATACAAGATGATCAGTCACTCACTCAACACTAACCTTAGCATTTAGCAAGTACCCAAAAACAACTACAAGAGGAAAAAATATCACATAGCATCATATAACAATCGTCACATCAAAAGGGAAAGCACAAAATATGAATACACATAATGCACATAGCTATAATTTCTAGAGAGAAGGGAGAAAGAGTACAAGCACAAACAAACATAAGGTGACGTCTAGGGAATGCACAACCAAGAAGACTTGAAATGAAAGATTCAAGGTTAACTATTAAAGTTACACTACTATCTTGCATAATGGGCATACATTATTGGAACCAAGGAACCCCAGAGGACAACACTATCTATGCCACACGATTGGAACTTTTGTTTTTTTTGAAAGGAAATAACAATGGACACATAACATAACATATAATTTAAACCTAGGTCCTCTAAGGTTCCTCGACTATGCTACTCACATAACTATCAACCACGATAACTAGAATTCATTTCATTAACTACCAAGACATCATGATTTATCGAACAAGCACAATTCATTTTAAAAGCATCACATTAAATGATTTGATGTAACATATCAACTAATAATCATCATTAGGTTCATTTCTAGCTAACTATATATATACAAGATGCATTACATTATAGTATTCATTACAAGAAGAATACATCAATATTTGTTACATCATTTCAATTTTTACAACAATGCTTCCTAGAGTACATGTGGGAAGAATACATATGATTACAATAAGAGATACATCTAATATACAATCCAATACATATGCATAAAATTTTGTCTCCTCAATCAGGAATAGGATCCAGAGTCCACAACAAATGAACAATCTCCATGCACATGAACATATAGCAAGGACACCCAATGGAGGAAAAAGAACCAACCTCCCAACCATGTGGAACCCTGAGGTCCATCTCATATGCTAAGAGATAACACAAGGTCCCACTATAACTGACAGTCAGGAAAGCAACAAGCTAACACAATTAGGGGTTACACATGGACTCCAACACAACACTACTATCAACATCAACATCTCTTACAATACTGACTTCACTTCCAAAGGCACTCACACAACAAAAATAGAAATTACAACTAGGGAATGCTATACTGCAATAGGGGAAAGTGTGATCACATAGCTTGATATGGGTTATCCTGGTGGGTCTTCCTAGGCTCCCAACCCCCATCCTGGGTTATCCTGGCAGCCTCTCTCAATCCTCAGCTCCCATACAAACTCATGTGGAATCAACACACCTTTAATGAGGATAAGTTAGTTGATCTTTCCATTCCAGGACTTCCCATCTCATCTCAAGCCTAAACCACAAGCACTTGAGCCATGAGTGAGGCATATCATTATCTTGTTTAATGTAAATTGTACCCATTCCCCCTAATTCATTATTAAGGTTATCATTGGATTAAGAAACCCTCCAATAGGTTATTCTGGGCACCACTTTGGGTCTTGGCTCCCATGGAGAGCCACTCCCCCTACTTGCAACTAGTAAACCCTACACAAAGCAAGGAATTATCCATCTTGCATACTTAACATAATCACATGAATCCATACATAGTGCAAGGCATTTACCATCTTGCACCCAACAGATGACATTTACAAACCACTTCCAATGTGAACCATCATAAGAATCATACATGCAAAAATACTCCCTCCTAAGCCTCTAGAAGCCAACCTTAACAACTTGCACAAATTACTCCCACTTTTAGACAATTACTAAAATCAATTTTCCCTACCTAATTACCCATTTCACTTATTATCATAATCAATTAATTCCCATAGGCATAAATATTCTTTTACTAAAACCATAATATATATATATATATAAAAACATAATGCAATTTTCAAAAAAGTCTTTCAAATTACAATATGGCAAACATATATAAACATACATATATATAATCAATTGTTGAACCATAAGACATATTTGTCAAATATCCAAAACAACATATTCTCATCGAATACCAAATGCAATTTATTTCCATCGAATACCAAAATATAAAGAATCGAATACCAAACATATAGAATGTCCATCAAATAACAAACATATTAAATATCTAATGTAATACACAGGAAGGATTTCACCTTGCATAGCATCATATATATATAATTCAAAAAATGGAATTTGCAACATACAACATTGAATGCCAAGCATAAACAACATACCAAGTATAGCCATTGAATGCCAACATATAACCATCGAATTGAATTTGAAGTATTCAGTAATGAATACAAAACACAGAGGTGAAATTGCTATGTATGGTAACAAATGAAAACCCCAACTAAGCACAAGAGCGCTACTAAGGTAGCAAGTATGTAGGGGAGAAAGATCTCCATATGCCAAAATTCAATGAAATAACAAACTTAACCCAGACACGCGGCTGAGGAAGCAAGTTTGTAGGGGAAGGAGGGTAGCATGGATTAGAGGGATAGTTGATTGTGATGACTCTAGTTTCAATAACCACCCTCTCAATAAATCTCATTCATATTGTAACCTTGCACAATTTTATCAAGGCGGAGGTGATAATAGCACCGCTAGTCTTCCCAAGGAACATTGGAGCTTAAGTTGCATGCCATAAATAAAATGGAAGGGTTGTAGAAGGTGCATGTATTTGGAAAAATGCCTCAAATAGATGTTATCTCATGAAGTGTAGTAAGTGCAGGATTGCACAAGTTGGATTTGTTGAAAAGGCTTAAGAAATTTTCAAAGAAAGAAATCGGCCGAGGGGAAAAGGGTAAATTGATGCCCTTGTGAGATGTAAGATTGCAGGATATGCACAAAATGGATTTGTTAAGAAGCTCAAGAATTTTCAAGCAAATGCATTTAGCAGGCGAAGATAGATTTTATCTCATCAAATGCAATGGTTGCAAGATATACATAAATTGGATTTATTAAGACATTCAAGAAAGCAATCAATAGATGTAAATAAATGATTCCTGAGGAATACATGACATGCATAAAATATATTTTCACTAAGATTATAAACAAAATGATTAAATTGTTAAACAATCAAACGATAACACTATCGTTAGAAGAACGAAGACTCATCTATAATTTTGTTTTCCCCAAATTGATTTGATACGATGCCTTCCTTCGCTTATCCTTCTACGTTCCTCCCTTCCAACAATAAATGATGGAATGAAATTCTTTTACAGAAATTTTCTTCTCAAACACTGAATCAATTTTCTCCTAGAATCCCAATTTCCCCACAACCACAACAATATATGAAATTTTGTAGACAAAATTACTCCCTTCAGCAAAAACCCCATAAAAATCTCTCAAAAGGAAATTTATTTACAAGAAGGAAATTGTTCTTTTTTTTTTAAAACCAAAAATCCAATAAAATCTCTCAAAATCCCCCCAAAAACGTAAGTTTCTTTATAAACAATTTGTTCAATGTTTTGCATGAGCTGCATGAAAAACCTTTCTATTTATCATATTGTTTTACTATTTTTTGTTAATTATAGCATTCCATTATAATTTTTATTTTATTTTAATATATTACACATTTAATTTATTATAAACTATGGTTATTAATAAATATATTTATATTTATTTATCAAAGTACCTTTTTACTTGATAATTTATTTTAATGCATCTATTAACTAAAAATAACATTTATCAAAACAATTTTAAATCAAACAAACTAAATGCCAAACCCCCAAACCCTAACCAGGGTTGAAAAGCAAGACCAATTGACCACAGACAACACTGACACACTGACAAGGTATCAGACCAGATACTCATCCTCTTTAAGGATGATGGATAGGGTAGGGGACCAAGATGCTATCTCTGATCAACTATTCCATTAGGTTTAAGGCACGCTCAAACCTACTAATTCAAGGTGGAGTCGATGCCTAGTACCTGCAACACACAAACGTCTTTGCACATATATATAATCATCACATACCTAGTGAAAGGAAATCAAAACATCGTAGGGTTCTCACAAGTGAGAAATATGAGATCCTTCCCTCCACACCTAAATAGCATTTAAAAGCATCATATATTATATCAAATAACATCTTGTAACATCAATAATCATAACCATTCTAAAATAAGGTAACACATTCTATTTCTATATATTATAAACATTATCAATATGATAAGAATATCTATAAACACACGTGATAAGTCCTAACCTAGAACATCACACATAGTCATGACAATGATCTAAGCATATCATTATTAAACGTTAGTACTTCATCAAATATCCTTAAATAAAAACATTAAACAAAGGCTATCATAGACATAAAGAATTTACACTTCTTAGATCATTTCATATAAATCATCAACAAAGGTTAGTATGCTAACATCCTAATACATCATATAGAAATATCTCTTAGTCTCATAGTAAACATAAACAATAAACATAACCTATATAAACCTAGCATCTTAACAAGTCTAGAGTATTACATTATCTAACATAGTAACGTATTGTAACAAAAGTCATAAAATGTTTTAACCACAAGCAAAAAGTAAGGACATAAAACGAATCCACAAGCATCTGACATAAACATCATAAAAAAGTGAATCATGGAGGGCACTACACAATCTTTTATTTTTTATTTTTTTAACGAAATATTTTATATCATTTAGGAGTTCCTTTTTCTATTCAATACAAAATTATGAGTCTATATTGATACATTTTTAGTTGAGAGTCAAGTACTAAGGGTAGTCATTATGTGAAAGTCATTCAAGACCGATCCTCCCTCATCACAAGCCTATATTGATACATTTTCAGTTGAGAGCCGAGTATTGAGGGTAGTCATTCTGTGAAAGTCGTTTGACACTAATCCCCCCTCATCCTTTATATCATACCTCAAGTGAACCTTAGTGAATGGCATAATCAAGAAACATACCATCACCTTCACCCATTATATGCTTTAATTCTTACTAAATTTTGATTTAATACTCTGCATAACAAACAATTTTCAAACTCTAATTTTATTTTCCTGTATATATATGGTCAATAATTTGAATTACAAGTTGTAGGTAGTATGCATGAACTCATCAATAAATTAAATGAAGAAAAATTGTTCATAGATTTTATTTATCTAAAACAGTTTTGTTCCCAAATGTTCTTGTTGATTATGGCAACAAGGTTCATAACAACATGTAGGACAAAGGTGCTTAACTTTGTGTGCTATGCTTGTTCACATATTTGTGCAAATTTGATGGGTAGAACTCTCGTAGCATGTTTTCCAATATAGCAAACACAATTTTGTAGATACCCATTATTGCACTATGCTTTAGGTTTAGAGCTTTAACTATATCACCTCCATAGTTTCAGACTGACTTGGAGTAAGAATTTGCACCATCCATGATAATAAACCTCTTCTCCACATCCATCTTCCATCCTCTTAATTCCAATACAATCTTTTGTAGGTTTGTTAGATCCCTACTGATTTTCCATATTACCTTGCCCTTCCCATTGAGCCATATTTATTTTGGAGGTTTCCAAATTTTCCTTTAAAGACTATTTTCCCCTTCTTTAGAGGGAGTCATTTTGAATCATGATGATAGTTAAATTGTCTATTATTGCCATTTTTGTGGTGGGTTTTTCCAAAATCTTGTTCAAATTCTTGAGCTCCTTCAGAGTGATATCATCTTTGAATAGATGCACATTTGTAATAATACATAATAGTTTGATTCAAAATATCTTGATTCTATCAGGATGATTCTTGGTGTTGATTTTCAGCATACCTTGAGAACCATCATATGCACTCTTATTGATAGATCTTTTCTTGTCTTCATCCATAGTCAATCACCTTCCTTTTCCTGGTTCAATTTTCATAGACTTCCATTAGTGAAGTGACTCCCGAACAAAACATGCAAATAAATGTATGTTAGACCATATGATTAAAATGAACATTTTAGTGCAAATTATTGTCCTTCAATAATGAATGAATCATTTGAAAAAAAATTCCATTTAATATATCATTGAATTGATGGCTTGTAATTTAGGTAATATATGGATTAATTAATTCAAAATTCTTCAACTAATTCATAAAAAGATTAGCTAATTAATTTGTGAAGGGGAATATAGTTTGGAAGACACATAAAGTAGGGTGTTTGTATTAGAAGTTTGAAATTTGGAGAAAAACAAAGAATTCTAAGTTATTGTGGAAAATTACCAATTGTGCTATATGATGTTGGTTTCTACACTATTGTGGTGATTGTGCAATTGTTAAGGTAGTTTCATTTAAAAATTACATTTTTGGAATTGTATGAAGTAGTGGTTTCATAATGTATTTTGAAATGGATGGAAATGTTCAAAGAATACTTCAAATTTTTATTTTTATTTTTAACTTGAAGGTTTTTGAACTCTCTAATAGGACTTTTCAAATGCTCCAAGAGGTTGAATCATATTGGATTCTATTAGAGTTCATAGGTTCAATTAGCCAATTATATATAATTGGAGAGATGAAAATATATAATAAATAATTGTTGTGATATTAAGGATTAAAATAAGTTGATTTGAAATTGGTTATGTATCTAACAGGCCTCAACTTTGTTTTCCCTAGTTTTGTTATTTTTTTTCTTGAATTTAGACTCTCCATAGAAAACTCTTACTCTTCTCTTTTTGTGGTGTTTTACTTTCAATTTCCTTCATGATTGTTATTAATTTAATTGTCGAGAATGTGTAATTGATTAATCCTTTATAAAAAATTGGGTAAGTGTGTGGAAATGAGGGACAAAAGGGAGTTAAAGTAGTCATTTAAAAAAAGAAGTTAAACCTAAACTTGGATGAGTAATTTGAGATGCATGCATTCAAAGTTTTAAGATACAAAAAAAATTATTATTGTAGTATTCCAAATTTAGTTTCTAAACAACTATTTTTTTAAAATAATTAAGAGGGTTAAATTTTGTGTGTACAGAAAAGTGTTCATTTTTTCTTGGTAAAATATAACATAGTACTCAATGTGTGCCCCTTAATTTTTTGTTGCATTCAATATTTTATAAAACCTACCTAGTAGAAAAATAGTTAAGAATGAGTACCAAAAGTTGTGTATTTTATTATTATTGTTTTGTTTATAATTTTTCAAATTGAATGCAGTCTAAAAATTGATTCACTGAGTGTGCATGCCATATAACTTACACAAAAATAATCACTTTTTTTAATGTGTAAAGGATTAAGCATATAACAATCTTATAAGAAATATAATAATTTTGCAATGAATCACACAAATAAATTCCAAAAACTCTAAAATTTTACTAAACTTACCAAGGCCTAGATCACAAATACCCAAATATGTATATATATATATATATATATATATATATATATAAGAAATTAGCTTATTTTCAGCCTTGATAGATATTTTTGGGAAACCTTAATTCTACAATAAATCGCCTATGTATGCTTTAGTTCCTCTAAAATTTAAATTTTAGATGATTTAATGAATTTATGAAAAACCATTTAAAATTAAGAAAAAATTCACCTCGATTTGAAAGATATGTTCTTCCCAAAAACATTTGGCATAAACCTTAATTTTGCAATATAAATTGCTTAATTTGGCTCCAATTTCTTTGAAATTTTTACTATATATACCTCTATATATTATTGAAAAACCTTGATTCTACAATAGAAATTGCTTAATTTGGCTCCAATTTCTCTAAAATGATTATTGTATACACCTTAATATGTTATTGAAAAAACCTCAAAAATTAGGAAAATTTTCACAAAAATATGAGATATGTGCTTCACAAAATGACCTATGAAATTGAAAATATGACTTTCCTTTATAGTGCCAAAATAATTCTCTAGTACCACTTGTAATGAAATAATTTACACAAGAGAGAAGCTAATATAAAATATACTACAAATATTTGATAATAATATATCACTTCAAGGGGGCAACCTCCTAATCCACTTTGAGGGGATACCTCCAATAGTCTTCAACAAGAACACAATTCTCAACATGATGATAATAATTAAACTATATGTCATATATATATCATACTTATGCCAAGGATATTAGCCAAGTCAACTTAGATAACAATATATAAGCCCTAGGCTAACCTAAATAACTAAATAACAATATAATAATGATAATAAGACTTAATTAAGAGTTAAGGTAGCCACAAGCCAACTACTAATAACCCAATATGACTTTGTTGTTGGAGGTAACTCAAGCTTATTGGAAACACTGCATATCTTTTGATTGATTTGGTATGGGCCAAATATTTTAGGGAAGTTTTTTGTTATTTTTCCATTTCTTTAGTGAAATTTTCTTATAAGGTTGCAATCTCAAGAAAACATAGACCCCAACTTCAAAACTCCTTTCACTACAATGTTGATCAACTTGCTACTTCATTTGATTTTGTGTCATGGCTAGATTATCCTTGAGTCTCAAAATTACATGTTTTTGATGATGCATGTGGTCCTCCACATCCTAAACTATTGGTGACACTCTCAATGATGATGTGATAAATGGAGGATGATATCCATATAGTGCCATAAATGGAGACATTTTTTATGAATTATAGAAAGAAGTGTTATATCACCATTCTGCAAGTGGTAACCAATATACCCATTGAGATTTCTTATTTGAAGTTAAACAACGTAGATACCCTATTTATTAAAAATCTCAATTTTCCCATTAGATTGAAGATGGTAAGAAGAACTATGAGTCAATTAAGAACCCAAAAAAGAGAATAAATTTTTTCAAATGTTACTAGTAAAGATAGGATCATGATCAATGATAATAACCTTGGGAGTACCATGTCACTTTTCAATATTCTCCATAAATGCTTTGGCCACCATGGTTGCTATAAAATGATGAGATAATGCAATAAATGGGCATATTTGGTGAGGTGATCTACCAGCCCTGATGACACTCTTACCTTTAGATATGGGAAGACCCATGATGAAATCCATGAAAACCTCTTCCTAATATTGGCTAGGAATCACTAAAGGATGAAAAATACCAAGTGTATTAATTATCTCCCCTTTATTTCTTTGAAAAACCAAAAATTCTACCGCTAATTTTTTAACATCCCCTTTTAGTCCTTCCCAAATTTTAGTCTTTCTTGATATAATGATGTCTTCAAAATTCCTAAATGACTACCTACTAGAGAAGCATGAAGCTTTATGAGAATATCATATTTGACAGTGGAATTCTTGCATAGGTATAATCGATCTTTATAAGACAAAGCATCACCCTTACAATAAAACTTATCTAAACTATTAGGATCAATATATAACTATTGAATGAGATTCCTTGTAGCAATGCCATTCTACCACTCTATTTTTTCTTCTTCTAACCAATATTCTTGTACTATTGAAATGACATATAATAATGCTTCATCCTCATCCTTCCTAGATATTAAATTTGTCACACTATTCTCCTTCCCTTTCTTGTATAAAATCTCAAAGTCATACCCCAACATCTTAGTGACCCATTTTTTCTCTTCAAAATATAATCTTTTCTCTAGAAAATATTTTAGGCTATCATGATATGCCTTCACTTTGAAGTGTCTACCCATTAAATGTGGCCTCTATTGTTTTATTGTATGAAGAATAGCTAATGTTTCCTTCTCATAAATGGGTTTGAGCTTATTTTTACCTTTCAATTAATAACTCCCAAAAGCAATGGGTTGCTCCTTCTACATGAGAAATGCTCCTATACCATTACCTAAAGCATCACACTATACAGAAAAATCCTTGGTTAAGTATGGAGTAGCAAGAAATGGAGCAATACACATAGTCTCCTTTAATCTCTCAAAATGTTGTATTAGCTAACTCATTCCACTGAAATTAATCTATCTTCAATAGACTTGTGAGGGGTGCTACTATAATATCATAGTTCTTCATAAATCTTCTATAGTCTCCAGTGAGTCCAAGGAAACCCATCGTTTTCTTAATGGTTTTAGGCATATGTCATTCTATGATAGCCTTAATTTTATTCAGATCAACCTTTAATCCTTCATGTGATAATATGTGTCCTTATTTCTCAACCTCTTTGAGACCAAAAGCACACTTGGAAGGCTTAGCATAGATTTGGTGATCTTGGATAATTTGTAATATTAGATCTACATGTTGTAAATGTTCCTCCCATGTCTTTCTATAAATCAATATATCATCAAAGAACACAAAAATAAATTTCCTCAAAAATTTCTTAAAGATGGAGTTCATCAAACTTTGAAATGTAGATGGTGCATTAGTAAGACCAAATCGAATGACAAGAAACTCATAATTACCTTCATGAGTCCTAAATGATTTATTTCATAACATCCTCTTCCTTAATTTGAATTTGGTGATAACCTAATATAAGATCTATCTTTGTAAATATATATCTCCATTCAATTCATCTAGTAAATCACCAATGATTAGAATATGAAACTTATCTTTAATGTTGCACATGTTGAGCAATTTGTAGTTTGGGCACATGTTCCAAGTTGATCCTTCTTACGTACCATCACCATAGGCAAGGAGTAAGCACTTTGGCTATGCCTAATAATACTTGACTCTAGCATCTCCTAAACAATCTTTTAAATCTCACTTTTTTGTATATATGGGTACCTATATGGCATGATGTTGGGTGGTTGAATTCTTGGCTAGATATTTATATGTCATGATCATGATCCCTTTTAGGAGGTGGTCCTTTAGGGATATCTCCAAAATCCACTAAGTGACAATCTACAATTTCTTGTAAATTTGGATGACTAGGATAATTTGACCGATAACCTTCTAATGAAAATAATTGGACCACAAATCCATTAGCTCCTTTCTTAAACAACTTTTTCATTTGATGGGAGCTTATAATATCTAGGGAATTTGCATGCAAACTTCTTAGCTCCACTATCTTTCCTTCTAATTGAAATCTAATGAATAGTTCTTTGACTTTCACCCCAATTGTTCCCAAAGTAGTAAGCCAATGTACTCCTAAAATGATATCTACTGCACCCATGGAGATAGAAAACATTGGGCAATCAAGTTAATATTCTCCCATAGTTAATTTACTGTTATACCATTTTCTTGAAATTTGTTTTAATTTAGTGAATTGGTAGAAGTAGCTATTCATAAAATTACCTCCATAATGGGTGACAATTTCCTCTTGAAAAACTAACCATGTAACAACACAACCCTTCTTTCTCTTCTCATTGCATAACTAGTGGTACTAAATAAATTGGTCTAGTTCCAATTATAATGATGCCATAGCCAACTTGTATTTACTTGGAACATGGTGAAAATAAAAGGACTGCTCCAATTTGTTGGATCCTTGCCATCAAATTTTATCATATTCAACTATTGCAAGTATGAGTAATTGGTGTTGTCATTAATGTCAATAAGCTTGGGGGAGATTTTTTGTGTTGTCATTAATGATTGGTGATGGTTGAGAAGTTTTGTTGATGCTTTGATTAGTTGCATTATGTTGCCATTAGTAAGTGCTACTGGTGCCAACCTTTAGTGTTGCTTTGATAAGCTTATATGGGTGCATAATTTAACTGCATGGTGATGAGGAAGTGCCTCTAGTGCTTGGTTTCTAAGTGATTTTGAGAAAATTTGAATACAAGAGGAAACAGTGTGTTGTAGAGGTGTTTTGGTGTAAAGAGTGGTGTTCTAGTTTTGCTTCAAATTTCTTTTGTGTTGAAGATCTTCTTGTGCAGTTCAGATATGTTGTTCAAAGGTTCTATATTCATAATTTCATAGTTTGGATCATTATGCAGAGAGATTTGTGTTCACCAATGTGTTAACTGTATGTTGGAGTGATGTCTGGGAGAAATTGTTTTGCTTTGCATTTCTCTATAGTTTGGTTTATGTTCTTAAAATTGTGGAACTGTGCTAATAATGATCATATCTATCTATAGTTGAATCTATTTGTGGTTTGGAGCTCAAAAATTCAATTTCTTGAGTTATAGAGTATGGAAGGTTGTTTGAGTGTATTGGGTGTGTACATTCTTCAAGTGAAAGTTGTTGCAAAGGAATTTGTTAGATTTTAGGGTATTTATGGAATATTCTAGATTGTATTCAAATGTTGTGTGTGGTTTGCAAGTTGTCTTTGGATCTGAGGAAGCATGTGCTTAAAGGTTAATGGTGTTTACACAAGTTCGATCAGCCTTGGGTGTTTACACTAATTGTGGATTTTCTTCGGTGTTTGTGGAAGTGTGGCATGATGTATTGTATGATTTGGGTCTGAGTTAAGATGTGATGTGGTCTGATTTCATTCCTTTCCACTGTGGGAATGCTTAGTGCCAATATAATTTGAATTTTCATAGTTGAGGTGCTTAGCCAACCTTGGAGAATGTTTTCAAGGTTGAAGAAGGTATAAATAAGTGATGAGTTGTTGGAGAATTGAATACTGAAGAGTGTGATGTGGATTGCAGAGTTGTGAAGTGTGAATTTGTGAAGTGCACTACAAGCTTAATGAGTTAGACTACTGGAAGTAGTGAGTAGAAGGTGTCTACAATCTTCAGAAAGACTATGAATGTGTTGGTGATTTTGTGGTGATCTTTTTTATTGCATTCAGATGGATTTCTCACTGTAACATTCTTCTTTTTTCTTTTATATAATCTAGAAATGAGCCTTTGGTAGTGAGCCCTTGTTTTTTAAGGGTAGTGAGCCCTTCGATAGTGATCCCTTTGTATTAATGTTGCAATTACTTTATATTGTGAGCTAATCCTCACTGTGGTTTTTCCCTTCTTTGGCTTTCTATGTAAATATGGTGTTCTATTGTGTATTGTGTTGTGTTTCAATTTTTTGTTATTTTCTTTCATGCTAAATCATTCTAATAGATTAAGGGTTAATTTGATTGATGTGGATCTAAATGTTTATGAGGGTTTGAATTTTTAATGTACAATTGATTCACCCCCCTCTTAGTGGTCTTTTGTGCATTCAACAATTGGTATTAGAGAAAGGTTCCTTAGAAGAAAGCTTAATTTCTTGAGGTAGATATGGGATAGAAAAAAAGAGGGATGCTCCTTTGTTTGATGAATTATACTATAGCTTTTGGAAGACAAGGATGGAAGGTTTCTTGATATCTCTTGGATTTGGAGTTTGGAAGCCTGTTGAGACTGGATGCATTATGCTTGTTGGTGGTCCAAAGACCAATGATGAGATCAAGGATTATGAGAACAATGGTAAAGCAAGGTATGCTCTTTTAAGTGATCTTTCTAATACTAAACTTGTGAAAGTAATGAGTTTGAAATATGTTAGAGAGATTTGGATAAAGTTAAAAAGTATTTATGAAGGAGATGATAAGGTCAAGCAAGCTACGATGCAAAATCTAAAGATCACATTTGAGAACCTGCGGATGTCTAAAGATGAAAATATTACAAGCTACATGTAGAAGGTGGATGAAGTTTTCAATTCCATCAGAGGTCTTGGTGGAAATCTTCAAGAAGAATAAGTGGTAAAGAAGGTATTGAGAACTCTTCCTAAATCTTGTAGTCATAAATTTTATGTTATTGAAGAAGTTTGAGATATAAGAAAATAATCTAGAGATCATTTGTATGGTGTTTTATTTTCTTTTGAAATGAGAGAGTTTGGTACAAGTAATGCAAAAGTTGAGACTGCTTTAAGGTTGGAAAATCATAAAAGACTGAGGAATCAAATGAGAAATATTTTGATGATGTAGAAGCAAACTTTGTGAGGAAAATGAAAAAGGGTACTGGTAAATACATAGGTAAGTTTCCTTTCAAATGTTCGAGTTGTGGTAAGATAGGTCATTATGCTTCAAGATTCCCAAATAGAGCTTTCGATGACAAGAACAAAGAAATAATAGTAAAGCAATTAATAAAAGATATTATGTTAGAGAAGATGCTAGTATATTTGATGATGAATCTGATTATGTGGATGATGAGAATAGTGAATGCTTGTTTATGGCTATTAAAGATGGAACTAAATTTGTAACTCTAAGAGATGTGTGAAGGAAAGTTCTTTGGAAGTGGGTAATAACACTAAAGGAACTATGGTGATTGATTTTCATGCTAGAGAGGAGAAGAACTACTAGATTATTGATAGTGGATGCTCAAATCATATGACTGGTGAAAAAAGTAAGTTTGTTAAACTTGAGAAATATGAAGAATGTCTAGTTAAGTTTGGTGATGATACATCTACTAAGATATGTAGAAAAGGTTTTGTCAGTTTTGATGGTAAGCATAATACATATGATGTTCTTTATGTTAAGGGTTTGAGACATAACCTCTTGTGTGTTGGAAAAATGTGTAGCAAAGGATATAATCTTATGTTTTAGGATGATGGATGTGAGATCAAAAAAAGCTCTGAAATTGTGGTTGTTGTTGGAAGAAGGATAGATGGAAATGTTTATCAGCCTAAAGGTGTTGATGGTCACTACTTTATGACTCAGATTAATGAAATTTGGCCATGACATAGAAGGATGTGTCATATTAATTTTGATTACCTAGTGAAGATCACTTCAATTCAATTTGTGAGAGATCTACCAAAGATCACAAAGCCTATCAATGATATCTGCAAGGAATTTCAAATTGGGAAGCAAGCAAGAAGATGTTTCAAATTCAAGGAACAATCTACTATTGGACTATTGGAACTGGTGCATATAGACCTTTGTGGTCCTACTAGAGTAAGAAGTTTTCAAGGTGACAAGTATTTCATGTTATTGATTGATGACTATTTTAGAATGACATGGGTTACTTTTCTCAAACAAAAATAAGAAGCCCTAGATAAGTTTAAAGCATTCAAAGTATGGTTGAGAATGAAATGGGTATGAAAATCAAGTGTTTGAGGTATGAAAAGGTGGATAGTTCACCTCCAATGAGTTTAACAATTTTTGTGAGAATCATGGGATAAAGAGGAATTTATCTACCCATAGGACTCCTCAGCGGAATGGAGTGGATGAAAGAAAGAATAAGACTGTTCAAGATGTTGCAAGTGTTGATGTTTACAACATCAGACCTCTTACTTCCAGCCATGACTTTGTATCAAAGAAATAAATAAAATATAGCCTAACAACTATTTAATTTATTGGAGACTTCACTAGTGAAGAGGTGATTCACTTGGGAGAATAAATCATATTTAATTATTGTTAATCAAAATTGTATGAGGCTGACTTCATATTGAATCGCCACCTTTGCATGAGTTAGAATCTTTCATTCTTGGGCCGAATTTGTGATATGAGAAGACACAATTTATGGAGCCTATCTCTTCGACTTGTATATATATAAGATGTTGTTTAGTTGATCATTTATTCATATATATTCATCCATTCATAGTCTGATTTCAAGAGAAGTACGAGATCATCAAAGAGATCGATATTGTGTCTTCAAGAAGATTAATATTATTATTAGCAAATTGTGAAATTCTTTCTTGTGTGTGCATCAAAGTGTGGTACTGATATTCAGCCTAGTATTTGGCCTTATTGTAAAAGTGAGTTGGCTTCATTATTCAATATATAAGAGATATTTTGTTGCTGGGTTTTTTCTCCCTCAAGTTGGAGGGTTTTCCTAGGGTATATGTTGTGTCAATTTGTTTAAAATTTCTCTATATCTACTTATTTAATTTCTAATCATAAAACTAACATGGTAAGATTTCTATAAGTAGTGTACTCTTCCTCTCTTGTTCTCATCTTCGTGTATCTATCTTATCTTTGAAAATGGTGAATGGGCTCAAGGTTGAAGATAGACTTGAAGGTGCTTCTAACTTCACCTCTTGGAAGTTTAGAATTATGATTGCATTAGAAGAAAATGAGATTGTTGAGTTCATGGAGAGAGAAGTTCCCAAGCCTTCTGATGAGAATGATAAGTCACAATGGAAGAAGAATGCACAAAGGCCAAGAATATTTTGATTGATTCTGTGAAGGATCACCTTGTGCCTATTATCTCCAAGTTGAAGATAGCAAGAGAGATGTTCAAGACCTTGGAGGGATTGTATGAGATTAATAACACAAGCCAAGCTCTTGCATTGAGGAAACAGCTACATCACATCAAGATGGAAAAAGGAGATTTAGTCGTCTCCTTCTTCATGAAGATCACCAAGTTGAGAGATCATCTTTGTGCCACCGATCATATGGTTGATGATAAGGACTTAGTCATGTTGGCACTTAATGGTATTCCTCAATCTTGGGAGCCATTTATCCAAGGTATTAGTGGACAATCAAAGCTACCAAAGTTTGATTGTCTTAGGGAAGATTGTATTCAAGAGGAATCTAGATTGGTTGCAAGAGGCAATGGGCGAAGTTCTAACAATGAAGACATTCATGTACTTTCAAGAGAAGGGAAGAAAGGAAAATTCAAGAGGAACAGAGATAGAAGATAGGATGGTGCTCATGAATCTAAGAATAAGAAGAAGGATCTCTCCCATATACAGTGCTTCAGATGTGACAAGTTTGGTCACTATGTGAAAGATTGTCCAACTAGACCAAAACAACATGCTTCTATTGTGGATGTGGGTGAGGTCACTCCTCAGAAGGATTGAAGAGATAATTTAAGTGGATTTCTATTTATTTTTTCCTTATCAATCAATGTTCCACCAGATAGAAACACATGGTTGATTGATAGTGGCGCCTCTCGTCACATTACTGGATTTAGAGAACATCTTTCAAATTTGGTGGAGAGAGATACAAGAATTCAAGTCATAATTGGAGATGATGCATGCTATCCTATGAAATATGTTGGAGCCTCCTCTCTTCACTTAGATTCTAGCATCTCTCTTCATTTGAGTGATGTGTTATCTACACCAGGCATCAAGAGGAACCTTGTTTCAATTTCAGCTTTGGAAGACAAGGGATATCAAGTTGCATTCTCTGAGGGAAAATTTATTGCATGGCCGAAGAACTCTAGCATCAAGATAGACCGAGTGATTGGTGTTCGACAAGAGAGTCTCTATAGACTTTCCACTCATCCAATGCACGCATTGTTTCATGATTCCACTAGTTCAAGTGAGCTTTGGCATAAAAGACTTTCTCACCTCCATTTCAGAGAACTTCCTTCCATGGAGAAGATGGTCACTAGCCTTCCAAGTCTCAGTCAGGAGCATGAAGGTACTTGTCGAGGATGCACATTGGAAAGACTTGGATTTATTTATTAAAGAATAAAGAATCTGAAGAGGTACTTGAGAAATTCAAAGAATTTAAGGCTCAAGCAGAGAACTTGTCCGGAAAGAGGATCAAAGTTCTGAGATCTGACAACGGAGGATAATACATCTCTGGAGGCTTTTGTAACTTTTGTATCAAGGCTAGGATTAAGAGGGAGTTTTGTGTCCCTTACAATCCTCAAAAAAATAGTGTTGCAAAAAGGAAGAATAGATCCATTATTGAGGCAGCTAAAGCTATGATCGATGATAAAGACTTGCAAACCTTTCTTTGGGTAGAAGCATCTAGAATGGTAGTGTATGTTCAAAATCGGAGCCCTCGTCATATTTTGGAGAACATGACTCTTGAAGAAACCTTCACAAGTGTGAAGCCTAAAGTTAGTCACTTGAGAATCTTTGGTTGTCCTATGTATGTTCACGTGCCTAAAGAAAGGACTAAGTTGGAACCTTATGGAAAGAAAGGAATATTTGTTGGCTACAGTGAGTCTTCAAAAGCATACAGGATTTATATTCTAGGCCAGAAATAGATATAGATCAGTAGGGATGTTACATTTGAATAATATGTTGCATTCAAGAGATCTAAAGGCTCTTACATGGAGATAGATAACAAAGACCATGAGACTCCTCAGGACATGGAAGTTTAACATACTCCTGAGATTCAGAGGGAGACTACTGAACCAGAAGAAGATGGTGATCTAGTTGAGCCATTGGAACCAACTGATGGGTTGAGATTCATTGTTATTGGTCAAAAGAGACCTCTATGGGCTAGGAAAACAATGTAGGAGGTAGAAAAGTTTGCAGCCCCTAGAGGAACATTCAGAGAAAGCAAAAGACCACAAAAGTTTCTAAGCTATGTTGCATTAATGAGTCAAATTATTGAATTTGAGCCTTCCAATGTTGAGGAAGCTTCAAGTCAGCAAGTATGGAGAAATTCTATGGCTGAAGAATATCAATCTATCATCAAGAACGATGTTTAGGATACAATACCTATACTAGAAGGGAAATCTATTATATCTTCTAAGTGGCTTTTCAAGGTCAAGCATGCGGCTGATGGAAGCATTGAGAAGTACAAGGCTATATTTTTGGCTAGAGGATTCTCTCAGAAAGAGGGAATATACTATGAGGAAACGTTTACTCTGGTTGCCCGTTATACATCGATCAGGACCATTATTGCTATTGCAGCAGCTAAAGGATGGAATCTACATTAGATGGACGTGAAAACAACATTCCTTAATGGTGTGATTGAAGAATAGGTATACATTAAGCAACCTAATGGCTTTGAGATTCATGGGTAGGAGTCTCATTTTTGTAGATTGAAGAAAGCTTTGTATGGCCTTAAATAGGCTCCTTGTGCTTGGTATGAGAGGATTGATCGATACCTAATGAGCTTGGGCTTCTCCAAGAATGATATTTCTTCAAATTTGTACTTCAAGGTAGTTGATGGTGAGGCATTAATCTTGGTTCTTTATGTTGATGATCTATTTCTTATAGGAGAAGAACATCTCATTATCAAATGCAAGGAGTTAGCTTTTGAATTTGAAATGAAGGATCTTGGATACATGCATTACTTCCTTGGTTTAGAAGTATGGCAAAGGCCTAATGAGATCATTCTAAGTCAAGGGAAGTATACAATAGATATCTTGAAGATATTTGGCATGATGGATTGCAAATCCATGTCTACACCGATGGAAACCAATTTGCAGAAGCTAAAAAGTCTACAGCTAGTTCAGATCTGGTGGATCCTACCATGTACATGTAGTTGATTGGATCATTGATGTATCTAGTTAATAATAGACCAGATATTTTCTATAAGTGCTCTTAGTTAGTTCATGTGTGAACCAAGGAAAATACATCTAGTTGTAGCGAAGCATATCTTGAGATACTTCCATGGCATAGTTGGATATGGCTTGAGATATTCTTCTAGTGTGGACCTAAAGCTACAAGGATATTCTGATTCTGATTGGGAAAGGTGTGTAGC
Source organism: Sequoia sempervirens (assembly GCA_007258455.2). Taxonomy (NCBI): domain Eukaryota; kingdom Viridiplantae; phylum Streptophyta; class Pinopsida; order Cupressales; family Cupressaceae; genus Sequoia; species Sequoia sempervirens. Next base: position 108,408,512 of record VDFB02270651.1, on the reverse strand, counting down.
TAGTCAGAAAAGAAACTCTGGATGTTTCCTTAGTTTGGGGTCTGTGATGATCTCTTGGTGTAGCAGGAAGCAATCTTCAGTGGCACTAAGCATCGCAGAGGCCGAGTATATTGCAGCTTGTGTGGTGTTGTGTAGTTTTTGCACATGCCTCGCTGAAAGCAGGGACCCTCTTTGTTTTCACTTTTGTGTTTTGGCCCCTTTGATTTTGAGGATTTTCTTTGCCTTTCCACAAGCTTAAAATGTTTATTTTACTTTCCCAAGTGTTTTCCCTAAGTTACAACATGTTGAAAATCTTATGTTTTGGGCCAAGTTCAGGTTTTGGCTCTAGTTCAGGATTTTCTGCCCCATCTGTATTTTCCTGGATTTCATCCAAACTCCGGCTAGTCGGTTTCAACACTATTGTTCAGAAATTTTTAGTCTTCGCAGAAATCCGCCTGGGCCGGATTTTTCTGAAATTTCATCGTCCTATTGAGTTTCTGGATTTTGTCTAATTGTCTTGTCGATTTTTTGGGATTCTTCTCCGCCTCTTATCTCTAATTCGTCCCTTCATGCCTTTTCTACGTTGGACCCTCTCTTGTCTTGCCAGCCATCGTTTCCCCTTGCATGGCTTGTGTAACTCCCCCATTGCTTAGGCTATCCTTGATTAGGAGTGTCAGCTTGTGGTCAACCTGTCCAATACGGCCTTAGACCCCCTTTCCACCAAGGTTTTAATGAGAGGAATGGGTTTCGCGGTGTCACCTCGGGCTATTCCCCATGTGGATTTTCTCATCGAAATTGAAAATTCTATCCGCTTTCTTCTAGTGGAAATTGCTGAGGAAGTTAGACATGATTGTGTCATGACCCTTCGGCATGCCAAACCCCCTACGTGTAACATTCCCAAAGCCGAGCTACTCGCCTTCAATAATTTATTAAGTAACAAAGATTTGATCATTTCCAAAGCTGACAAAGGAAATGCCACAATCGTCATGAACAAGGAAGACTACATTTCAAAAATGCTTTCTCTTCTTTCCTATTCGAATAGCTATAAAATCTTGCCTCGCAACCCTTGTGCCAAAATTCTCAAATCTATCAAATCGGCTATTTCATCCTCCTCTTTTGATTAGTCAACCAAAAAGCATCTCCTTCCCCATAAAGAAATAACCCCTCGCATTTATGGGGTGCCCAAAATCCACAAAGTTGGTATTCCTCTAAGACCCATTGTCGACACCATAGGGTCACCAACTTATAATCTGGCTTCCTTCCTTTCCAAGCTTCTCGCTCCTCTTGTGGGGAACTCTTCGTCCTTCATAAAAAACTCTAACCATTTTGTCCATTTCATCAAAGATCAAAAGTTAGAAAGCAATGACCTCCTCATGAGCTTCGATGTGGTCTCTCTTTTCACCAAGGTCCCCATCCCTGATGCGATTGCTATTGTTAGGCGTAAGACCAATGAAGAAGTCGCCGCCTTGGTTGAACTTTGCTTAAGGTCTACTTTTTTCTCCTTTCAAGGAGTCATTTATGAGCAAGTTGACGGTGTCGCTATGGGCTCACCCCTCTCCCCTATCATTGCCAACCTTTTCATGGAGCATTTCGAAGACTTAGCTCTTCACTCTTTCCCTCTTAAGCCTACGTGGTGGAAACGCTATGTGGATGATACTAATGTTTGTTGGCCACATGGCTTGGATAAGTTAGAGGAATTCCATGCCCACCTCAATAGCCTGTTTTCCAACATTTCTTTGACCAAGGAAATTGAATCTAACAAGCAACTTCCTTTCCTCGACATTCTGCTTCTTAAGAAACCTAATGGATCCATTGGCCGTAGTGTCTTCCGTAAGGCCACCCACACAGATATTTACCTCCAATCTTCTTCTCATCACCATCCCAGTCAGAAAAGTGGGGTCCTCAAAACCTTAGCCTTACGAGCCTATCAAATTTGTGATGGGGACCACTTACCCCTTGAGTTAACCCATCTTCGCCAGGTTTTCAAATTGAATGGGTACTCTATCAAGCAAATTTCTAGAGCCTTCAACCATGCCAAGGCAAGCATCCACCCCTCAGCCAAGCCTCACCCTTCTTCGGAACTCCCTGTGGCCTCCCTTCCTTATATTGATGGGTTATCCCAAAAAATCTCAAAAATCCTCCATAAAAAAGGCCTTCGTTGTGCTTTCAAACCCATCTCCACTTTGAGAACTCGCTTCCCTTCCCTTAAAGACTCTAAGGACCTCTTTCTTGATTCAGGGGTCTATAAGGTTGTTTGTTCTTGCGGTGTTCCGTATATAGGGGAAACAGGTTGTTCCTTTAGCACAAGAATCAAAGAACATTGTGCGGACATCAGACACGAGCGTGTTCTCAAATCTGCCCTAGCAGATCACTCCTCTTCTTATAAACACCACATTTGTCTTGAAAATACTCAAATCTTATTCAAAGAGGACAACTTCTTTAAAAGAAAGCTCAAAGAAGCCATCGAAATCAACAATCACCCCTCAAACCTTAATCGTGATGAGGGGTCGAAGTTGAGCCAATCTTGGCATCCCTTGTTATCTAACCTAAGGTCTCGCCATCTTCCCTCCTCCAGGTAATTTCCCCCCCCCTCTTCCGCTCCTTCCCCCTCTCCCGTTTTGGCCTCTTTTTCATTTCTCTGGTATCCGTGGCTCGGGGTTGGACTTGTCTTAGTCTTCTTTGTGTCTTGGTTTTGTTTTTGGGTCTTACCCCCCCCCTTTTTCTTGTTCTCTCTTTTTTCGTTTTCGCTCTCCTTCATTCTCTCCTTTTTTCTTCTTTTAATTCTTTCGCGTCTCTAGTTTCTATTCTTTGTTTTCTTTCCTTTATATATATATATATATTCTTTTATATATATATACTTACTTTTATATTTATTCAAATTCAGGTTTTATTTTTTCTCAATTTATTTATCTTCCATTATTTCCCTGTTCCTCTTCATTTCTTCCTCTCTTTCTCTGTTAATTCCTCTGTTCATTTCATTTCTTTCATTCATTCATTTCTTCTTCTTTTCATTTATTTCTTCCTCTTCCATTCATTCCTTCCTCCTTCCTCCTTCATTCTTTGTTTCCTCATTTTATTTCGTTTCCTTCATCTCTTCTTTATTTCTTATTTATTTCTTCATTTCTTCTCATTTAATCATTTATTCCCTTTCCTTACTCCTTTATTTCTTCTCTTTTATTCGTTTTATTCTCTTTCTTTATTCTTTCTTCTGACTTAATTCTTTTTTTTTTTCTTTTCATTTCTTTTTAATTTTTTAAAATTATAAGGCTCTCTCCTTTTCCTTTCTTAGGTTCTCTCTTTTTTATTCTTGTTTTCCTTTCCCATTAGTTTCTCTTTATTTTTTCTCCCATTTTTAAACTATCTTATCTCCTCGGTTTGTGTGCAGCAATCTCCTCTTTTTTCTGATCCTTTAAAGGTGCTCTAGGTCTGCAAATATCCAATTTTCTCCTTTTGCTCTCTATTCTCATCCTGATGATGGATCACGGAGTGTGATCCGAAACGTTGATGTAAAAAATTGCACACAATCAAATCCAGAAGTCTTGAACAATACAATATGGATTGTGGAAACTTGATATCATTTATTTTGGTAGATTTATTTTTATATCTTCTAAAATTAGAAAGCTTGTTCACTTCACTATTACACACATCTTAGTAGAGATTGATTTATCTTTGGGAATTATAACTAGATTATGGTTTAAATTAGGTAATAGTACATGGAAATAGCATCTTGACTATGAAAATTTGGCATTTTGATACAAAAATTGATTTGGTGTTAGGAATTGACTACTTCATATCCAAACAAATCAAGAAAATATTTTGGTGAGGCATCTTAGTGGCAAAGGTCTACTATAGTACAAGATATAGTGAAAGACCATCAACTCTTCATAAACTTGTCAACTCCCAAGGTAAAGGAAAATTAATCAAAGATAAGTCTCTATCAATTAAGCCCAATGCTAAGGATTTGGAGAAATTTAAATATGTGCCTCTTCTTTCAAATAAGTCTACTAATATATTTGGTTTGGCATTAAAATCTCATGTTTTAAATAATGAGAAGAAAGTTTCTCCAAAGGTGAAGAACGAGTTGGCTCTAAAGATTTACAACCTCTAGTGATAAAATTTTGGGAAGGTTATCATTTTAGAGAATTGGAAAGAGAAGTAATGGAGAATATTGAAGGTTTGAATGTTGTAACCAAGAAAAATGCCAAATATCATAATAAGGAAACATGGATAAAGAGGTTAAATTTCTCTCAAAGTAAAGATAATTTTAGATAGTGCATGTATTGTTATTAGTCTTTGCTTTATTTTTTTAGTAGGGATGGAGTGCCCTTAATAGAACCTCATTAATTTCATCTATAAATAAATAAATATTTTTTTAAGATAAAATTTTCAATTTATTTGTAGGTCAAAAAAGATTAGATTTATTTGAATGTTGAGCTTTATGTTTAAAACATCTCTATTTTGCATAAACCTATAATGTTTACCTTTTATGATCTTCCTAATAATTTTTTATTTTATTTTCCTTCATGTAAGTTTTCAATAACAAATCTTAATATTTAAATCTTATTGAATTCAATATGACATTTTACTAACATTGCCTCAAATTGTCATAAGAACTACTCATAATTATTATCTATTTTTATATAAAGAAGTGCTCATTCACCTTAAATAATATTTCTATATAATTTTTGGGTTACATTGTCCTTCATGTTAATTTTCAAAAATATTTTTGAATTTGAAATTTCATTAGAAAAAGAAAAATGATTTTTTTTATTAAAAAAATTTTTTAAAAAAAAAAATCATTGAAAAATCAAATTTTTTTTGCAATTTTACTATTGTGACTTCAAACTATCATAAGAGCTACTTGTCATTTTTAAAATTCAATTAACCTTAGTCAATCTATTTAATTAATTCCTGGGTTGTCTTAGAGTAATCATGCATTAGCTAATTATTAATTAATTATTAGAATAATTTGTTCTCATGCACTTAAGCTAAACTTAGGAGTGTTTTTATTCTTTTATTAGTTGAGCTATCATTAGATCATTTTATCTCATTGTGTGAGATGTTGACACTTGTCATGATCTAATTCCTTTATCATTTAGGGTTGCTCTTATAAAGCACTCAACCATCTTTCTATTATCTCTTAGGAGACTCATGGAAGCTTTTCATTTTGTAACTTTTAGTTGAGGATATTGCATATTATTGTATGCAACTCTCTTTCATGGAAGGTATTTTTGTTCATTGTTTGATCCTACATCTCGTGTTTATTCAAAATTCCAACATGGTATTAGAGCATGGATTCAATGAATCCCTTCTTGATTTTTGAGGGTTTTCTTCAACTAGGGTTACAGGATTCAAATCTGAAATCTTCATTACCTTTTTTTTATTAAAATTTTGGAGTTGTGTGATTTTTCGACTCACTTTGGTGCAAAATGACCTCATCATTGCATTCAGGGGGCTGATTAAACAAATTTTGATATAAAATTCAACCAATTTTGGTGTCAAGAGTCCCAAAGGTTTTTTTTTGCTACATGGGTTGTATAGCCCTTGTACGACTCTGTATGACACATTTATCAAAACAAAAACAAAAAAAGAGAGCACCACTCATGGAGTGGCGCTCTCTATGGCCCTTGCCAAGCAACGGTCTGCAATCACTAGCAGCCTACAAACCATTGTGGCAATGGCTAAGCCATTACTAGTGCAACCGCCCCCCACCACTCGACTGTCGCTTCGCTGGCGGTGAGCTAGAAAGGGTTTTTTAAAAACCAGCGCATAGTGGATGGTCACATGGGTGACCAGTGCCTAGCCCCCAAGGGGCTTTTTTTTTTCTCTTGATGCCCTAATTGGGAAAAAAAATTGGGGGGCATAACTTTTTGTTTGGCTATCGAAATCGAGAAAATGAGATATCGATGGAAAGCTAGTTTTGAGAACTATCCAATGGTGTAGATATTTCTTAGTTTTTGTTGCTGATACATTTTATCACCTATAAAATTCAAATGCATTGTTCTCACTCCAGAGCTCACAACTTTTGACCCGTTTCTTTTATTTTTTATGATTCTATTAGTGTTGGGATGGTCTTCCAAAGCTCTTTATAGCCATCCATGCAATTTTTCTAGATTTTCTCTAAGTACATTTTATTTAGTTTTTGGTGTTTTCACATTTTGGTGAATTACTTGGACGTTTGAGCTCCTAGAAATTTCATGTTTGTGTGGGATGAGTTGTTTTAGGTTGTTCTATATGTATTTCTAGCTTTTTGTCCTATTTGGGAATTTTAGACATGTTTTGTAAGCATATTATCTTTTGTAGACGCACTGAGATAAAGTGCCATTTTGGTGTATAATTTTTGGGGATTTCACAAATCCTATTGTTCCTTTTGTACTTGCACTATGATATAAAGTGTCAATGGGGGTTGTGTAGGCCTTTTGTTTGCTATTAGGCTTTTTTCAAGTGAGTGTCCCTTCCACGACAACATTGAATCCTGGTGATTCTTGCCTCATGCATGTGTGTCTTAGTTTGTATACCCTTTTTATTTGCAAGTACTTATTTTTGCACATTCAAATGTTCTTGTTTCTGCTACATGCACTTCTTGGTGGCATACAATTTTAGTGGATCTATCTTGGCTATCCCTTATCAACATTATGGGGGGTTTCTATTGTTGGTGTTAATGATTCCTTGGTTTTGTGTTGGAGTGAGCTATGTATCTAGTTTTTGTTCCTATGTACTAGGTGGATGAATCGAATAGTTACCCATGTGTTTTGGTGAAATGGAGCATTTACCATATAGACACTCTTGTATTCTTGTTTTTGGAGGTGACCTTCTATTTTCTTTTGATCAATGTTCTTTAGACTATAGGTGCATATGTCATCTGTATCTTCGATTGCCAGATGTTTTTCTTTGTTTACCATTTTTAAGTGGTGCCATTGGGGGCAGTCATGTAGATTCTTGTATTCTTGATCTTGATCATCATTTTTCCCTGAGGAGGTTCATCTCTTCAATAGTATAACAGTCATCATTTGATAGTTGTCTATAGCTTCTTCGTGCTTCAGAGATGTTCTTCATGTTCTTATTCTTTTTGGGACATTATTTTGGAGGCTCTTCAGTCCTCCATTTTTCCTCTCTCTTTTGGAGAGGATTTTTCCCATGATGTTTTCTCCTTTTCTCTGATTGTGAGAGATTAGATTTTTTGTACATGGGTACCTCACCAAGCCTTGTTTGTCGGGACCCATCTTGCATTCACTTTTTCGGGTTTTTAGCTACTCCCTAAGTTCATATTAAGGTGGGGTGTTAGAGTAATCATGCATTAGCTAATAATTAATTAATCTTTAATTAATTATTCGGCTAATTTATTCTCATGAACTTAAGCTAAACTTAGGAGTGTTTTTATTCTTTTATTAGTTGAGCTATTATTAGATCATTTTGTCTCATTGCATGAGATGTTGACACTTGTCATGATCTAATCCCTTTATCATTTAGGGTTGCTCTTATAAAGCACTCAACCCTCTTTGTATTATCTCTTTGGGGATTCATGAAAGCATCTCATTTTGTAACTTTTTCTAGTTGAGGATATTGCATATTATTATTTGCAACTCTCTTGCATGGAAAGAGTTTTTGTTTGTTGTTTTATCTTACATCTCATGTTTATTCATAATTCCAACAATTTGTTCAATATCATTTTCTCCAAACCAAATTTTCATAAATTTAATATTCTACTAAAAGGAAAATGTAAGACAAATATATTATTTTTGGGGATTTATTAAGATAAGTAGAAATATAAATAAAAAATAATGGGTTCATATATGAAGTTACATAATTTTTGTAGATTGAAAATTTGTAACCAAGAAAAGTGCCAAATGTTATAAATAAAGAACATATGGAAAAAGAGGTTTAGTTTCTTCTAGTGTATATTGTGGTTTTAATCTATATATATATATAAAGATGATTTTTGATAGTTTGTGCATTATTGTTAATATTTTATTTATCTTTTGGAGTGCCCTTAAAAGAACCCAAATAATTTTGTCTAAAAATAAATATAAATATTATGATATATTTATTTTAGATAAAATGTTTAATATCTACTAAGAGGAAAATGCGAGACATACAATTTTTGGGATTTACTATAATAAGTAAAAATATAAGATAATTGAAAATAACGGGTTCATATATGAAGTTATATGGTTTTGTGTAGTTTGCAATTGCAATAAATTAAGGACATGTAGAAAACGAAGTTGGATTTGTTTTGGTGTATGTTGTGATGTTAGTCTATTTAAGTATATGTATGTTAAGATAATTTTAGGTAGTTCATCATTATTGTTAGTCTTTGCTTTATTTTTTTAATTGGAATGGGGCATTCTTAATAAAACCTAAATAATTTTATAAAAAACAAATAAATCTTAGGATATATTATTTTAGATAAAAGTTCCAATTCCTTTGTAAATTATGAAAAAGTTATTAGATTTCTCTCATGTTAGAAGTAAAAGCGTTAACAAATATTCCTCCCTATTGAATGTCAAGATCTTGGAAGAATAATCATTCCTTCTTATAAAATCTATCACTACCTCTAAATTAATTATAAAGGAAATGATGCTTATCTTTCCTTGCCCCTAGCTAATTAGAATGTTACTAATGTTATAATGTTTATTTGTGAATCTAACAAAAATGAATTAAGTAGATGGATGGTTTTAAACTTATTTATCATCATGGTTAGTATATCAAGTAAAAGGATAAATTTATAATATACACCTTCAAAAAGACATAAACATCTCTCTTCTCATTTTAGGACCCTTGATGAGTGGTCATCATGGGGATGTCAATCTCTTATGGTATTAAGTGTAGTAATGTATCACCATCCCCATAGTACTTCCATTGTCATGTATAATGTGTCACATAAAATGTGCAATACCTAATTATTCATCATTTTTTCATTATTCTTCCTCTATTTCTTATGTGTCACAGGCACATTCTTTGACATGCATTTAATATCATGTATGATTGCATGTAGCAACTACATATGTCCACATTATGCATTATATTTGTGCAACACTTTTATATTCAAAATAAAATTAATTTGAACTTGGCATATTCTACCCAACCTATATTTTAGGTATTGCACAAAAGATATTGAATACGAATTAATTATTGCCAAGTCTTAACAAATGTTGATCTTCAAGGACATTTAAAAGTGGTTAAAGACTTGAGTTTTACTCCAACAAGGAATCCATTAGATTTCTTAATGTTTGATGAATCTGAGTGCCTTTTTCTCTATAATTATAGCTCCACTCTTATAAATTTAACAAGTGGTATTTTGATAAATGTTGACTCCACTTCTTCCTTGATGGGTTGCCCTATGTATGCTCATATTTTGGTGGACATAGATATCTCCAAGGATCTCCACGAGGATATTTTTTGATAGTGAAGGACAGGCCTTGGACTTAATTTCTTGACTATGAGGGTCCACCCTTCCAATGTAGATGATGTTTTCCCTCCTATCTTTTGATTGTCCACTCTCTCAATACAAGGGCATGGTTATGTGGTGGAGGAATGACACAAAAATAACTAGACTATTAATGCTTCTAACTCTCTGATTAATGGTTCATCTTAGGATGACGAGTCTTCTAGTAATGTTGAGAATTCTCAAGATGTTGGGTCTTCTCCCATTCCCCTTGTAGTGAGCCACTTTCCTAAAATATTTTCTCATGTGGTTGGTGCAACTCTAAAGATTCTCACTCCTATGACTCCATTGGATCCTATTGGTAAGTCTCACCTAACTCTTGGTCTAATTGCTTAACTATTAATTTTTATTTTCTTGTTCTACCCTCAATTTTGACATCACACCCATGTACTCCTAAGGAAATTATTGTTGGTTGAAATCTCTTACTAGATTTTCCTCTATTTTTGTTGCACCCATGGATGTGCCCTTTATGAGGGAATCATCCCCCCTTCTCCTAGGTTCAAGGAGTTAGAAGATAACATTTCCTAGACAAATCTTTAAAGCTAGAAGAAAGGTCTTCCCAAGTCTATCTCTCAATCGCACACCAGAGTTAAGAGTGTGGGATTGAATAAGGAAAGGCCAAGAATTTTTTATGCTAAATCCTTGAGTATTGTTTTGTACTTGGCATCTTGGTTGTAATTGTGTTATATCTCGCTTGGCAACTAGGTTGCAATTGTATTGCTTATGTACCATCTAGTTGTTCTATTTCTTGTGGAGCTTGTTGTGTAGGTATTGTGATGTTTTGTTGTGAAAAAGGTTTGGGCCCCATTAAAACCACATTGTGCCTTAATTAAAAAACAAGTGGTATTTTACATATTTGAGTTAAAAAGCAATAAATGTTATTTTATTCTTAAAAGCATAAGTTCAGTGATAAAGCCATTTTAGGTTTAGTTAACTTGCACCAACCATATGATATTTAATTTGAGATAAGTGGATATGTAATTAGAGCTTAAAAGTGTAAGATCAATATTGAACCCATTTTGGATTTAGTTAACTTGCAACAAACATTTGATATTTAATTTGATGCAAGTGGATATGAAATTAGAGCAATTTATGTGAAGAAAAATGACACTCACGATGTGAATTATTCAATGTCCAATCAAAAAGTACTCAAAATATATCAAGAAATTGTAAGCTTTGATCAAAATAGTCAAGAAAATGAAACATTGCTCATTGAGAACAAAATAAATACATTGTATTGTTTAAGAGTCAATGTCGATTCAAGTGGTCTTAAACAATTCTAATCATAACAATTATAGAGATAAAATACTCAACTTCAAAGCTTTATATGGATTTAGAATCAAACAATATTAAGCAATCTTCCTCTAAAAAAATGTTCCTATTAATTATCTTGACAAGAGTAGCATACTGACAATAGCACCACCATAAAGACTTAAGACTAACCAAATAATTTACTTCTACCCCAAAAGGATTAAATCAAATCAAATGAAAATAAATTAAAGATCAAATCAAATCAAAACAAAAACAAATTAATTTTGGAATTACTTCCTTTAAGCACCACCATTGCAATTCACTCCTTAACATGTTTAATGTAAAAGGAAGCTCCTTCACCTACAATTTGTAAAGACAAGCCAAACATAGTTCCATTCTATTTAGAAGCACAAGTTCCTTCCTCACATGATTTAGGGAATAAATTTTTAATAAAGCAGAAAAGTGGCCATTAATGTTTTAAAACATATATGTTTAAAATTTAACATAAAGTGGATATAAAGCTCATGATTTTAATTCAAGAGACATTTTAAACTCATATTTACAATAAACTTTCCTCAATGCAAGGGAGCTAACCTAGGGGAAGCCACAACATTGTGGCATCACTCCTCCACCTTTTCTCCTAAGCCAAGATTGTACAAATTAAAAAACCAAATCATTTTTTGAGAATTATGTTTAGTCAAAGATACTAACCTAATCTAGTTATAACAAGTGGCGAGTACTTTCCTATCTAGTATTCTAACAATTATATTTTTTGGGTAGTCAATAAATTATTTGTGGAATACCAATTTAGAGACAAGTCAGATAACAGTTTAAAATAATAGATTCTTGCAACTTATGTATTGCAGTCACACAGTGACAAATACCTACTTGTGTAGGATTGTAATACAATTATTTGTTGTGTAGTTGATGGATGAGTCATGACAACAATTTAAATGTAGGCTACATAATAGTTCAAGACCAAAAAATTATTGCAAGTTGAATGTATCATGATTTTACTAGGTTTGTGAATATTATAATTGTTAGGGTTTGATCCATACTAGATGCAACTATGATTGACATAGTTGAAGTTGAGTTTGTTTATCAAAATAAATACTTATGAGCAAATGTTTTTTTCAAGAACCTTTGTAATTTGATTGGCTGATTTTGAGTTTGATGGTAAATAAAATAAAATAATTTAAAGTAAATAAGTTTTAAGAAGAAAAAACTCTTCAATAAATAAAATAACTTAAGATTGATAGCTTTGATAAATATATTTAAAATATATATATTAAAATATATATGTAATAAATAAAAATAAATTTTCAAAATGAAATAATTATTAAACAATTTTAAAATGAAATAAATATTTTAAATACATATTATTTTTTAAATACAATTGAATTATGAGGTTGCTTAAAAGTCGGAATTACAAGTGAACAGAAAAATTCATAATGTCTTCCATGTGTCTCATCTCAAAAAGGTATTGGAACAACATATTACATCATGTTTAGAATTACCCCCACTCGATGACGAAGGAAAATTGATGTTAGAACCTAAGACTATCATTGGTATGTGAGAAAAGAGGTTAAGAAATAAGACTATTCCTGAGTATTTAATTAAATGGAAGGGTTTGGCTAAGGAAGATGCCACTTGGGAAGGAGTTGAAATATTTGATCACCCAAGTTGAAATTGCTTAGTGTTACCCATAAATTTTCCTTAAATCTATATTTAGGATGTTATCTTATTGTTTTTCCTAAGTCATGAACTAAGCTTAGTTCTCGGCGATCTTTTGTCATTCACTTTGAACTTAGGCGGTGTTTTGTTCGGT